>CM031244.1:742245338-742775338 GCA_018340775.1 Taxus wallichiana var. yunnanensis
TATGTACCAATTGTGTGCACCCCCCCTTGTAACGTAGTGGAAAATTGAATTTCCTTACGCTCAGAATCCATGATTCCTTTTACGCACAAAATTATTTCACACATGTGCATGTATTCAGCAACATCTTCTATGCTCCTATATTCTTGAAGATGAAGAGACATTTCCATGTAAATATTTTGGGTTTGGTGTGGAATTTTCCCACCCGATCCGTAACTTCCTATCTTTCCTCTACCTCCGAACCACCAGATCCCCAAAAATAGAACCACCTATACCTTCTGATCCTCCACTGTAGCCAAAATCGACCGGTGGATATACATCCATGTGTCCCAACAAGTCTTGGGGTACCGAACTCGAACCCATATAGTCCGTGAAGTGTTACCACTCCTAGAAGTGAGTCCAAAATTTTGCGTGCTCTAATTCTATGTGATGATGCACCAAAAAAAGGTACCCCAAAAATAATGAAGATGTTTTCCTTTCCATTTATGTACTTACTATGTGACTTACTCCTACTCTTCCACTACCTAAATTAGCTTTTTGAATGTTTTTCAGTATTAGATACATGAAAACCAAGAGCAAGGGCTAGGTTTCCAAGTAGATTCGGATGTGCGTCTGTGGCACGGGTCATCTATGTTGGCGTGCTTCCATGTGAGGATGAGGGAGGTTCCTATCATGTTTTCCCAAATGGGGAGTTTTAATGCTCCATCTCTACACCTTATGCATAAGCTCTAAATCATTCATGAGCCATCTCTCTCCTCAATACCATTCACTCGCAACATCACACTACTTCTTTATCTCCCTCTTATGTGCCTCAATATACTTAAGCCACCTTTCTTATCTCTATCTTTCGCCACTATATATTCCATCTTTCACCAAACCTTCTCCTTCCCCCTCACATGGTGGGGTTTAGTTAGCCATCGGTTTGCTTTCCAAGTTCATGGTCACCATCAATATTTTGATCACCAATGGAATGCCTTGTAAGTAAGTTCCCCGAGATATCATAAAAATATGGAATTCTTCTATCTCTCGGGAAAGAATAAGAGGAAATTGAGTACTCCAAAATATAACTGTTCAGAACACCACAAAACCAAGTATCCACAGCACGTGTCCAAATCATATCAACATCATAAAGAGCTTGAAATTCTTCATACATCCAAACAAGTGCATGATACCTCCAATCCCTTTTTGACGCATAAGTAATCAGCTACTCATATAGTTCTACTAGAAAAATAGTGAAGAATCTCTCATATAGATTTTGTTCCACCCATGCATGTGCGTTAAACTCGGATCCAGTGTTGAACCTTTGTGTGTATTATTCTTCTAGATCTTATATCCACTCCTCAACACTTGCTAGGGTCAACTAGTATGTCTTCATCATGAACCATCCTGAAAACAACTAAAAAAGAGGTCCTGGAAATGGAACCAATGATGTAACCTAGAATT
The DNA here is from genome assembly GCA_018340775.1 of Taxus wallichiana var. yunnanensis. Taxonomy (NCBI): domain Eukaryota; kingdom Viridiplantae; phylum Streptophyta; class Pinopsida; order Cupressales; family Taxaceae; genus Taxus; species Taxus wallichiana. The sequence goes on from CM031244.1 coordinate 742,246,779, forward strand.
CACCAAAAATAACCCATGCACGTTGGCACATCACTTAGCCTAGACTGAGCGCTCACCCAAAGCACGTAAAAGTACCAGGCCCCTCTTTAGGGTTGCTTGTGTAGGATGTTAGCATGATGAATACTTAATGCATTTAGATCCATAAATAACATAACATTCTACAGAGCATATTCTAGATCTAGATCTAAGGGTAACGGATTAAATAATAACCATAATGAATTCAACCATGCAAGAACCAATTATACTCATGTTTAACACCTTGATTCAACTAATTCACTCAATTATATTAAACAAAATAAATACATAGAAGCTTCTTACAATAAGTAATATCATAAGCTCATGCGCACATCAGATCTGGTAGCATAACTTCACAATAACTCATATCCAGTCCTCCTATACTATGTAGATCACTGCATATTTATAAGGGTGGGGAATTTCCCTTCACCACTTACATAATTCCCAAAATAGGTCACATGCTGAAAATAGCCATGCTCCTTTACAATAATAGACACACATGCAAGTGTGCTAATAATGTATCTCTTAAGTTAATCGACGGTAATAATTCTATTAATAACTCAACCCCATACAAGTGCTTAGTATTCATTCTTCCAATAATATCCCATGTGTGTCGCACAAGTCTTTACATTATTTGTGTGCTCTGCATGCTATCTTCAAAAATAGACCGTACATGTGAAAATGGATAAGTCTCGAATCTTCCCTTGTCTTTTGTGCACGTGTCCTTCCCTATCCTTCTATGCCTTTGATTGTGCTTTACTCCTGCGTGTTAATATTTTGTGTACCTTCTCCTTAGTATCATACTCTTATTTTCTCAATAGGTTCAAACCATAAGTTTTTCAATAAAACATTTTCATTATTCAAGTATTACATGAATATTTCACTTTAAATGAAAAATTTGTTTGAATTCTTAATGAGATTATGATGTTGGCAAACACTCTTGTAATAAGAATCATAATGTCAAACAAAAAGTTTAGACAATAAATATCATTTCATTAGGTGGCAATATTATGTCATAAAGATACTATTGTTTTGTATACAATATCTTGTTAAAACCCATATTAGTGGTTATATAGTTAGGGGGATGAATATTTTCATGGAAAAATAAAAGGATTATATATTATGGGTATGATATAATAAGGAGAAAAAGATAGTATATTTTTATTTCTCAAAATAAAGTAAAATATACACAAGTGTTTAAAAATAGTGAGGAAGTGTAATGCCCTTAAAACTAGCACAATGAAACCAAAAATACTCTTGAAATTTTTGACAATTTGTTTTTTTAATAAAATATCATAATATCGTTATGCAATTATTATAAACCTATCAATGTTGCTTTAACTCGTGATATAAATTTTTTATAAACACGATAACAACTTACAAAGGAAAAGACAACTTGATATAACAATATCCACATAATGTTTAGAAGTAGAACCCTCCCAATATTGGGGAAAATAATATGACAATATCACCAAGAATGCTCCAACTATCTTCAAGATTTAAGCTTCAAATATTGTACTCCACATAGTCTTCAACACAAAGAGAAATGATTGATTTACCACCCAACCTCTAGGCATCATTACATGTCTTTCCAAAGGATGGAATACATGTTACCCTCCGCCAATCCCATTAGAGAGAGAGCTAACTTCAAAAAATGTGCACAATAAAAAGGGAGAGGTAACAATGTCAAGTACACCACATACAAGACTATACTCATGCACCACAAAAGCACAAACAAATGACAACCAAATAAAAAGATGAGAACACCAAATTCATCCTCAACAAGGGGAAGAGTGGATGAGACATCCAATAGTGCCATAGAGTGTGGTCTAACCATAGGATACAAACTTACAAAATATTTAAAAACCCTCCTTATCCCTCTAAAACAATCATTCCTCCTTATTACTCCTCCCATTTGCCTAAATTTATTTTTGGGAGGATTTTCAAACCCGTTGGGGTTTCTCTCAAGGATGGGGAAGGGGGTTCAAACCATATGAACCACCTTCCCACATCAAACCATATGAGGGGATAAAACATAACCAACATGGCTTGCCCATCAAGCCATGAGGTTTAAAAGGGAAAATCCCTCCCTCTTCCCCAAACAAAACTCCCAAATCCATCAAGCCATATGATGGATGGAGAAACAATCAAAATACCAATAACAAGTGAGCATGCAACACATGTAAAACAAGAACATACATTTAACATTATGCAAACTACCAAATATGTGAAAAATAACACAACAAGGATCAAAGCCCTACCTCCAAAAATCTCTCCAAACTCTAAGCTTCTCCAAATCCTTGTCCAAGCAAGAGCTCCAACTCCAAAAGCACTCCCAAAATAAATGACAAGAAAATTTCTCTTTCTCCCACATGAGGGAGTATTTGAAGAAAACCAAGTAATTTCCCTCACAAATGAGGGGGTGACATGTGTCACCCCTCTCTTCCCTCCAAGTCAAGATTCCAAAAACAAAAGGAAGAAAAGATAAATCCTCATTTAAACATTACTCCCCAAATTACCAAAAAGAAAGTAAGACAAACTCATGTAACTTTTCACAACACACAACCTCCAACCATTCTTACATGAATGGTGACAAGTGAGAGGCTAAATGGGAGGGAAACTCCTTTTTGCCTTGAAATTAAGCCCCTACCTAATAATTAGGGTCACATGGCTTATTTTTATGCTAAGTTAACCCCAAAACCAAAAGGGGTCACTAAAAATGCCAAAAATAACCCAATTTCGGGTTTGGCACATTTGGACACATATGTTGAGGATGTGGGGCCCACTCAAGGGTGTTTATGTGACCCAAATCCTCATTAATTAAGAAAACACATACACAAATACATTCCTAATGCAAGTGGGGACCATTAAGTCCCCCAACCTAGTTTTCTAACAAAATTAAACAACCTAAACACAATTAATTTTACACAATATACAACATTACAATCTAAGGGTCACTCATGGTGCCCAAACAATACATGCAACCAATAAGGCTTCATACAACTAACATGGCTAGGACTCAGCCCTGTGGGTTGCTTGTGCACATTCATGTAGCCACCTGAAACCCACATTCTCATGTGCCCTATAATCTGCACACTCATTGCAAACATTAAACACATTTGTCCAATAAAAGTATAAATCAACTACTTAATAAATAAATCAAAGTATAAACATGTTAACTATGCTAACACATCATCAATATGGAATTGTAAATGAGAAACATGCACAATTTCACATAAATTCACCATGTGTTAGCCATTTTAATACATATAAATCGACATATATCCATGTTATCATATGATCACATCAAATAATCGAATAGTCCATAACATCAAGATGTGTGAAAAAACCATGTATCCATCATATATCAAATAAGCTCAATAACGTAGTAACATGTTAGTATCCAAAACATCTACTGAAATGTACTAACATACTAATCAAGGCTAAATTGGTGCTACGCACCCAAATCACCATACATGTCCACAAAAGATCAAATAACATAACATAATATCAAAATGTGCCATAGTCCATGTCAAATTATCAATATGAGTATAAATTCAGTAGATAAATGAGGCTAGAAAATGTGGGCACTACATCCCCCTCTCCTAAAATTAGACTTCCTCCTGGAAGTCACTAGAAGAGAGAGGGATATCTAGCCCTCAATGGTGTAGCATCCTCCCAGGTAGTTGTTATCTCATCGTATGTCCCACTACACCATAACCTAGTATAAGTATCAATCCCGAAGGGCCAACCGTGCTGGTGCTCCAAAGATAAGTATGGGCTCCAGCCTCTACTGTCCTTCTTCCTCCACCTATAAGGCTAACAAATCCAAAACATGAGAGACATCATGCACATATCTACGTAGTACATAAACATGAAATAAATTGTGAGCCCGTGAAAGGTGTGGTGGAAAAGCTAGGTGGTAGGCAACTAGACCTATGACCTCTAAAATATAAAAAGGCCCCACAAAATGAGGTGATATCTTAGAACCCTTTCCATAGTGGATTGGGCTCTTGTGTGGGAGAACCCTCAAGAAGACTTTGTCACCCACTACAAAGTGATGATCAGTCCTCTTTATGTATGCATACACCTTCCGATGTGCTCGGCCTACTCAAGTCACCGCCTAATCGTAATAACTCCGCTGCTCTAAGTCGTAGGTAATTTGGCCCAAGTATAATCATGCCATCCTACTTGTCCCAACTCAAAGTTGTCCCGCAAGGTCGACCATACAAATATTGGTAATGAGCCATACTAATAGAACTGTGATAGTTGTTGTTGTATGCTATCTCAACCAAATATAAGTAATCCTCCCACTTTTTCTTTTGGTCCATCACATACATCCTCAACATGTCCTCTAATACTTGATTAACCCTCTCAATTTATCCATCTATCTCAGGATGATATGCTAAACTAAAATTAATCTTTGTACCAGAGTGGCCTGAATGTAAGTCCAAAAAATCTAAAGTGTAAATAGTGTCCCTGTCATTAATGATGGTCTTCGGAATCCCGTGTAATCTAACAAAGTCCTCCATAAACACTTTGGCAATATCCAAAGCATTATAAGTGACCTTGGTTGGTGAGAAGCACGCAACCTTGGTCAACTTATCCACAGTGACCATAATGACATCATGATGATAAGAAACATTAGTAGTCATACTATGAAAACCCATGGAGATCACATCCCATTTCCACTCCGGAATGTCATGAGGATGTAAGAGTCTTATGGAATGAAAATGTTCTACCTTGACCCTCTAGCACTCAAGATAAGGTTCTAGAAAATATTCTATGTCTCGTTAAACAACAAGCCAATAATCTAACTCCCTTAATTGGTGTGCATTTTGTTCACTCTGGATGATCTGCATATGGGGGTCGATGAGCCTTTGTAAGGATGAAGGTGCAAAGATCACCTTTCTTAGGCACATAAATGTGCCTATGAAATAGAGTAAACCATATGCCACTAAAATTCACCCCGAATATCTACCCTCTAATTAACCTTGTTACTTATATATTTTCCTAAAGCACCCTCATAAAACATGTCCTCTAGAAGATGTTGAAGAATCCTACCTCAAAGATCCGATACAAAGTGTCATGGATGCAAGCACATGTAATTGTCTACTAAGTGCATCTGCAATGACATTCTCCTTTCATTTGATATACTATACCTCCATGTCGTACTCACATAGGAAGTCCATCCAATGTCATTGGCGAGTGTTGAGGTTCGACCGTGAGAATATATGCTACATGATATGGTGATCTATCCTCAAAATGAATGATCTACCCAAAAGGAAAAGAATCCAATGCACAATGGCATGAATAGCTATTGCAAGCTCTAATTCATGAGTAGGATAATTAATCTCGTAATATTTGAGCTTTCGTGGCTCAAATGCTATAACCTAACACTCCTACATAAGAAAAGCTCCCAAACCCTCTAGTGAAGCATAGTGCAAACAAAAACTCCTATGTCGGATCCGAACTCCTAATATTAGTGTCATGGTTAACATTTCCTTAAGCAACTAGAAATCATGTTCATACTTTTTGACTAATCAAAACTTCTTCCCTTTTCATCAAGGGAAGTAATAGGGGAAAAATCCTAGAAAAATATTATACAAACCTACGGTAGTAACCTACTAACCCCATTAAACTCCTCACCTCAGTAACTGATGTGGGCGTTGGCCAATCAAGAATAGCATGTATCTTAGAGGGATCCAATTAGATACCTGTTGTTTCCAAATCACTACACCCCCAAATGGCCTGAAATGAATCATGACATTCGGTGTGATTGGGACACATGGGATCACCTCTCAAGCTATGGGACTTGGGCTCAAGGTGAACCTCCAGAGAAGGCCGGCTTCCTCTTCCTAAACTAAGTGCTTTACTATTCCTAGTGTAAGAAAGATGGCTAACTAGTCCTATGCTAACATTTCATGGGATTTAGGGAAGAAGAATACAAGGAAATAAAATCTATTCTAGAAGTGGTGATGCACCAAGAAAAGGGAGATTTAACTTTTGGAAGGGTTAATGTGGGTATGAGGATTGCACCGTTAACCACCTTCACCTATTGCAACTTGGAAAGGATATGAAATACCACAGACTAGAAGCACATGTTCCTTGTTAAACCTTAAACATACACAATAGAGGGATCAGCTTTGATTTAACACACAGATAATTTATCAAAGGAATAATCACAAGCACATGTCCATTATTCACTTGAATGATAATAATAATGTAACTCTTAATCAACAGAAGGAAAATATTTTCTCACAACTGATAGGAAGTAATCACACTATTATTTTCTCAATATGAAACAAATAATCTGAAATAAAGGTAAATTAATCAAATAATGCTAAGGAATCACATTCACAAGGCATGAAATGATTAATCATTCAACACAATAAAACAGATCTTTAAGTGTAAGGAACAACTTTGAATATAATTAAAAGGTTTCAACAAAATTCTGAAAGCACTCTTCCAAGCTTGAAGAGCAACTTTTCTCCAAATCCCTCAAAAGATATATATAATAATGGAGAGCACTCCACTATTTATAAGTTCCTAGGTTGAGCCATTACAAGCTGGGCCTTTAACTAATAGTTAACTAAAAATAGTAATGTCATTTATAAAAGGGAACATGCTCCCATAAAAATAGCAAATTTGTTGTAGAGGGTTGACCAAGTCAACCCTACAACTTTGACCATTTCCAGAGCTTGAAACTATCCTTCCATGGCTGCTCAACTTTGGCTTAGTTCACCCTCCTCTCCTTTCTCTACATATTTTTGTTTCCCTTCTTCCCATATGGCCATGTGGTGTCTGTATTCAAAGAAACGCTTGACAATACCCTGAGTTTCTTCATCTCTAGGTCCACACGCATAGTGATTCACCACGTCCATTGTTTCGATCTCTTTTGTGATCCTTGCTAGCAACCTTCGAAGCTTACTTATGACTTTCTTTAGTCTCCCTATGAAGTTTTGGCATAGAACTAGTCAATCAATGGAGTCACTATTGAAAGTCTTCACAACATCATCATCCCGCTTCACCAAGTCTTTGAAATTCTCTTTGATCTGGTCCTCGGGAAGAGCATCAATATTCTCATTGAAAAACTTACAGTGGGCATTGTCGAACTCTTCAGAGATATCATTGAGGGCATCTCGTAATCTCCACCCATTTATCCTCTAATTTCTTAATCAGATCTTGTAGTACCTGACACTAGAATTCCATAGCCTTCTTATATTCAAACAGTTTAGAGGCATCATCAATTACCTCTTCCTGTAGAAGTAAGTCAAAATCTTCCTCTCTTATGTCACTCCACATCACCAAGGTTAGATTCAAGTTATTATTATCTTCGGAGAGAGATTCATCCATCTTAGCGATGGTGGTTTTTGCAATCTATAAATCAGCATAAATCTCCACTGACTTCCTTGATCAAAGGGTTGGCCTCCTGCAAGATCCTCTCCATCCATCCATTCACTATTCTCCCTTTCTGGCCTAGCTTCTCAAGCTCATGATAAGAGATATCATTGATTGTAGATGAAAATTTCATGGCCGTAGTAGTTGAGATGTCAGTGGATGGAGTGGGCTAAGTTACTCTACGCAACAATGCAGTGAGCTACTCGACCTTGGCCTTAAGCTCATCTTTGGTGGCCTTGTCTTTATCGTACTTCTCCAAAAGGGCCCCAAGAGTAGTGTGCACATCTTACTTGGCTCCTTCATGTGTAGCCTTCCCCAATGAGAACTTTGAGATCCGGTAGTCTGCTGCTGTGATAGTCTCTTTAGTTTTCCCCTCAATAGGGGTAGCCACTTCTATCACACACTCTCCTTATGGATTAACTGTTAGACTTGATACGGTTCTAGGTCTCTTGGATTGTCTTTTGGGCACAGACTCCAATATGCTTGAGATCTATCACATCTCCTAAAGGAACCTTTTTCTTTTCTTAGGAGTCTGCCTAAATAGCCACTCGGGTATGGCTAGAGCTGAAGAAGACAGTAGCAGATCTGATACCTGAAGTACTAGTTAAGGCAATATCGCTAGAAATGCCAGCTGATATCTGAGAAGAGGTGGCAATGATGGAAGGTGTGGGAGTGAGGAGAGCCATAGGAATTGACAAGGTGATGCTAGGGGGTTGAGATTGAAGAAAATGGGAGTGTCAAAGGAAGTGAGGAGGAAATGGGTGACCCAATATTTTCCCTAGCTGATAAAACTGGAAGTGATGAAAATACCTGGGCCATAGAAGGAGATGGGAAAGAGGAAATGGTGGAAGTTATGGGGAACTGATATTGGAAGTGATAATGGAGGAAGGGGAAGATGGGATGGATCCTGAATGATACTTGGGGAATCACTTACTTCCACAACCTCAACAACTGATACTGTAGATGTTGTAACCCTGGAAGCAACAGACCTAGAAAGAGATGAGCCACCAACCACAAATGAGATCTTCTTTGGAACCGTGGGAACCCTTTGAGTTGATCTCTTTCCTTTTGTAGGTGTTGGTTGGTTTACTGCTGATGTGGGCCCTGTATTTGAAGGTTGATTTTCCCCTTTGGGTGAGATTCCCAAAGTGGCCAACCAACTAAAAGTTATTTTTAGAATGGGGCCCACCCTTTCTTTGGTATTGTTGCACTCTTCCACATACCAATCAACCCATGGCAGTGGTTGATTGGAAACATCATCATCCCTATATGATGCATCTAGGACCTCATCATTATCTTGTAAGTCCTTTGGCACATCAGCCAACCCAAACTGCCGCACTTCATCAAGGGTTAATCTTTCGTAATCCCTTTTCCACACGATGAATTTGTCTTGACAATGGATCCATATATCTTCTAATTGGGGCATATGAGCACTGGATTTCCTTGTCTCCCCAAACTTACCCCAATAGTCAAAGTTAGTTCATGGATGGAAGGTCCACAGGGTTACCTCAGCCATTTTAGCATCCACGTTTCTTGCCTTGTGGATAGTTGGGAAAGAATACCTACCAATTGTAACAGGGAAATGCATTCCGCCTTGTGACACTTGTTTTGGATTTTTTGGTAATCCAACAACTGCCGAACCAATTCTAGAAGAACCCACTTGTCAGTGGGGCACCTTGGTAACTTGTTGGGGTGCCTATGAAACCTGGAATTTGAAGGTAGGTGAATGTGGGAAACTGAAGGTAGATTGCTCCCCATTCTTGTACCTCTTGGAAAGCCTCATCAGAAATCCACCGATTATATAGATCCTTTTCAAAGTGATAGATGACAATAGCGAAGAAAGTGTTGTTAATTCTTTCATAGTAAGATGGGGATAAAATTCATATATTTGGGATGTGCTGCAAACACCCCTGGTGTTTAACCCTATAAAATCCCCCATAGCAGCAACTGCATACACTAGGAAAGATGTCATGTAGAAGGATTTAGTTTTGCCACCTTGCCCAACTGGTAGCGGATGTTGCTACTGATATGTTCACCCCATCGGATAAACTCATCATTTTTCTTGATCATTGCTATGTACAAGAACATCCATTCTTGGAATTCCTTTATAGAAGGAAGACCTGAAACTCTACTCAAGAGTATAATGAGGTCATTGACCTCCTGAATGAAATCTGATCGATGTATAGTCTTGGGCAACTTGGAAAAATTCTTAGTTAGGTAAGACTTCATCATGACCTTCAAGCATACTTCCTCTTTTTATCCCAGTGCTCAACTACTATTTCAGGTGAGATAGTGGTGTAATCTTGTACATCTGGAAGTTTGAACAAGTCTTTAAAGAAATATGGGTCCAGACGGATTACCACCTTATTGTTGCTATCTCTTATCGACATAGAGTCTTTGTCGTAGTGAGTTGCTATAGCTAGGACAAATTTTGGGCATTGCACGGATGTGGGAAAACCAGCGGCAAGAGCAAGACCACTGTCAAAGATGGCCTACATCCATGGATTTTTATTTGGGGCCTTTAATCTTTCCTGAACTCGGGAAGATCAATCTACCCGAGATCAGTGTCCCCGATATTTCCTAAATCAGAGGTTAAGCAGGATTGGGGAGAAACTCCAAGAAATGTGTACTTCATCTTTTCTTTCCCCTTTGAAGTAGAGGTAGACATCAAACCTGTGTTTTGGGAGTTTGAATGTTACAAAATCTAAAAATCCAAGAGCAAGAAAACTCCAAAACCCGAACCAAAAATTCAGAAAGGAAATACCAAAGAAATCTCTAAAAAATTTCCCAAGTCAAGGGTCCCAAATTCTGAAAACACAAACTGAAATATCTAAAAACTCAAACTGAAATCTCTAAAAATCTGAAAATCCAAAACTTAAATCTCCAAAAAGTTTTTTCCGAATTCAAGAAGTCTCGAAAGAAATCTCTGAAGCAGTAGTTCTCCGAAATTCTGAAATCAAAACTTCAAAGATTTTTTTATCGAAAAATTCCTCCAAAATAGTTTCCTACCTTGTGATCTTTGAAGGAATTCTCTAAAATGAATTTTCTAAAAAGAATCTCTGAATGGTCTCTGGAGGAACTACAAAAAAGAGGTGTTAAGAAACCAAAGTGGATTTTGAGAAACAAGAGGAAGTATGAGGGACTTAGAAAGATCCCCATACTTGAAAACCTAGAGAAACCTCCACAAAAAACAAGGTGAAAAAGAAAGACATCACAAGAAAAATACAGAGGGAAAACAAAAAGAAACCCAAATGGGGGAAAAGAGAGAAAAGACCTAAAAACCAAAAGAAAGTAAAACCAAAAAACATACCTTGAAAAGGACGCCGAAAAGGACAAGAATGAGATGTCAGAGCGAATGTGTCAGGTAAAAATGAAAAGTAAAAATCCATGTTTATATAGAAATCCTAACATTAATGGTAAAAATATGATCTCGTATGGAGGTAGGTGAGAATTAATCATGCATAGAACCTCCAAAATTCTGAAAACCTGAAAATTCTAGATTTCAGACTTCGGAAAAAAGGGAAGTAAAAAGATAAATTGCAACTAAAAGTCTAAAACCCGAAAACCCACAATTCTAAAAATTCAGAGTTTTGGACTTCGAAAAAAAATCAAGTGAAAATGCTAATATGACTCGAAAACTCCGAAAACCCGAAACCTGAAAGTCTAAAAATTTAGCCTTTGGAAGTCCGATTCGGATTTAAACAAAAAGAGCCAAAAAATTCACAAATTCTGAAAACCTAAAAGTCTAAAAATTCAAATTTTTGGAGTTTCGGACTTCAGAAAAAAAAATCAAATGCAATTATGAAATTTAGCTTTAAAAACTCCTAAAGGAAAAACCCCAAAGTCTGAAAATTGAAAATTTTTGGATTCTTGTTTTTAGCAAAATTCACTGTGTGAGGATTTCCTAAAAACATAAGTCTGACATACATCCTTCCTCTAGGTAGGTTAAATGGTTAATAATACCCTCACTTGATATGATGTGACCCAAGTACTAAATCTTTTCTAAAAGAAGATGCATTTTTCCAAGTTTCCAAACAACTTTTTCTCTCTCAAAACATGTAGTACCTATCTCAAATTCTCCTCGTGCTCCTCCTCGGAACTATAATAAATCAATATATCATCTAGAAGCACCAAGAAAAATTGTTCTAAAAAGTTCTTGAATACTTCATTCATGAGGCTCATGAAGATAGCTAGGGCATTGGTCAAGCCAAAAGGGACAACCGTGAACGCATAATGCCCATATCATATGTGGAAAGTTGTCTTATGGATGTCTATATTTGATATACACAATTGATGGTACCTGACTTGAGATTGATTTTGGAGAACACTCTCACTCCTCGCATCTAATCAAATAAGTCATCAATCCCGGGGAGTGGGTAATGGTTCTTTATTGTGAATTTTTTTAGTTTCTGAAGTTTACACAAATCCTAAGAGAACCATCCTTCTTCTTTACAAATATGAATAGTGCTCCCCAAGGAGATACACTAGGGAGAATGAGACCCTTCTCGAACAACTCCTCTAACTGAATCTTGAGCTCATGAAGCTCTGGATTCATCATCTGATAGGGGGGATAGAAAATAGTGTTGATCCGGGAACTAGATCTACGGTGAAAACCATCTCTCTATGGGGTGGTAAACCTAGAAGCTCGCCTATAAATATATCTCCATACTCCCTCAAAATTGCATGCTCATCTAAGGGTGAATGCTCTAGAGTGCCCTCTGACCTATCATTGATAGTAATCACAAATAACTGACAACCCTTGTACATGCTCAACTTGAGTTTTTAGCTAAGATCATACGTAAGGAGATAGGCCTCGGCATCATTGTAGTCACAACTAAACTCCCAAGATCATCGGCACTCAACGACGTTATTCCTGCAATCTACCTTGGCTTGATGAGCCTTGAACCAATCCATACCCAAAACAACCTGATAGGATCCTAAAGGTATAACTCGGAGGTCAAGTGTAGTGGAGAAGACTCCCAAATCAAGTACGCAACTCTCCACATATGAGTCCACTATGAGTTTGGCCCCAGAGGCCAACTCAACCTGCCAATTGTTTGGCTGCTTAGCCACAACTAGCCCACACTAGTCCACTACAAAAGGAGATATAAAAGAATATGAAGCACCTAAATCAAAGAGAACTAATACATAAATACCCTTGATATTACTTGTCATCTCAATAATTGTGGCTTGATGCTCAGATCGGCAGTTGTCAACCATGCATATACATAATGTGTGCATCCTACATTACCCATTAACTACTCGGATCTAGGAGCTCTTTATTTATCAAGGGTTATAGGTTTTGCGAACACATGCACACATAGTGATAAAGGGACTGTTAGTGTACATTCACATGACAACCCTAAAATGACCTATGGATCTGCCTTTCTAAGGCAATGTCATTTGGTGTGAATGCACAACATTGAGCTTTCCCAAAGTGTGGGACCTTTGCAAATGGGGAAAGCTCTCCAGAGAAGGTTGGTTCCTCTTCCTAAACTACTTGCCACAAGATATTCCAGTGCAGGCAAGCTAATCTAATCCTAATCTAACTATGCCAAAGAGATAGAGAGAGAGAGAAAAGAGGGAAAAAAAGAGCCTACACTAAAACGGTGATACACCAGAGAAGGAAAAAATTGAACATCTATCAAAACTGCCATGTAACAAGAAGAGGTGAGCAATGGAAAGGATGGATTTCACACAAAAAATGTTCCAAAACTCCATGAACACAGCTCTAAAACCTGCAATGAACATTCAAACATGCACAAATACCTGCAATGAAGAGAGGAAAGAAGAAAACAAGCAAAAATGAGCAAGGATGGACAAATGCATCACAAAACACATTTTTATTGCTTCAAAAGTTTGCACAAAACATCATTTTACTAGTAAGAGGGAAAAAAATTCCATTACAAAGTAGGGGAGGAGGTTCTAATTCCATTTTCAACCCTAGGGAAGAAAAGAAGGGATGGTAGAGAAGAATAATGAACAACTTGTTACAAATGAGCCAAATTTGGCTTTTAACCATCGAACAAAATGGAAGAAAGGAGAAAACGTGGGAAAATTGATTTGGAACTTCAACCACCGACAAGATTCATCTAATTGGCCTACAAAATGATGGGTTTCCATGAAAAATCCCATACTTCGAAGTACATTGCTTTACAAAGCAAAATAGAGGCCCATACTTCATTAATTTTGGTGGTTGGAGTCATTTTCTATGTTCTTACATGCTAGAGACGTTTTCCCATTTTTCTCCCACAAATCTCCATCAAAATTCAAAATTGAATAGTCCATCATGTGGATAATTTCACCAGATTTCCAATGATATAAAAAACGCAAAAATCTGAGCTGGGATCGAAAGTTATGCCCCTCTGAAGATTTAGGGCAAAAATGGCAATTTTAGGGCAAAATTCGGGTTGGCGGGCCGAAACTTGAAAATTTTCCCCTTTTTTGAATTTGGGAAAATTCCCAAAAATTCTCCATGCCCCGCTACTCTTCTGCCACATGTCACCCTCGGCTGATCTGTGCCTCGTGGTCATTTTCGCCTCATTTGCGTTTTTTAAATTTTCATTGGGAAAATTTCCCAATTTACCTCCACGGGCCCAACCTCCACCACTGATGTGGCCACGTGGCACCATTTGATTAATCGATGGGGCTGTGGGTTCAATGCATGCCTTTGCACCTTTTGCAACTTTGGAAAATTTCACCAAATCCTTTCGCCACCCCGACCCCCACCACCGACCTGGACACGTGTCACTTTTTAGATGCTTCGTGAGGCCTTCTAAACTTTTCTCCATTCTCCGCGGGCTGGGCGCTTTTTTTTCCTTTTGTGCTTCCACCAACTCTTTGGAAAATATTTCAACTTTCCTCCACCGGCCCAACCTCCGCCGCCACATGGCATCATTTCATTGGCTACAGCTGTCTTGGGAAAATTTTCCCAAAAATTCGTCGAGCCATAACTCGAAAATTACAAGGAGTTAGGAGGAAAATTTTACCTTTCTGGAAAGGGGAAGAAAAATCCTATCTGATGAAGCTATTTCTAAAAACCTTTGAGTGCTTGCAATTTTTGAAAATTGAAGTTGAAGCACAAGGAAGGAAAGAATGAAGGAAATTTTGTGAAAATAAACAGGCTCATTTTGGATAATAATTTGGCGACTCTCGGGGATCATCTACCTATTAGATGAATGATCAATGGCCTTTGAAGAATTTGTAAGGGCATGGAGTCAAGCGTGATGAACTGATTCTGATCGACTATGAAAATCAACTCCGAGCTATTTGGAAACCCTTTAAAACTTGGAGTTGACCTTCACCAAAATTCCATTGAAATGGATTGTGCAGAATAACACAATGGCACCAAAAACTATGTACAAAATGGAAATCATACATACCCCAAGTGGGATATGCAAAGTGTGCATAAGCATGAAAGCAAACCTACCTACTCTACTCTAACTAGAAGCAAAGGTGGGCTAAACAAACCCTATAACTGGTTGTGCAAAATAGCTTCCTTTCTTCAAAATTGGCAGCCATGTAAATGATTTGGAGCTGAGTATGGCTGCTTGCATGAGTGGAAAATCAACAAGAATTTGGTCTTCTACCCAAATTAGCAAGGTATCAGTTGAAAGAAAATTGAATACCTCTTTTAGTTTCTCTACATTTGGATTGAAGAGGTATGGCAGCTGATCCTTGGTACTTTATAGCTCATCCTCATGCTTAGAAGCAAGCATGACTGGTTGTGACTTCTCCTTTGGCTCCAATGAAGCCAAATACCTTATTGGGAAAGGTTTGATCTATTTGATATGCCCATAGCTCTGATTTTCAACTCCAAAAATGGATTCTTCTTGTAGACCTTCTTGAATGGATGGTGTGGAAGAAATGATGGAACTCTTTTGTTATTTTCCTTCCTCTAATGAAGAACATGAAAGAATTAAATATTCTAATATTGATTCCAACGAGCTACTATAAGATGCAAAGCTGCTGCAAATGAAAGTTCTCCTCCATGACAACAAGGCTCAAGTGTAGTGTTTTTGTAATGAGTATTGATGATGAATTGAATCATAATGTTAGCCTAAATTTTATGTCGTATTTTTGTTCAAGCTCTCTAAAGAAACCCCGCCACCGCCGCCACCGTTGCTTCTTTGGTGTTAGCTCGGATGTCAAACCCTTCTAGTCCAGATCAAGGGTCCCTCATGTCAGGGGCCCTCTCTCCCAAGCCACCTGATTCCTAGAATAAAATCATGGAGGGTTCCACCTCCGCTCCTAGTTCGGAAAAACTCTCTCCTTCACTATCAGATGGGTCCCTCTCACTGCGCATTCCCTCTCACATCACTGAGGCTGCTACTACTTCTCGTGATCTTTCTTTGGTGGGTAAACTAATGGGCCCTAGACCCCCTTTGGAGGATATCAAAAATGGGCATGGTTGAAATGGAAACCATGTGGAGTGCTTGAAATAGTGGTAATGCCCAACAGTTTCATGTTATTCTCCTTCAGCATGAAAGAGGATTTCGCGAGAGCTCTTTCTTGGTGGCCCTTGGTTTTTTGGCAGACGTGGCTTCTACCTTAGGAAATGGTCTCGGGCTTCAACCCACATACTGAATCCATGACCCAAGCTCCAATATGGGTTCACCTCCGGGCTCCCCCTGGAGTTCTGGCATCCAGCGGTTATTGAAGGTATTGCTCTCTCCATAGGATCTTTAATAGCTATTGATCAAGCCACTAAAGCTAAAACTAGATTCATCCATGCTCATTTCTATGTTAATGTTGATGTCAGTTGTCCCCTCCCAAAAGAGATAGAGCTAATATCTGATCTTGGGAACTGGAAACAAAATATTGACTATGAATATATTCCTCAAGCCTGCTCCTTCTGTAAAAGCATTGGCCATTGGGCCTCTAGTTGCCCCTCCAAACCTCAGCCGAAACCCAAATCCCAAAATCTTTCCCCAAAATCTAAGAAAATTTTTATTCCTAAATCATCTCTGCTGAGATTCCAATCATCCCCACCTCAAATTCCTTTGCTCTCCTGGAAGAGGGAGAAATAAACACTTCCACTGATCCTTTTTCCACCATTGTTCCCCCCTCTCTGGCCCTCATGTCCCTCAACATCCCGATGATTCCCTTGGCTCTTCCCCCCCTTTCCTCTGAGGAGGTTAACCCCTCCTTGGTTGTTTCCTCCTCCCCTCCTCCACCTCTGTCTTCTCCTCTATCCCTCCCCATCCCTCCCCTTCCCACTTCTGGCTCCCTTTCCTCGGAACCCCCTCCTTGAGTCTCCCCCCTGACCCCCCTCTTTCCCCCTCCCTTGGACTCTACCATCTCCCCTTTGGCCCATTCTTCTGATGATAGTTTTAATCCCCGTTATACAAGAAGCAGCAAGCAAGAAACCTGATATTGGCACTGAAAAAGTTAGGGGAAGGATTCTGAGCAATATCAAACTCCAGCAAGAAGCTACTCTTAATGTCACTCAAGGAACACAGAGCACAATCCCCATGGTGGTGGGGAGAAAATCCAAATCAAAGAAATGAAGATCATCTCTTGGAATATAAGAGGTCTCAACTCTCTTCAAAAGCAAAGAGTCATCAAAGATATCAAATTCCAGAACTCTCCTGATATCATAATGTTGCAGGAAACTAAACTAAAAAAGACGATCGTCTCCTAAAAATTTGGCCAGCTGCTTCTTTTGAATCTCAACCTTCGGCAGGGAACTCGGGAGGATTATGTACCCTTTAGATCCCAGAAGCTTCAAAGGGGATTGTTTGTTCAAGCATCCCAACTTTCTGTGCATGCTCTTCCAAGAGGTTGGATCTCGACTCCACTTGGATTGCCATCAATGTCTACGCCCCAATTTGGAGACCCAACGTGGAAAATTATGGAAAGACATCTCAAACTTTATCAACACTTACAGCAATATCCCCATATTAATAATGGGGATTTTAATTGCCCCCTTTTTCCTTTGGAAAAATAGGGAGGAGCTCCTGCCATGCCTATCAGCATGGAAGCTCTAGCTGACTTCATCAGGGAGAATTCACTTCTTGACATGGACCTTCATGGATCCTCCTTTACGTGGTCAAACCGTAGATTGGGTAGGAACCATATTCAAAGTAGATTGGATAGATCGTTGGGCTCTCTGGACTGGATCTCTCTATTTCCTGACTTCTACCTCAATTCCCTCCCCCGGGCTGCCTCTGACCACAAGCCCTCTCCTGCTCAGTGCAAATCACAATCTGAATATCAAGAACCCTCCCTTCAGGTTCGAGCTTGCCTGGCTTGAGAATAATCACCTGAACCCTCTTGTTTCCAAATGGTGGGATATCAATATTGAGGGCACTGACATGTTTAGATTTTCTAGCAAGCTCAAAGAAATTAAAAAACAGCTCAAAATTTGGAAGTCTACGGTCTTCGGCAACATCAAGCTCCGCAAGCAGAAGTTGTCACAGGATTTGGCTAAAGTCTCTACTCAAATGGAAATTGAGGGGAGATTGGATCACCTTCACCAAAAAGAAACCTCCCTCCTCAGTGATTACCACAACACACTTCAAGAAGAGGAGACCTATTGGAGGTAGCATTCTCGAGCCCTTTGGCTCGAGCAGGGGGATCATAACACCAAATTATTTCACATCACTACCTCAAAGCACAAGAGCAGAGACAAGATCAGAGAGCTGGTGTCGTCCTCGGGTACCCTATTAACATCTGAGGCTGATATTTCCAATGAGCTTGTCTCCTTCTATTCTAACCTCCTCCAGGTCGATCATCCTCCTTCGGAGCAATCAATGGCCTCTATGCTCCAACATATCCCCCAGCTTGTGTCTTCTGAGATGAACAATAGTCTGATCAAACCTTTTTCTATGGAGGAAATTCACAAAGTGGTCTTCACCATGAAAAGGGACAAAGCTCGGGTCCGGATGGTTTTCCTACTACTTTCTTCCAAGTGTTCTGGGAGACCATCAAGCAGGATCTCTTCAAAGTGGTTAATGAGTTCCAGATCAGTAACAACCTTCTAAAAGAATGGAACACCACCTTCGTAGCCCTTGCCCCAAAAGTGCATAGCTCAAAAGATGTCTCCAACTTTAGGCCAATCAGTTTATGCAACACCACTTACAAGATTATCACTAAGATGTTGGCTTCCAGGCTTAAACCCCTAATGAATGTTCTCATCTCGCAAAACCAGAACAACTTTATTAATGGGTGGCTCATCCAAGGTGGTATCATTACGGTACATGAGGCTATCCACTCGGCCTATCACTCAAAATCCCCTGGAATGATCCTAAAGCTTGATATGCAAAAATCGTTTGATAGAGTCAGCTGGCCTTTTTTGATCAGGGTCCTGGAAAAATATGGTTTCGATAAAAGATGGTGCAGTTGGGTCTTCTCTCGTATTGCGACTCCTTGCTTCTCTATTCTTATCAATGGCATTCTAGTAGGATTCTTCAAAAGCAGCAGAGGTATCAGGCAAGGTGACCCCCGTCACCCTTCCTTTTTTTCTTATGGCGGACTCCCTCAGCAGAGCCCTGGAGGCAGCTAAAAGTCAGTCTGTCATTTCGGGTCTGAAAATCACCTCCAACTTCCCTTCTGCCACTCATAGCCAATTTGTTGATGACACTTTGTTGTTAAGTGTTGCCTCTATGATTGAAGCCCGGGCTCTCATGGATATCCTATCTCTTTATCAAGCAGCTTCTCAACAAATAATCAACTTCAACAAGAGCAACATCTCCTTCATCAACACTACTCCTAGGACCCAGAGAAAGATTGCTGATATTTTTGGATGCAATATTGTGGACCTCCCCACATCCTATCTAGGCATCCCCTCTTCCAAGGTAAGCAAACAAAAAATCTCTGGAATCCAGTCATTGAAAGATATCAAAAAAATCTCACTTCCTGGAAAGGGGCTTTGCTCAGCCAGGCTAGAAAACTCCAACTGGTTAAAGCCACCCTCCAAAGTCTTCCTACTTACTTCATGTCCCTTCTCAAAGTTCCCAACTTGGTGAAGGAGGTGGTTGAAAAAATCCAAAATCACTTCTTGTGGTCTGGGGCGGAAGAAAGAAAGAGGATCCATCTAGTCTCCTGGAAGGAAGTGTGTAAGCCGACCTCTCATGGTGGGCTCGGGTTAAGAAGGATGGTTGACACGAATGTGGCCCTCCTGGCCAAACTTGGTTGGGATGTTGCTAAAGGTAACTCTCATTGGGCTCAACTTCTCAGAGCTAAGTACCTTGCTAATAATGAAGATTTTCTCACCTCAAATCCAATTCGAGGTTCGGCCATTTGGAATTTTGTTATTAGTTCCCTCCCCATTATCCGGGCTGGCACTAAATGGAGATTTGGAAATGGTAGGCTTATTGACTTCTGGCGGGATCATTGGATTGGGGAAGAGCCACTTGATCACAACCCCTCATGGGATCCTGTGAAAAGAATCCTCATTAATAAGCAGGGAAGGTTAGTTTCTAGCTATTGGAAGGTGGTGAATTCCATTCCCTCCTAGAATATTCAGGTTTGGGATGATATAAGTGATCAGCAGAGCATGCTCCTGACTTCACTTAGAACCATGCTCTCATCCATCTATATCCCCTTCTCCCAGCCTGAAGATGAGCTAATTTGGCCCCTCTCCCCATCTGGATCTTTCTCGGTTAAGGTTGCTTACCTTTCAATGCATTGTACTGACTCTGGTCCTCCCCTCACCAAATTCTGGCCAAAGGAGATCATCCCCAAAATTGGATTTTTTCCTGGCTCTCCTCTAAGAATGCTTTCCTCTCAGAGAAAATTTGAAAAGGAGGGGTTTCTCTCTTCCCACTAGATGTGTGCTTTGTACTAAGGAGGTGGAATCCTCTTCCCATCTTTTGATCCACTGTCCCTTTTCGCAAGTTATCTGGCATTGGTTTTGTCATCACCAACTGGCACTATGATAATTCTTCACCGGGAACTCCTCATGCTATGATTATTTACTAATGCACGCTGCCTTTATTTTGGTGGATGTAATCTGAAACAAAACAACAACATAACACAAGAATACCATCGACTATGATAAGATGGAATGATGACAAATCTGAAATATCAAAGTAAATTATAATATTAACATGAAATTGTTACAATCTCACCCATGAGGTACTTCAAGTGTTATTGACTTCACTTGCCTTTCACCAAGACTATGGGAGAAACTTTACAATTACACCTCTTAATGGCTTCTCAACACAACTTTAAACCGATGGCTTCCTTCGCACACTTCCTACAATATTTCTCACTACTTCCTTCTATGCTAAATGAGGGGGTGGCCTCTCTATTTATAGAACTTCCAGTGCTTATCCATCTTATTTCTAAGATAGGATAAGAAATCCACTCGACGAATCATATTCCATACCTTAACTCTTATCTCGTACATGTAAGCTTATCTTTTAAGATAAGATAAACCTTATCATTTTACATGGGTTCCACATTTTTAGAATTTTTACAAATAAAATATACAAAATATTTATGACCTCACTCCTTGCCCTTATTACCAATATAATATTTCTAATTCCTAATCACCTAGACCCTACTTCTCTAATCACCCAAACTTTGACATTTTAACATTACTGGACCACTTATGACAAATATTTACTTTTACAACATTCCTATTGTACTTTGATCATACCGTACTCCACATTATTGGTGGCACCATCGACGGCGCGCCGTTATCTTCTATCGACGCTACTAATAATTATACTTAACAACATCATATTCCTAATACATACATTAATGAAATAGAAATTACGGAGGAAAATTTTAGTGTCTACATCTTCCCCCTTCCTAGCTTCTACTCCGTCCTGAGTAGACTATTCGTGCTTGGAAAATCTTCAACTTGTCGTGGTTGACCCATTTCATAATGGGAGTGCCATCCGATTTCTCCAAACAATTACGTACCATTTTCATGCACAGCCTACTATTTTGTAGGGCCCCATCCATTTTGGAAGAAATTTTCTATCTTCTTTTTTGTATTTGGAATCATATACTAGAACCAAGTCATTCACATGAAATGGAGACCACCAGATCTTTTGATCAAAGTATTCCTTCTCGCTTCATTTTCTTCTTATGGCTTGTATCCTTTGCTATTTCTCTCATTTCCTCCAAAGAAATGAAGATGTACCAACCTTTCTTTTCTTGAATCACTTTCATCCATCCTTTCATTTTTCATAACTCTCACAAAGTGGGAATATCAAACTCAATAGGAAGAATCTGGATCAATGCCATAAAGCCAATGAAATGGGGAGTATCCTGTTTGCTGACTTTGATGTTGCCCTATATGCCCACAATGCCACATGAATCCTTTTATCCCATTTATGTACCGCAAGGCTGCATCTTTTGCTAGAATTTGACACAACACAAAATTTGTTCGTTCCACCTATCCATTTGTGCTTGGCTTGTATGTTGTTTCCTTCCTGTGCTTAATAGAAAACTTATTGACTAGGGCTTCTACCACCTCATTAATGAAGTGGCTTCCTTGATCTGTTACAATTTCTAATGGGCAACCAAATCCGTGACAATGCGTTCATACATGAACCTTGCCACTTCATCCATGGAAGATGTTTTCAATGGCCTAGCTTCAACCCACTTGGTTAAATAACTGTGCGGGCAACTACAATATACTTATTTTGGCGTGATGTAGTTGAAGTGGACCTACAATGTCTATTCCCCACTTTTCAAAGGGACTAAGGGGAAGAATAGGACATAATGGAGTCGATGAAGTCTTACGGTTACCATGTGTTTGAAAAATATCACATGTCTTACAATAATTATAACAATATTTAAAAAGAGTGGGCCGGTGATAACTCGCATCCAAGATCCTTCGCTATAAGTTGTCTGCCCAGAGAAGTGCCCTCCACATGTACCATTGTGGAATTCTTCTAGCAGATTCCTTCCCTTGATCATGTCCAACTACCCTCTTGTACTATCCATCGTGTCCTTTTCAAAATAATACTCCATGCGAGAATAGAATATGGACAACTCGGCTTGAGTAATCTTTCTCTTATTCTTTGCATTGGAACCATCAGAAACTTGAATTCATTTAGATAATTCCAAATATCTATGTATTCACTAGGGATTGTGTCAAGCGATAACAATGCCTGCATCGGGAAATCATCATCATCACAAGATGATCCTAAACCATCATAGGCTTGAGAGAGTGCATCCGCATTGACATGCTTCTTTCTGGCCTATCTATAATATCAAATTCAAATTCGTGTAGCAAAATTATCCATCTTGCTATCCTCCCCGATGGTTTAGGCTTATTTGCAATATATTTTAGAGCCCGATGATCATTCACAACTAGAAATTTTTTCCCTAGCAAGTAATTTCTAAACTTTTTACAAACAAAAATGATAGCAGAGCCTCTTTTCGAGCATGTATAATTTACCTCAAAGATCGCTCATTTTTCTCATTTTTCCCAAAGTAAATTGGATGTTCATTCCCATTTTCATCCTTTTGGCTCAAAGTACTTCCTAGTGCTACATCCGAGGCATCAGTGTAAATAATGAATGGCTTGCTCCAATCTGGATTCTTCAAAATAGGTGAAGACACTGTGGCTTCCTTCGCTTGTCCAAAAGCTTCATGCGCCTTATTTCCCGGTTCATAAGTAACATCCTTCTTCAAGAATCTGGGTTAGTGGCTATGCAATCTTTGAGAAATTCTTGATGAACCTTCTATAAGTAACCCACATGGCCTAAAAATGATCTCAACTTACTTCTATTAATAGAAATGGTAAATCTTTGATTTTTGAAACTTTATCAGGATCAAGTGCAATACCATCTCTGGATACAACATGCCCTAACAAAATGCCTTTAGAACATCCAAAGACACACTTTGTAGGGTTTAGTGAGGCTTCAGTGCTTCATCTAACCTTTGAAATGTTGTCTCCATTTGGTGCAGTGGTCCAACTTGCTCCCATAGAAGAAAAAATCATCCGTAAATACTCTGATGAAGGTCCCAATGTAGGGTTCGAACACCCTATTCATCAAACGTTGGAATGTTGTTGGAGCATTACACAACCCAAAAGGCATAACTCTATAAGCAAATGTTCCCCAAGGAGTGGTGAACGTGGTCTTCAGCTGATCTTTTCTCATATACGAACTTGGTTGTAGCCGCTATATCCATCAAAGCAAAACTATAGCACTCGGCCGCCTACTTCATCCAAGATCTAATCACGAAAAGGAAGAGGGTAATGATCCTTCTTTGTTGCCTTATTGAGCTTCCTGTAATCAACACAAATGCGTAGCTTCCCATTCTTTTTTATTGAGATCACAATGGGAGAAACCCATTATGAATTCTCCATAACAAATATGAATCCTACATCAAGCAACTTATCTATTTCTTCTTTTGATCTTGGAAAAATTAGGATTCATTCTATATGGCATTTGCTTTATGGGCTTAGCACCATCTACCAGCTCAATACAATGTTCTACCCAACTTACTTGACAGAGTTCCTTGTAATCAAAAGTGAATAGGTGTATGTACCTTCGAAAGAGCTGGAGGTAGGATTCCTTCTCACTCTCCATCACAAAGATCACCAATCTTTATTTGTTGGAGATGATCATCAACTTCTTCTTTAGATAATTTTATGGGGTCATGAGTTGGTGTGATCTGGAAGGATATCCATGATCAAAACATCCACCTCACTTTCTTCATCTTCGCTTCCACTTCACTGGTACTAGAGTAATCGAGAGGATGTCCAATCATCGGGCGGTTTCATCACTTGAATCCACAAGTTCTCGCTTTATGATGTCGAGGGATCACGTTTATCTTCACCCTCTCTACCACGTCCAAGTGTCATGAAACCTTCATTCCAAGTAGTTTCTTGCATGAACTCTCCTTAGCCATGGTCTTCCCAAAGAACATTGGGTACGCACAGCACCATTTTTCATCACCGAAAGTCTACCACACATACAACACCCATAACAGATATTGCCACATTTGAAACTACACCTTTTGGTTTAGTTTTTCCCTTATTTAATGACCTTAACATAAGTGTTCAAGGGCGATCAATTTTTAAACCTAACATATTCATTACAGACTCGGTCATTACATTAATTGCAGCACCTCCATCAACTAAGACATCATGAATTGAAATACCATTACATAATACCTTAGCTTGTGGAGCATAGGGATCCACCTCGCTTCAAAACAGGGGACCTCAACCTCCTTCCTTCGTTGAGCATTGAGTCCACTTCGCAACTCCCGCCTCTTCTCAAAAGACATAGCCAAGAGTTGACCATATGTAATATTGCGAGTGCCTTTTGGACAAATCTTCCAAGATGGAGTATGGTCCTTGCCCCGTGAAATCAAAAATCCTACACACCCAACTTTCTTCTCCTATGTTTCTTACTAGTTTCTTCTTTCATCTTCTTAGGATCATTTCCATCTTGATTATCTTTTTCTTTCTTTCTTTTTTGTTACAAACACATCTACTTCATTATTTTTGCTCTTATCTACTACATCAAAAGAATTCACAGTGCTTTTCCTTTATCATTATCTCCTTTACTAGATGTAGAAGCTCTATCTCGACAATTATACTTATGATGACCCTTTTATAACAACCATAACATAGGGTAAGTGCACGAAGTTAGTGGACAATTCCGTGGACATAAAACCTGAAATAAAGGTAACGCGATTGTGGTTTTAAAACCACGAAGCGTCCTAACCGTGATCGCGGTTATTGAATTCTAGGTTCGGTAATTACCGAACCTAGTTCCGCGATCATGATTTATAACCACGAGCGCATTTATAAATCGCGATCGCGAACTCGAGACAAAATTTAATGAGTCCCGCGACTCGTTATTTTCCTAATTTTCATTTCAAACCGCGACTTTTCCTAAACGTTTTCACTCGCACTTTCAATACTATCTCAAAATTTCTCATCGGACTTTTGGATAGCGATAGATTCAACCATACGCCAAGATGAGGAGGTAAGTCCCCGATTGTAATCATTTTTTTTGCATTTTAGGTTTTTTTTTTGTATTTTAGGTTTTTTTTGGCATTTTCATGGGTTTTGTGAATTGTTTGTTTATGTATACAATTTTATTGTTTTATCGGTTGGTCGGCAAGCTCAGGCTCGTGTAAACCGTCAAAACATTCCTCAAAACCCGCCGAACATTCCTCAAAACCCTCGAACATTCCTCAAAACCTCCTCCAACCATAGATCCACCCCTCGTGGCTCCTTCCGTCCCCACCGAGCCAACAGAACGTAAGATAATATCATTGGAAGAATCCGAGAAAATAAAATTGTCATTGAGAACCTAATTCAAACTATAAGACAAAATCATGCTACAAATCCATCCCGCATGACTTTAGCCAATACATTGCAAACATTGATTGGCGAAGTCGAGTCCGCAACCAACCAAATACATAGATGGAACACCTTTAGAAGTGACTGTAGGCGGTGGTATGCGGATAAACTATCTCATGCGGCCGTCAAAGAAAAAAATTGGAAAAGACCTCATTTGTGCATTATTTACCGACCTAGAACCAATGCCCCTGCTGCGATTACTTTGCAAACGGTTCCCAATCCATTGGTGCCATGATGACAGAATCAAAAACAATTTTTGGGACCGATGGTGGATGGTTTTTGATTATCCACCATGCAACAACAATGAGGTTCCTCTTTATTTTTTGAAGAAATTATATTGTGAGTTTGTGCTCAATGAGGTCCCGAATTATTTTGACTTTTCAGACTTTTTTGGTCGAGGAGGTGGCTCTGCATAGAGTAGACCTGGTGCACGCGTAGGTCAGCCTAGGATCCCCCATGCCCCAAAACCCCCACTGCCTTCAGTTATCCCTCCTACAGTGAAGGAGGTTGTGGAGATTGATACATTGCATGCATTGAGGGAGCTCACTGACACTCTCACCCAAAGCATAGTGACCAGATTGCATCTGGTGATGTTGGTGGAGGTGCCAGTTCTAGTGCACCACACCACTATGGATCATGTGGTGCCGTATGCACTGCAAGCGAGACATCATTTATGGTTCACGGGATTTTTTTCTATAGATGAGATCTTTCGGGAATGTTTTTGAACTCGGAGCCACTAATATTGGTCTTTCACAGTAAATTTTAAATAAATTTAAATAATATATATATGTACAATAGTTTAATTCACATGTTTGAGATATTAATATATATATGATTGTACGTCATGTACATACATGTAAAAAACTAATTTAGTTTTTTTATTTTAAATAGTAAGAGCCGTGAAGGAAACATCCGGTGTTGACATGCTAGCCATCATGCGGTTGGGCATGTTTCAAATGTAAGTTTCAAGTTGTACAAACTTACATTTTTAATAAATCATTTAATTGCACTAGATTATTATTATAATTTGTTTCACGTGTATGTTGTACATGTATTAATATTTTCTCTTTTATACACAGGAGCTCGGCGGGTCATCATCTGCTCAGGAACTGAGCTACCTGCATGCCTCGCATGAGTTTTATGCATCGTTACAAATCTCTTTAAACACTTTGTTTCTAGTTCTTGGACCTCTCGTGTACATGAGTTTCACTTTCTTATACTCAACGTATATAAAATACATACAACATCTACCATATAAAAAGTTGTAATTTTCTTAGAATACCATAGTATCTCACACTTGTACACATGCTCGCACGCATTTTCAATACCTCTAAAATTTTTGTAATTGGAGATACATGTCATAATAGACTTGAGGTGCTTACTTTAGGTGAAGAGGATTATTAAGTGATTATTATGGATGTGGACCCTATCCTCTAGATCCGTAAATAGAAATCTCATAAGTATTTTTTCTAGGTGGTTACTCGACCCAATCCTCTCGATCTTCTTGATCCTCTCGACCAGCTTGATAAATTCCCTTATGTCTCATTTGTCTAGTACTAAACTAGATACACATGGTCTACATGTTCCCAAAAACCAAAATAATGACACGTATCGCCTTTGTCATAGGTATATTATTTGTACATGATGAACTTCTCAATCCAATGTAAAATGATATCTTCCCATATCTACTTATTTACCTAGACTATATCTTGATTCTCAATAACTACCTCTAGATATGTAACACCATGAGTCACGAAGGAAAAGATACTTGACAAGGTGGAAGCGATCAACTCGTAATCAAAATGAATGATAAGAGTGATGAAGAAATGTAAAAAGGTTATTAAATCCTCTTGTACCTTTATCTAAAAAATCTATGCGTCCTTTCCATATGATTATAAGTTTTATATGGATTGGTGTCCGAGATTTAAGAATTTACAACATCATTGTATGATCAAGAAGTGAGGTTTGTATTTACTTGTTTCTTATCTATTAATCCAACATTTATCAATACTATATTGAAATGGGGTAATTTGTAGTACCTAAATGTATTCCCAACACTTGGAAAAATGACGTGTGTTACAACTATAATGATATATATCTCATTCACACATAACTTGAACAACTTAAGGAAATGTCTCACTCTATATCCACTTCGCTTCTACTAGATAACAAGTATTCTCCATCCCAACCCCTCACAAATCACTGCACATGTTATTGAACATATGCATAATCCTCCATGTGTCTCAGACCTAATTTATTAGACATCATGGACATGTTTGTAGGTTTAGGATAAGTTAAAATCCAACCTATCCACCCCCTACGAACCTATCCCATACACTTCTAATATTAACTTTTTCAAAAGGGTTACTTGGCTTAGTCAACCTAGGTAGTACTTTTAGGTTTGTTGAGTAAGAAATCTAATGATTGGTCATATACAAGTGGTGCAAGCATAGTTGATTTTCACATAGAATGGTTTCAACATTTCAAAAAAACGTTGACTAATTTTAATTTCCAGATTCTCTTGTTCAAACTTATGAAAAATTGAGTTTGAGTCATATCTAAGAAATGTTTTGGATGTGGTTCACGATTAGTAGAACCAACTCTCCGCTTTTATAACATCTCTTGTATTAGGTGAAACTCTAGTGTTATCATGCCAAAATTTAATAACAACTTCTGTTATAAAGATCAGAATTATTTTTGTCCTTACACGGTGCTCTAGCAGAAAATGCCCAAAAATTGACATTATTGAGTGATTGAAGGATATTACGTCTTTCAATTACTTTCATTAGAGTTTTTCGATTAACTTGCAACATTCGACTTGTTTGCGTAATCAAACGTTGTTTTTTTATTGATTCACTTACAACACTAGTAGTAGCAAGTACACAACGCACAATATTACTATCCCTAGTGCATCTCGACACCAACAAAGGTGTGATATGCATCATGAAGGTTTTCAACAATTGTAGAGGTTTGACCACGTATATTAGATGTTGTCAATCCTAAGGTGTTTAATGTAGGTCTCATTTTAATCAATTTCATCAAACTAACTAACAATGACATCTTTGGGAATCATTTAAAATTTCAAAATGATTATCCCAAATTTTAATGGCTTTTCTTCTGATTTGTCATTCAAGAAAGTTTGTCGGACATTGGTTTCAAAAGATTTTCATCAATTTCAATAAAAAATTAGGTTTCTTATGTAAAATCCTAGGAGGTGTTTTTGTCAAATTTTGCTTGTCTATAGTTTCAACATGAATTTCCTTATTCACATTTTCATTGTCTCCTTCAATTTCAACATTTGCTACATCATGAGTATTTAATTCTTCTTCAACATTGACAGTAAAAACTTCTTCATCACGAGTATTTAATTCAACTTCAACATCGATACAAGAGAAACATTACCTAGTTCTTCATTGCTTACGATGAGTTGGGATTGAAGATGAACCTCTTCTAGATTCACGAAGTTTCCGCATTCGCTCAGCATTTTCAATTTTGTTGGCCTCTAATTCGTCTGGTGTTTTTTTACTTAATGACTTCCTTTTTTGACTTCGTTTTTTGTCTCCCATGATGTTTTTGCTTTCGGTGATAAAAACGTGCTGGAAAAAAGATGTAATTTCATGATAATTTGTACGGTAAGGTCGAGAGTAAAAATCACATGGTAATTCGATATTGGGATGTGTGTAAATATGATTTATAAAGCGAGCGCGCTTTATAAACCGCGAGCGCGCTTTATAAACCGTGTTCAAGCGGTATTTTTACAAAAACCGTGATCGCGGAGCTATTTTTCGAACCTTAGCCTTGGAAAATCTTTTTTTTTTCCCCAACCAAAGCTATGGAAGGTCATTATGAAGTGCAAAAGGTCAAAAACCTCAAATCGCTCTTCCAAAGACTTGAACCATGCTAAAAATTGAAAACATTTCACAAAAATGGTGCCATCACGTAGGGTAGACTCTTAGCTTTATAAAAATATTGTTTTTAAAGTGAATAGAATAAAATAAATATCATTTTATAATTTATTACTAACAATAGGTCCTTAAGACATTTTTTCCCGTGAATGTTCATGTCTACGTTTAAGACTGTAACTTTTGTTTCGCTTATCAAAATATGATAAAAATTATACCATCCCAAGCATGGACAAATTCTATACACCTTAAAAAAAAATTGATTTCGATATTTTTTGATATAGTTATGGTGGGCAAACAGAAAGCGCTCCATTTTCTAAATATTTTCAGACCACTTTCACGGAAAAAATCATAAAAAAAAAAATATTGCTAAAAAAAATACAAAATAAAATCCATCCCAAGATAGACAACTACATCTAACGTTTCACCAAAGGAAAAAAATAACAAGATTTGGTCATCCAAAATGCGGGCAAACGGACTACAATCTTATAAGTTTTTTCGAAAAAAAAAAGTAAGTCATATAATTTTAAGTGTTTAATATAGCTAAACTTGTCCGTTTTTTTACAAAAATTAGTATTTTAGAAACTAGATTCTGAATGCTACGATTCATATTTATATAATTTTTTCTAATTTAGAGTGCATGTATAGCTAATAATCCCTACAAGTTGAGATTTCACTGTTTTTTGCAATATGACATCCACGGATGACCCTATATTTGTCCATCAACTTGGTGCACTTACCCCATACAACTTCATAAATATTTCTTTTAGACCTCTATCTCCTCCCTAAGAACTAAATTCCTTTCCTCAAGAAGATTAATAGTTAATGACCCATCTTTTTGAGCAAATCTTCATACTCGGTAGATGTACTAGGAGAAATATTTGTGCTCACCGAGAGTGGTTCAGGATTCTAGACCAAAGGTGCTGGTGTAGGCTCTACTTTAGCAACAATTTCTTTGGGCTCCTCTTCCATGATTTCTTCTTGCTTCTTTGCAATCTCCTTTGCTTGTTCAATGGTGGCTAGGCAGTCATACTTCACTCATTGTCTCGATTCTAGCTTCATCCCAAGAATGAAGTGCTTACAGAGGAGATTATCCACGCCATTCATCAACCCATTTGCTAATCCTTCCTTAGGATCCGGGCATCGAGCTTCCTCCTTAGCTCTAGAACATGAGCATGATAATCCCTTATCTTCTCCTTCTCCTTGGGATAGCTTTGTGATCTCGATCATGAGATCTCGCATATTTCGTTGTTCACCAAATTCTTCAAGAAAACTTTCAGCTTAATAAATCCCATGAATTTTTCACATTATCACCTAGTGTTTCAAACCACCTAAGTCTTGAACCATCAAAAAAGTAGGAAAAATTCAGTCCATTGTTCCCTTCTTATAAGGCCATTACAAATATAAGATCGCTTAAACTCTTGAATGAAAGAAGAAGCATCTTCGTTAGATTGAAATGAAAAAACAAGAATCTTTCCCATTTTCAAAAGTAACCACCGTGAAATACCAACCCACAAGTACAATCAACAAAACTTATGTGCACAAATAATTGGAATCACTATACTAGAAAGTGACTTTACACCTTTCTACAGTAAAATAGAAATGACCACAGTAACTATGGTAAAACTTGACTTACTGCGGTAAAAACTGACTTTACTGTGGTAAACACTATTCACGGTAAAAAGTGAAGTTACTGCGGTAAATACTATTCACGATAAAAAGTGACTTTACTGTGGTAAATACTATTCCCAGCAAAAATGACTTTACCATGGTAGCTAATATTCATGGCAAAAATGACTTTACCATGGTAACTACTATGCATAGTAAAAACAAAGTTACCCTCCAATTGATTTTTGACTAAGTGGGAATATCTCTCCAGAAAATCCACCAATGAGGAATGGTCCCAGCAACGGAACCAAAATGTCATCACCAATCTGGCACTATGATAATTCTTCACCGGGAACTCCTCATGCTATGATTATTTACTAATGCACAGCCTTTAGTTTGGTGGATGTAATCTGGAAACAAAACAACAACATAACACAAGAATACCATTGACTATGATAAGACGGAATGATGAAAAATCTGAAATATCAAAGTAAATTATAATATTAACATGAAATTGTTACAATCTCACCCATGAGGTACTTCAAGTGTTATTGACTTCACTTGCCTTTCACCAAGACTATGGGAGAAACTTTACAATTACACCTCTTAATGGCTTCTTCAACACACCTTTAAACTGATGGCTTCCTTCGCACACTTCCTACAATATTTCTCACTACTTCCTTCTATGCTAAATGAGGGGGGTGGCCTCTCTATTTATAGAACTTCTAGGCTTATCCATCTTATCTCTAAGATAGGATAAGAAATCCACTCTGACGAATCATATTCCATACCTTAACTCTTATCTGTACATGTAAGCTTATCTTTTAAGATAAGATAAACCTTATCATTTTACATGGGTTCCACATTTTTAGACTTTTTACAAATAAAATATACAAAATATTTATGACCTCACTCCTTGTCCTTATTACCAATATAATATTTCTAATTCCTAATCACATAGACCCTACTTCTCTAATTACCCAAACTTTGACATTTTAACATTACCGGACCACTTACGACAAATATTTACTTTTTACAACATTCCTATTGTAC
Source organism: Taxus wallichiana var. yunnanensis (assembly GCA_018340775.1). Classification (NCBI taxonomy): domain Eukaryota; kingdom Viridiplantae; phylum Streptophyta; class Pinopsida; order Cupressales; family Taxaceae; genus Taxus; species Taxus wallichiana. Next base: position 742,279,047 of record CM031244.1, read on the forward strand.
TTTGACTGTTACCATACTCCACATTATTGGTGGCACGCATCGTGGCACCGTTATCTTCATCGACGCTACCTACTAATTATACTTAACAACATCATATTCCTAATACATACATTAATGAAATAGAAATTACGGAGGAAAATTTTAGTGTCGACAATTCTTATCATGGATGGGTGTGAACTGGACCTTCCCTGATTCCATTTAGGAAACCCTCTCTTAATGGAGCTCCCCCTTCACTCACCCAGCCCTGGTTCTGGCCTAGAAACTTCTCCTCCCGCATGGCATTTGGGGCATCTAGAAAGAAAGGAACAGAAGAATCTTCAAAGACCAGAGTCTTGAACCTGATCGTGTGGCTACCCAGATAGCTCTAACTTTCTAGGATAATCTCAACTCTCACTTCTGGTCCAAATATCAGCAAAAAATTCAAATTTGTAACTCTCAGGAGTGGTAGTGGTTGTTGGCAAATCTTCCTGTAAGTAAAGCCCCTACCTCTGATCGGGGTTTAGTATGATGGCTTCCCCCACTAGGTGGAGAAAACTTAATACGGATGGGGCCTCGAAAGGCAATCCTGGTAAATCAGGTGGAGGAGCCATTCTTCGTTGCTCCTCCGGTTCCATTGTTGTTGCCTCTACTCATAATCTTAATTATGGCACCAACCATCGTGCGGAAGCCATGGCCATCCTCAAAGGCCTTGAGCTGGCTATCAAATTTGGTCTCCAAGTTGAAAGTGATTCCCTCAACATCATCAATCTCCTGCAGTCTGCAGATACTAGTCAATGGTCAATCCAAAATATCATAGCTGATATCAAAATCCTACAAAGGAATTTCCAGAAAATTCAGTTCCAGCACATCCTCCGGGGGGAACAAAGCGGCGGACCACTTGGCTAACATTGGAGTTCTCCTTGAGAGTCAACAAAGCTAGAAGGACAACTTCTGGCTGATCTCTTCCAAATTATCCAGAATGACCTCTCTTCCCAATGATGGTAGTAAGGGTGAGCTGATTTGGGTTTCAACAATGCCTTTATGGCCTCCTCAAAAGGTGGCGGTAATAATGCTTCATTTATTATGAAAATACCTTTGGTGCTGAATCATTTGAAGAGTGAGATGTGTTATGATGTGGAGGATTTCCTCACGCATGGTGTAATTCCTCCCCTTAATCATATGATGAACTGGTGGGAGGGTAATGATGTCGAAGCGACGGCTCCCACGCCCTGGGCGGGCTTTTTAAGGCCCTCCAGCGTTCACTCTTTTGCACTCTTTCCAAATCTCTCAATAGTATGGGTGGCCAACTGAAGTGAATTGAGCCTGCTACCTGCGACATGGTTAAAGAAGACGAGGAGGTCTAGAACATCTTATTGGAAAATGGTATCACTACTTTCCTTGAGAGAATGGTGGGCTACTCGGCCCTGGTCTCGTACACTGTTATGGCTTCCTGGTTGAGGGGCATGTCTAGATTGGTAATACACATTTTACTATCTCCACCAATGCAATCGCTGATGCCATGGGTCTTCGGCCACCAGCGATATTTATTTCAAGTGCTCGCTGCATGCTGAAATGTAGGATTTCATCACTCCAGGGGATAAGCCGGTCAAATATCTCTCTAGCTACACTCATGATTCCCTGCCTCCCCCATGGAACAGAGTTGTTGAAGTCATCATGTGTTATTTCACCATTGACGACTGCTATCGTCTGGTCTACGACCCTCATTTTTTCATCCTTTCTCATCTACGTTGGGGAAAAAAGATTAATCTAATGGCTTTCCTCTATCAATCATTAGAGCACTCTATTTAGCTAGCTCACAACAGGGAAGGAGCTATCCTTCATCAGGGCTTACTATACTTGTTATTTTCTGATGTTGCTTCACATTTTGATTTAGTCCACTTTCCCCCGAAAACTAGTCACCATCGTCGTTCTCCCTCGCCTTCCCCCCGTCCCTCCTCCACCTCCCTCCACTCTTCTAGATGCCACCATCACTTGCACCTTTCTTCTGACTCCGACTCGGATGTCACCATTCTGAGCCCTTCTCACGTTGTTTCCAAGCCCTCTGCTCCCCTTATTTTTCCCCGCTCCTTTCGTGCCTATTGTTGGAAGGCACGACACCGATTTTAAGGTAGTCTCCCTGGTCTCCAGCCCCAATACTTCTCTTGTCGATGACATTCTGGGCCTTGCCAAGCTCTATCCTGACTCCCCGGCCTTGGAGAAAATGGAGACGAACCAGCCTATGGATGACCCCATTCCTCAGACTATTGATGACATTCTGACCTTCACTGACAACAAACCTCTTGTTGACATTCTGAAATCTTCTCGAATTTGGATTCAATTCCTACTGAACTTGTGGTTGCGACTCCCAAAGGGATGAACGCAGAGTTGAATTGGTGTCCTCTATTTTAAACAAGCTCCAACACAACTTCAACACCCTAAAGGCCTGGGAGGCCTTCACTGATTCTACCAGGAGTGCCATTGCCAAAGATTGCTTGGAGCTCATCACCCTGTGGAATAGCTTGCAGAGGATTCAGGATCTCCCAGAGCTAGAAATGTTGTTACTGAGCTGAAAAATCTCTTCTGATGTTCTCCTCTTTTCTTCTATTGTCTTTTTCATTTTCCTTTTTTTGGAATCTCCTAGGGTACTTTTCCGCTATGTACTATTTTGCTAATTCTGGCCTGATGGGATTTTTTGTATAAGGTTGTGGGACCTTCTAAAACCCTCTTTTTACCCTATATATTCCAAAAAAATAGGCTAAAGTGTTTGGAATGTGGATGATGAAGGAGAAAATAGTGTGATTTCAACCGGTTCCTCTTCATCAAAACAACCCTCCAAATCAGTCAGGTAAACTACCTCATTGCTATCCCTACCGCAAATGTTCAACCTCTCCCATGGTGTTCTCTTGATCTGCAACTTGATCACCTTGGTTTCTTTCATCCTCCAACATTGAGTTTGAGAGATCAAACTCTTCTTTAGCACTAGAACTCGAGAGAGATGAAGTAGAAAGAAGAACTGAAGGTTCTTCTATAGCCTTCTTTGTGCTCAAAGCCTTTGGATCTGCACTTTCCACCCCCACAGCTGGAATGTGCTCCTCTTCTTTTGGATTTGGAGCAGATTCTCCTTCCTTTGTTGTTTGAAGACAATCTTGCTCTTGATTGAACTCTTCCTCTAGCATGAATTTTTTCAAGTCAAACTCTTCAATCTACTACTCTAGAGGGAAAGTTAGGACTGCAAGATATTCTTCAAAGCTTCTTTCCATGGCTGATTGTGCCACTTGAATTAGACCAACATTTCCTTCAAGTAGAGTGCCAACATGGACACTACATTCTAAGAAAACTGATTGTTGATCTTCTTCTTCTTTTTGCTCTCTTCGTTGCTGTAACAAAATCAGCCTTGGCCACCACTCATTCTTCAACTCTAACCTCCTCTATTGGTTTCACCATCAAGGGGATTTTTGTAATCCCAAATTTAAGAGCCAAATTCAACAAACTTTTAATCTTTTTTTCCTTGTTTGGATTTTCTTCTTCTTGTTGTTTTCCTTGACTAGAATTCTAATTTTTATCTTCCCAACATGGATTTGGGAATGCAAGAGGAGGGGTTGGTTGTAACTTAATTGATTTTGTAATTTTTTGCGGTGTTGGAGGAGATAGAAACTTTTGTTTCTTTGTAGGGAGTGGCTGTTTGGAAGGGAAAAGGATAGAAGAATTGAGATGGGGTGGAAGACTAGGGGATGGAGAAATGGAATCAACACTTGGGGCAGCATGGGCTGGATTTGGAAATTGGCATTCAAAATGAGATGGTTCTGCTTGAGGAATGGAAAGAGAAAACCCAGATGATGGTGTAGAACTTACCCATTAACAAGGTTGCTCAACACCAAGTTTATAGGCCTCTATCTCCAGTGTCCATTGTGCAAGTTGGGGAAGCATCTCAATCATGAATTCCAGCTTCTCCTGAGGGTTGTAATGTCTTGGAAAAGGGCCTCCCCATGGATAGGGTGCTTTGAAACCAATCTGAAATGCCTTCATTTGTGCTTGAGCCCTTGATTGCACCATGCAAACCTCCATTTTTTGGATTTTCTCCAACAAATCTACACTTTCTTCTTGACTGCCCTCATCATATGCGTATCCTTGTGCTTGATGTGCTTCATAGCCAAACTGATTTTGGCATTGCTCATATGGATATGCATACTGATTTTGAATTTGATCAAAATGTTGATCTAGAGGATTTGAAAAACATGTTGGAGGTGGAATATATTCTTTGTTGTTGTAAATGTGAATTCCATGATGGAAATGAAGTCATGATTACACAACTTCATGGAATGAAAGAAGATGGAAGAGATGGAAAGAAGAATGAATGAAAATGAATGGAAAGAGGGTCTATAACTTAGAGAATGAGTTATTTACTAGATGGAGTCACCAGATGTGCTTTTGAATATGCCTCCAAAGGTTGAATCCTTAACAGGAACACACCAACCTGTCAAAAATAAAGTGGAAGACCTCTAAGGTCCCACCGAGCATGCCAAAACTGTTAGTGCAAATTCACAACACCCCAAAATGACCTATATATCTGATTTTCTAAGGTAATGTCATTTGGTGTGAATGCACAACATCGAGCTTTCCCAAAGTGTGGGACCTTTGCAAATGGGGAAAGCTCTCCAGTGAAGGTTGGTTCATCTTCCTAAACTACCCGCCACAAGCTATTCCAATGCGCAGAAAGATAATCTAATCCTAATATAACTATGCCAAGGAGACAGAGAGAGAGAGAGAGAGAGAGAAAAGAGGGAAAAATAGAGCCTACACTAAAATGGTGATACACCAGAGAAGGAAAATGTTGAACATCTATCAAAGCGCCATGGAATGAGAAGAGGTGGGCAATGGAAAGGATGGACAAGTGCATCAAAAAAAAAAAGGATGGATTTCACACAAAAATGTTCCAAAATCCATGAACATAGCTCCAAAACATGCAATGAACATTCAAACATGCACAAATACCGCAATGAAGAGATGCAAGAAGAAAACAAGCAAAAACAAACAAGGATGGACAAATGCATCACAAAACATGTTTTTATTGCTCCAGAAGTTTGCACAAAACATCATTTTGCTGGTAAGAGGCAAAAATGCCATTACAGAGTAGGGGAGGAGGTTCTAACTCCATTTTTGACCCTAGGGAAGAAAATAAGGGAGGGCAGAGAAGAATGATGAACAACTTGTTACAAATGAGCCAAAACTAGCTTTTAACCATCAAGCAGAATGGAAGAAAGGAGAAAATGCGGGAAAATTGATTTGGAACTTCAACCACTAAAAATATTCATCTAATTGGCCTACAAAATGATGGGTTTCCATGAAAATCCCATACTTTGAAGTACATTGCTTTACAGAGCAAAACAGAGGCCCATACTTCATTAATTTTGGTGGTTGGAGTCATTTTCTGTGTTCTTGCATGCCAAGGATGTTTTCCCATTTTTCTCTTACAAATCTCCATCAAAATTCAAAATTTAATAATCCATCATGTGGAGAACTTCACCTGCTTTCCAATGATATAAATAACGTGAAAATATGAGCTCGGGATCAAAAGTTATGCCCCTCTAAATATTTAGGGCAAATTTCAGGTTGGTGGGATGAAACTTGAAAAATTTCCCCTTTTTTTTAATTTGGGAAAAATTCCCAAAAATTTTCCATGCCCCGCCACTCCACTGCCACATTTCACCCTTTGGCTGATCTCTGGGTGTCCAGGATCATTTTTCGCCCTTTTGCACCTTTTAAATTTTCATTGGGAAAATTTCCCAATTTACCTCGTGGACCTGACCTCCACCACTGATGTGGCCACGTGGTGCCATTTGATTAATCGATGGGGTCGTGGGTTCAATACATGCCTTTATGCCTTTTGCAACTTTGGAAATTTTTGCCAAATCCTTCCGCCGCCCCGACCCCCACCACCGAATGGACACGTGTCACTTCCTGCATGCTCGGTGGGCCTTCTAAACTTTTCTCCATCCTCCGCGGGCCTGTGGGCTAGTTTTTTCCTTTTGCACCTCCACCAACTCTTTGGAAAATATTTCAACTTTCCCTCACTGGCCCGACTTCCGCTGCCACGTGGCATCATTTCATTGGTCGCGGGCTGTCTTGGGAAAATTTCCCCAAAAAACTCCATCGGGCCATAACTCAAAAATTACAAGGAGTTAGGAGGAAAATTTTACCTTTCTGGAAAGGGGAAGAAAAATCCTATCTAATGAATCTATTTCTAGAAACCTTTGAGTTCTTTAAATGTGTGAAAATTGAAGTTGAAGCAAAATGAAGGAAAGAATGAAGACAAGTTTTCCAAAATAAGCAGGGGGTTCATTTTGGATAATAGGACCCGCAAATAAAACATCCTCCTATACCCTCTAAGATAGGGTCCCTCCTATATTGTGGTGAACTGATCTCTTCAAACTAACCTTAACATACTACCGGATGCAAACTAGTTGTACCTACCGAGTAAATTTTCTCCTATCTCTTCCCCCACTAACTCCTCCTCGATATCCACCTCGTTGTATACTTTGAGTCTATATAGCCCTCTATTTTTGTTTGCATTGATGCTTTGACTACTATTGGGCATGTTGTGGAGCCCTCAAAACTACCATAGGAAGCCAAAATCCTTCTCTAGGGGGTGGTGTTGTACCCCGTGACCTCCGACTCTACAAGGTCCTGCATCTTTCCGAAATTGTCCCTTATTTGTATCTCATTGCTCCTGAGCCCTAGTCCTATTCTCCTTGTTTAAGTAGGCCTTATCAATGGCCTTCTCAAGCATGGGAGGAGATAGCATCCTAACTTCCTCGGCCTATGTCTATATTTAGGCCCCGAATAAACCTGTTAACCTGAAATTTTTCATTTTGTAGGTAGTCCACATAATGCAAAAGATCCAGGAACCTACTCTCATATTGCACCATTGTTTCAGAGCCCTATTGTAAGTCATGAAACTCATCGATCCTTTTTTCATGAAATGTTTTGATATATAATGAGCTCTTAAAGGATCCTCGAATAACTCATAGGTCACTTTATCCTAAGTCAAATGGAGCTTCGCTCCTCGCTCCTCCACCAAACGTCTGTTGCGTCTCAAAGAAGGTGTATGGTGAACCTGGCTTTGATATTTCTCTCATACAAGTGTAATCCAAAATAGCTATCAAGGTTGAGGAGACATGACTCTACCCCAAAACCATCCATAGTGCCACCGTAGGTAGGCGGCTATAATCGAAGGAGGTCTCTAATCACCTTTCCTACATCACGATCATGGTGTTGTTTCCCAACTATCCTCTCTACATGTGAATGTGGATGTCTATCCTCAAATGGTCCCTTAAGGCTGTGTGAATGAATATGATGATGTGAGGACACCTTCTCATGGTGGATCGAAGGGCTACAAGACCTCTCTTGTCTTGGAGTATCATGTTGTTGTGGCTCGAGTGTGCGCTCTCGTTAGGTGGTGTATCCTCTCCTAACAAGCATCATCCTTTGTCGGCTCATGCAAAGGTGTTGAAAGGCATTGCTTGCCTGCACAACACCTATTAGGTGATGAAGAGCCTTTCAAATGTGTGGTCTAAACTTGAGGGCACATGGATCGGGCGTATGTGATCTACATCCCAAGTCCTAGATGGATCGGTATCTCAAACCTCATGTAGGTGGCATCTTGTATACGAAATGAGAGGGTAGGTTATTACGTTGTATAAGGTTGCGAAATGGTTTCATTGTTTTCATTTAATGTTTAAAACATTATTAACCAGTTTAATATTTTACCCAAAGCATCTGGTGTGTGAACCTAGCTTTGATACCAAATGTAATGCCCTTAAAAATGACACAATGAAACCAATAAAAACTCTTGAAATTTTTGACATTTTTATTTTATTTTATTATTTTTAATAAAATATCCTAATGTTTTTATGTAATTCTTATAAACCTATCAACGTTGCTTTAAATCATGATAGAAAATGTTATATAAACACGATAAGGAATCTATAATAAATATAACATGATTGTCTTATTACAGCTTATATAAAAATATATAATCGTACATGTTATATTATGCTTACTCCCAGATCTTTCTCCATATATATATATATATATATATATATGGAGAAAGATCTCTTTCTAATATATATATATATATAAGGTTAGGAATGATCATTATTATTTACCTTCACATAACCCTAGGTTAAAATAATATTACAATCATCATTATGTTTACCTAAAAACCCCATTTAAGGCTAGCACCATAAACAAAATTTCCATTTATGTTGAATTGGACATAACCTTATTTATGCAAACTAGGTGCAAATAAAATATATTTTTCCTCAATATTATTATATTCATTAAATTATAATTGGCATCTTGCTTTAATAAAACTCGGCACTTATCAAATCTTTAAATAAATATACCGTGTCCCACTTCCCAAAAGGATAATCCTTTTTTCTAATTAAAATAACCCTAGATTCCCCCTAGGTATGAGGAAGATTTGTGCTAAAATCTAACCCTTGGTTTAGTTCCGTACCCATGGTTGGATCACCCAAGAGATAAAACCCTAACTTCTCACAATAATGAAAAGCATTTTCTTATCTATTATTTCCTCATTCCTCTTTTTTTCCAAAGACACGGTAAGATATGTAATTTATTTTTTTAATTTTTATTTCTCCTTCTCTCTCTTTGTTGTGCAGGTCCAGTGAAGACTTTGGCGGCCATGTGAGGTTTATGAAAAGGAAATTTGGTGCAAGGTTATTCAATCAATATAAAATCCTAATACAATTATAATATTCTTTTTTATATATAAATATATAATCTTTCTTCCTATGGTTTACGAGTATATATATAATGTTTATAAATTTAAAAAAATTTATTATAGAATCTCTTTTTTTAAATGTCCTTACCAAATAAAGATCTAGTTATGGGTATGATGTACCCCTTTTTTAAATTCTGGATATATGTGTGTGTGTGTGTGTGTGTGTGTGTGTGTGTGTATAATGTATATATATGTGTATATGTATATATATATATATATATGTATATGTGTATATATATATATGTATATATACATATATATGTATATATATATATATATATATATATATATATATATACATATATATATATATATATATATCATATATATATACATATATATATCTATATATATATATATATATATATATATATATATATATATATATATATATATATATATATATATATGTATATATACATATATCTATATATATGTATATATATACATACATATATACATATATATATACATATATATATATATATATATATATATATATATATATATATATGTATATGTATATCTAAGAGGTTTCCATGCTATGTAGATATATATATATATATATATATGGCCATGGTGGCATCTATGGTTTCGGTAGCATTCTAATATATATGGCTAGTGTATATATATAGGGATGGGCCTATCGTGGAATACATTGGCTAGGGGGTGCCCAAGGGTGTAGCCCTATAGATATATGTAAAATTAAAATGGGGGCCCGTATATGTAGATATATAGATATATATATATTTTAATCTTATTTCATTTATAACTACAAAAAATATAAAGAATAAAACTATGTATCTAACTTTTATAATATATATATACTAAATTTCTTTGAATGTTCTTATAAACATTTGTGTGATGATATAGAACATTTAACCGGCTTAGCTTCATATTTCTAAAATGTGTTCTCAATACAAATGCTTAGATTAATAAAATGAAAATGGAGTATATATATGGTAGTCTCTAGCATTTAAGGAGTGTATTTATAAAAGAGTATATATATGGTAGTCTCAGCATTTAAGGAGTGTATTTATAAAAGAAACTTTCTTTGTGTTATTAATTGCCTAAAAATAAGAACTCAATGGCACTTGATACATGTCCTATGTAAGATATATTTATATGATCATACATTGATAAAATTTCTAAATGGCATATAACTAAAAGATGATTTATGACTTTAAAAAAATCTACTTAAATGATAAACAAAACAATTTCATTCTAAATGGCATTTCCTTTGTTTATAAGACAAACAAAATAACAGATCATTTTTAAAAACTTAAACTCGAGAGAAGTATTCATTTATAGAATCATTGCAGCTTTTCCCCATATAAGATAACCAAGCTATATTGGATCTTTAAAAAAATGTACTCATTCTACTAGATGCACTACAAAGTTTCATAAAGCCTCTTTTTTTTAACATACATGAAATATAAAAAAATCTTCCCATGTAAAGAAACTAAGATATAGTGCATCTATATTCTATAACAAAATAAAATTTTGCTTCATTATTAATGGCCAAATTTTTCAACACAAAGCAGCCATTTAAGAGAGATCCAACAATTTATTTTTTCCATTTCTTTTCAACCATACAATGTCTTTTGAACTTTTACCAAGAAATATTATGTATAAAAAAGGATTTGAAACTAGAGTTTAGTTTAAAATATAAAACAAGTTAAGATACTCAAAGTACACCATACAATACATTACCTTGCTCCATCCCATGGATGAAGGGGATACACAATACTATTACAACACTTGATGGTTTCAAGGCTATAATCCATATCCTAAGCATGGGAAACTTACAAAGGAAAATATAACTTCATATAACACTATCCACATGATATTTAGAAGTAGGACTCTCCCAAAATTTGGGGGAAAACAAGATGACAAGATCACCAAGAATGCTCCAACTATCTTCAAGCTTTAATCAGCAAATCTCGTACTGCATAGTATTTAACACAAAGAGAAAGGCTTGATTTACCACTCAACCTATAGGCATCATTACATGTCTTTCCATAGGATGGAATACATGCTTGACTCCTCCAAGACCACGGGAGAGGGAGCTATCTTCCACAAATGTGCACAAGAAAAGGGAGAGGTAACAACAAGCATATCACATACAAGACTATACTCATGTACCATAAAAGCAAAAACAAATGATAACAAAATAAAAAGGAGGAGAATACCAAATTCATCCTCAACAAGGGGAAGAGTGGATGAGACATCCAATAGTGCCATAGAGTGTGGTCCAACCATAGGATGCACACTTACAAAATCTTCTAAAAACACCTTATCCCTCCAAAACAATCATCCCTCCTTATTACTCCTCTCATTCGCCTAAATTTCCTCCTTGTGAGGATTTTCAAACTCATTGGGTTTCCTCCTTGAGGATGGGGAAGGGGTTCAAACCATATGAGGGGATAAAAGAGAACCAACATGGCTTTCCCATAAAGATAGAAGGGAAATGTTGTATATTTTTTTATAAGGATTTTTATGATTACGTGGCGTAGTTTCTATTTTTCTAGATGAATTGTTTTTGGATTGTGTAGTGGACTTATTGAGATTCTACATGTGGTATCGAGTTACGTGATATTTAAAATATATATTTTTGATATCTAGGATGAGTTTATTTTTGGGAATTTTGAAGAGGAAACAAGCGAGTCTAAGGATGATGTGGTAGGTGTAGGTGATTTTGTGGTATTTTCACCGACAATATTGGAAGAGTCAAATGGTTCAACTGGTGCTTATGTGGTAGAAACACTATATGTTAAAGGTGTAAGTGAGTGTTTGTGGTATGATGATAATTTATGGCATTGGATTGGGGTTGACGGGTGGGTGGGGAATGATTCAGGAAAGGTTGTTTAAAAAAGACCAAGTTTTGATTCGGAGGTGCATTTGTATTGATGAGTTGTAGATCACCTTGGTCAATAAGATCCTAAAGGAAAATTCTAAATGAACAATAAAATTCAATGTCATGGCCTCAAACTTGGTGGTATTTGCAATAATCATTGTCTTGATATCATGAGGGTTAAGAAACATACATGTCAATAGGATGATAGGAGGAATCTTAATCATGCATGTTGCTATAGGAGTTTTTCCAAGACCGTGCTATAAGAATATTTTATGGGTGTATAGTTACATTGAGTTTGGGTTTGTTCGAGTCCGAATGACCTTTGGATGTAAATTTTAAAACAATGTCATTTTCTCGGCCTTTGTATTTATCGTTGTTAAAAAGGGTTTAAATGTAGACTCATGTTTGGGTTTCTTAGATCCGAGTTAAACTTTACCATATTTAAGAGTGTGGAATTCTAGTTTGTGGGCCATGGTAAATTATTTTTTGAATGTTTGGAAGGATTGATTTTGAAGTGTTGACGATATATGCTTAGGAAAGGATCGATAAAATAACTCGATCAACTGGGGTTTGTGGAAGAGAGAAAGATAGTTGGTTAATAATCCCCTGTCATCCGACTAAGAAATTTGTAATAGTCTCATCTTCGAATTGTCTAATGGTGTAGATATCAATCATGGAGATTTTGTGAGAAATTTTAATGGATAAATGCTCTAAGAAAAATTGTGTGAGTTGTGTAAAAGAGAAGAGAGAATATTGTGGGATGTTGTTATACTAGTCAAGGGCGGGTCCTATTAAGGACATGGGAAACATCCTTAACATTAGATCTTGGTCATGGGAAATGAGATAACATGCATGGTGAAAATATCTAATGTGTTGTTGAGGGTCCTTATATAGATGAAAATTGACATGCGACCTTCAACCGCACTTGACTCCTTGAGGTCATACCGAGGCAACCAATGTGGAAGTATGGATGGTTAGATGGTAGCAAAATGTGGTAGTGGACGAAAGTATGCATAAATGGTATGGATAGGTTGTCAAGGAAATACAATGTCTTCAACTCACAATAATGGGATATTCTCATCAAGTGTGATGAAAGCCTCTCTAACTGGATGAGTTAGATGGATGGAAATGCAGAGACTCCAATCAATATCGATCTCTTGTGGATATCCTTTATACCGAGCCAGTAATCTGGGGAAACTAATGGGAGCCTCATAAATATGTCTATAAAGGGTCATGGAGTGAACAAAAGAGGCTTGGTTTTATGAAATCAGATCCAGAGGGTGGAGAAATCCAAAATGTGAGGGCATGGTGAGTTTCCTTGTTTAGAACATTCAATTGTGATATGATATCTGGTGGTAATAGTGATGTATGGAAAACCAATGTGCGCAGACTTGTGTCAATATCACTGAGTAATTCAAGTGCATTTGACTATGGGACTCTAGGACTGCTACCATATTTTTTGGGTTGATGAGGTCCTTGCATGGTCATGTGAATGGTCAAACTCATTTGCCAAGGGTAGTCTAGAACTCGTAGGCCTTATCATCCATGATGTTTAATATATTTAACTGTTGTATTTTCTCAAGCAGTGTATGAGCCAATGTTCTAAGGACAAGAAGACAGAGTCCTCGTATCTATATCTGTGAGTAACTCAAGACCATTTGGTTGTGGTACCCGTGGATCACTTTATAAGTACATTCTTGCTCGAGACCATTAATGGTCATGAATTGAAAATATCTAATCTAATTAAACAAATAATGACTAATCTAATTGAATTGAAACTATTCTATTTTTGGTATTTTGCAAGATATAAGTGCAATAAAACAATAAAAAGTTGTTAATCTAATGAAATAAATATTTTTGTTCTTTTCTAGATTTTGAGGAAATAAAAGCTTCTAATCTAATTTAACAAATCTAAAACAAATAAATACCGGATGTAGTTGTTTATCTGTGTAGAAGAAATCTATTCTATTTTAAATGATGAAATATTTACTTTAAACTATGGATGCAAATCTAACTTCCCACTTTTCCTCAAAAGTAGGGAAAGAAATCAGAGCTTCTAAGAAGCTTTTCTTCCCTGCAACTTCCCTGACAACAGTAAAGAAGACTTCTATTGAGGATTTCCTATTTGAATTGATTTACCATAGCTATTGAATGATTACACTAATTAAAATGCTTCTTTTCCATTCTAATTGATATAAATATATTTGTATGATTCAGAAATAACAATTTGAAGAAATGACAAAACCAATATCAAATCCAACTTCAAAGCATAGAGTAATGGAAAATCCAGTTGTTTTGTTCTTTGTCCCCTTAACTTGTCTTTTCTTTCTCCTATGTTCATGTGATTCCAAGGGATTGGGAATGCAAAAAAGTAGTAGAGAGAAGGAATTGGAATAGTGGTAGCTTGAGGGTAGCGTGGCATTAATGTAGATGGAAGAGAGATAACACAAGTGAACAGAGTTTGGCTATGTAATTTCCAGCAAGAAAGTGGCAACTCAACAATGCAAGAATACACAAAAATTATCTCTGGGCATTTTCTTGAGAACAAGCAATCAATTTATAGAAGGTATGTTGGGAAATGGTCCAAGCCATTTGGTAGCATTCATGTGCCAGATCAACAATGAAGGTGTAGTTTGAACAATCAATTACAAATTACAAGTGAAGAAGAAAATGCCACAAGGTAGTCAAGCTTAGAATAAACTAAAACGGGTAGGAAACATGCATTCAAAGTGAAGTTAATTGAAATAAAACACATCTTAAATCACTTTGGAAGATTTTGGAAAATGCAGACAGTAACCACCACCCTATGCAGAGCGGTGATTACAGACCATCGCCCGCCTAGGCAAAGCAGCTTATGAAACCGCCACCTTACCTAGGCGGTGGTTTTGACACTAAAGTTCAAAACATGGCCAAAAAGGAGTAGGAAGCTAAGAAAAAGCATGCAAAGGCTAAGTAAGGCATACTAGGCTACAAATATAAGCTACAAGTAGGTTTAGGAGCTCAAACACCTTTGGAAAAGATATGAATCATCATTGGGGACCTTTTGTAACTATTTTTCGACAATGTAGCATGTGCAAATTTGGGTGCATACATATTTCCCCCTTGGAGAATAATTTTAGCCATGAAGAGGCATAAAATGTAGAGTCTAAGTATAACATTCCCAAAATAGGGAGTTAGAAGCTATACCTGACATGCCAGTGTGATGAAATGTCATCATCTAAGCTCCCCTTACTTGTAAGATGAAAGGAAAACTCAAGTGCAGATAGATAAAATATCAAAAAATAAATGCTAAATCAAAATGAAAAGAGGACTTACCATTTGCGTGGGGGTAAGAATATACATGCGCTAACGCTCTAGCCCTGTGGTCACATACACTCAAAATAAAGTTAAAACACAACATATATATATCAAAACAACTCATTTTCCTATTCATTTGCACATATCCTATTGGTGATTTTTGAGCTCTAGGCCCACGATGACCATTTCAAATGAGAGTGCAATCAAAATGATTGTTGTAATAAGATGATCATGGCCTCGAGAATGAGAAACCTAGGGACGCGGAAAAAGGTTAGTTTTTCTCAGTTATTTGTTTTGAAACCTAAAATGTAAAATTTTGAAAATATAATCCTAGGAAGATATTTTCAAAATTTCTTGTTTTAAAATGGTCCTTAGGGGAAACATATGAGATAGCCTTTTATTTCATTAAAAACAAGCTATTTTTGTCTTTTTTTTAGTTTTTAGGGCTAGAAGGATGGACCGTCAATTTTGGACAAGACCGTCATGTCGCAAGCAGGTGGCGATGATAGGATCGTCTCCCGTCAAGGTGGCGGATACAAAATCACCACTTTGCATAGGGCGGCGTTTTTTCATTTTTGGGGAGATAGTAGATTTGACCCGTTTAGCCCATTTTTTGGATTTTATATTGTTTTGTAATATTTTTATGAGCTTTCCTATATTATTGACTCACTCTTTTGTTGTTTTATGAATGCAGAAGGAAGAGTACATCCATTAGAGTCGAGAGAGAGTGTGTGACTTGTTACCAGCTATACTTGATCAACTGACTCAAGCCGAGACAAACTTACTGCACCGAGCAGGGATATGGAGGATCGCACAAGTGCCACACATTGCACCTACTAGCCATATACTATGCGACCTCTTTTCTTATTGGGATGTGGACTGGAACACTTTTTGGTTTCTAGGTGTTAGAGGAGAGTGGACCATCACTCTTGAGGATGTGTATAGGATACTTGGTGTTCCTATACTTGGGAGACATTTGACTCTTGAGACTACAGGATCTATAGACATAGCTAGGCATTAGGCCACTTACATGAGAGATGATGGGGTGTCATAGGCACCAATCATGGTATGAGACTCCTTTCTATATCCACCACTTCTATACCTATTGATGTAGATACTAAGACCGAGGTGAAGATGAAGGAGGAGACTAGTGAGGAGATCAGAGAGGAGACTCACATGGAGGGAGGTGGTGATGATGAGGAGGATAGCAATACATAGTGGCATGATACTCAGGAGAGATCCATGTCCGAGAGGGATAAGGAGACGGAGATGGAGACACTTTTTAGAGCCACTTCCTCATGAGGGAGGTGGTGATGATAAGGAGGATATTGATACATAGTGGCATGATACTCGAAGATATCCATGGCCAAGAGGGAGGAGGTGGATGCAGAGATGGAGACATTATTTTTTGAGGATCCACTTCCTCATGAGGGAGGTGGAGATGAGGATTATTTCATGGGGAAACATTTTTCCTCGGGAGAGTGGGAGGAACAATAGGTACTGTAATAGCAGCGCCACTTGCACTGGCTTGACCCTACGTGGATGCTTGGAGATCTAAGTATGTGGACACTCTTTTCTTGACTTTGTTTGCTATAAATGTTAGTCACTGCACTTTGTACTTTATTTTTTGTTTTTATTGTTTTCTAACTCGTCATTGTTTTCTTTGTTTTACATCCACTTCTCAGGGATGGAGAGACATTATTCATCGATTCTACATGGATACTTTATTGATCCTTTCGAGAATACCATGGCTAAGCTGATTGAGGACTCGGGAAACTGTGTGGGTCGACCGACATACAAACGTGTTTGTGCCCGTTTGAGAGAAGCAGAGATAATGGCTACTCAAAACACATGGATTTCCTCATATGAGATGGCCAAGAGATTGGCGAGGTAGAGCCATTCACGCATTAAGGCCATGGATAGTGGTTACTCCCATAGCCACTCTCACCATTCATTACATTCACACCACCTGGAGCCACCGCAAGAATCTCCGCCACAGCCCATGCACCATCTCAAGGATCACATAGATTGAAAGGCTATTGAGCCTTTATTGCTTTATGGCAATTTTTAGGCATATATATGATTTTTTTGTATTTTTTGCTCATTGAGAGTATTTTGACAACACCTAGTGTGTGATGGTATTATACAAAAACTTTACATTACTATGATATATATATATATATATATATATATATATATATATATATATACACAGATACCTATCCTTTACATTTGAGTTGACTTCATTTATGGTTTACTTGCATGTGTACTTTAGATGTTTAGAATTTCTGATTTTGCATGCTTTTTAGAATGTATGTAATGGATGATGAATGCTAAAAAAATGATTTCTTTTTTTTGTTTTGTAATGTTGATATGTGATGATTATATCGACACATTGTGATGTTGAACTTTATCTTTTCAAGTAATGTTTGGTACCTCTTTTTTTTAGAAATGTGTGATGAATAATGATATGATAATGAAATGAATTCACTCCACTCCTAACCCCACACAACTAGTAAGATGCGAGGGATTAACACCGAGATCCAGGAGGGACATGAATTATATGGTTTTGATAGAGATGGAAATGGTGAGAGAAAGATAAGATTTTAACATAAACCCAATTAGAACCTACAACTCAACTTTGCATACAATTTACTACACAACCTAGAATGTGATTTCTTGCAAGTTTATCTAGACTTAGACCCATAGATGGCCTCTTGATTGACAAAATCTGGTTTTAAGGTTTTAACTCTCTTTTGGAACATGCACATCTAATTCATTCTTTTGGGGATTTTAATATTTTTAAAGCACTTTTATTGAATGAAATTGCTTTAACTTATTAATTTATTTGTAGATATACCTGCACCTTACCCCATTCTACCAAGAAGAGGCATGGGTTCATTACCAAGGAAAAGGCATAGGTGAGTAAGGGCACTTCCCTCCTTTCCCAACCTCGCACCACTTGTAAGAGGCGAGGCTCAACACCGAAGATTGGTGGGGAAAAGAAGTGTGTAAATGAAAATTTTGTTTGATTTTGGTTTGAGATATATACTTTTTTGTTTTTGAATTTTAACCTATGATTTTGGGAATGAAATATTTCCCCTAGCCTAACCCCATGCAACCAAAAGAAGATGCAAGGGCTCAATACCAAAGATTGAGATAGGAAAACAAGCATCCCGGGTGAATATTTTTATAATGTTTTTGTACCAAAGAGGTTTTTCTAGGAAGATATGACATCATGAAGCTTCTAGAACTGACTATGGGCAAAGACAACTATGCTAGAAGAAAGCTATAGGCAGAACCAAGTATGCATGCCTTGGTAGGATTAGTGTCAAAATTTCATCTTGTCTTGTTGAATCGATGAAGTGATAAGAAATGTTGATGTATGTTTGAAGAGATGTGATTTGAATAATTACCAATGTTTTGTAGAATTTTTGAGAGTGTAGATACCCAAATTTTTCTTTTTACAATCTTATTGCCAAACGCACACAAATCACTCTCATTCTCACCAATTCCGTTATAATTAGAGATTTCTGCTAATTAACTAATGTTTTATCACTTTGGTCAATTAACAAGCACTTCATTGATCACCAAACCTCTTTCACATTCAAGATGCCACTTTATGATGAATCGTAAGTCAAAATCCTCTTCAAAACAGACAATTAGCGTTTATTAGCTAATTAAGCCTATTTTGCCCTTATTTTGGTCAATATACCCTAATATTGGCTTAAACCCCTCTTCCAACCACTCAAAATCACCCCACTTTCCTCCACAACATCTCAGCAAGCTTCAAAAGCTTATCCTAGCCTCCTAGTTGACCCTAAGTGGTTGATTAAGGCTCCCACATCTTAATCACTTGGTAATTCACTAATTGTGATTAGCAAGGCCTAATCATGATTAACAATTCTAATCTAATTTGGGGCTTTTAGTCCCACATGCACCAAAATAAAAGTTTCTCCCAAAAGGAAAACTATAAAAAGAGTTCACCTCTTACCTTAATACTTTACACCATGCTTTGATTTGCATCTCATATAATAAATATGATATATAGCCAAGTTCAATCCTTTCCTAAAGCCTTCAACAAGGTTAGTAGATGAATATCTAAAATGACTTAACAAGTCATTTAGAGAGGTCATTTCACCATTGTTTGGAGTAGCAACCATAACCATTTGATTGCCCATTTAGGTCTATTTAGGCTTATCTTAGGTAATTAAAGCATATTAGTAGGCATGTTTAGTTAGATTTTGCATTGTTTTCATATTAGTTAAGCATTCCTTTTAGATTCTATCTTAATGTTACATTCCTAGACTTAGAGCCTTGACTACAGGTGGAAATGGTGTTATCCTTCCTTAGTTAGTCATGCAATTTGATTTATAAAGTTTAGGGTGCTTTCATTTGGCACACCTGGTGGGACTTGAACCCCATTGCATTCAATTTTTAAAGCTTTTTAACTTAGTTTCAAAGTTTTTCATTTCAATTTTTATAGCTTAGCTTCAATTTTCCTAGATTAATTTCAAGTTTTCTAGTTTAATTTTGAGATTTCTAAAGTACTTTCAAGATTTTTTTATTAGTTTCTCAAGATTTTAAGATTAATTTCAAAAATTTAGAGCAATTTTAAAAATTTTGTAGATCAATTTTCAAGATAGGTAGTTGTTTCAACTAGATTAGTAGTAGAAGTTGTTTTTTCATGTTATTTTCAGGATATAAGGAGGTGAAGCCCTGTCAAAATTTTCCCAAAATAGCAAAAAAACTATCTTTTTCAAGAAACTCTTTTCAAAACTTGGATTTTGATCATCTACAAGAAAGGGTGCACATGTGCATCAAAGAGTGTGCATGTTCATCAAAGAGTGTGCATGTGCATTAAAGAAAAGGCTATGCATCAAAGAGTGTGTATGTGCATCAAGGAGTGCACCGGATCATCAAGGAGTGTGCCTATATAACATTGTGTTTTGGTCTTTTGAGTGTGTTGTTTTTCCTACACATCAAGGAGTGCGCATGTGCCTCCCCTGGATACTCCCGTACATAACTAACTATATAAAATTTCTAGAGGTGCGTATGTGCCTCAAGGAGTGTGCTCGTGCATCAAAGGGTACGCCTATGCATCAAATATTGTGCCTATGCACTCAGGTAAATTTTTCTTAAACTACAAAATTTTAAATTGTGATTTTTAAGATCCCTGTCATTTCTTAAAGGTTTTTAGTTGTTGTTTTTGTCAATTTATTGATTTTAGAGCAATATTCCTAACAAAATTTCCTTAGGGTTTGATAGGCAATTTTGGCTAAATTTGGCTAGAGTTTGATGAATGATTATGTTTTCATGCTTTGAATGATTTTGGAATAGGGTTTGTATGCTCTTCTCTTACACCTAGTGTGATCTTGAGAACCAAAAACACCCCTAAACCACTTTTTTCTTCTTAGGAGTAAGTAGGAACAATCATCATCCATTTTGTGTTTAAGGGAACAAACTTGCATATTTTTGACCTGTACTTGATCTTTTAGTTTAAGATATTTTCTCACTTAATAAACAATCAAGGATAAAATTTGTGTATACTCTTCCTCGCACCTAGTGTGATCTTGGGAAACAAAAGCAATTTTAAACATTCATTAAGAAGCACTTGGATTAATTGGGAATCAAACTTTTTTTACAAATTTTTATGGTAGTTAGTTGATTTACAAGCTTTTCATCTAGTTGGGTTAATTTTTGTGTATGTTCTTCTCTTACACCTAGTGTGATCTTGAGAACCAAAAGAAACACTTAATCCTCTTTCTATAATATTGTGAGTCCTTTTGAACTACCAACCATTTGTGTGAAGGACATAAAATGCTTGTCAAATAAATAAGTTCTCTCTTCAAACTAAAAATATAACATTCGCATGAGTTATAGGTTGCCATTGGTGGTCTAAACCAAATTGCTTAATCCAAAAGAAAAAAATAAACCAACACACAAATTCAAAACATTGTATTACAAGTTTCGGTTTAGAGTTAGGGCTCATCCACTTAACTAGGACATAACCCCTTTGGCATAATCCTTAAGCTACAATAATGGGAGTGTTCTAGAAAACCTAAAGTAGTTCACGCAAGAGGGAACCTTGTGAACTAAGCAAGAAATTTCTCCACACTACCGAATTGACTAGTACGCCTTTGTGAGATTAGTATCAAAGTTACTTCCATTGTGACCCTAGTGATAATACAACTGAACGCACTAGTTTCTCATTGTATTAGAAGGGGGTAAAGTAAATTTGAGATACTCCTTGGAAAACCTTGGTAAATTGAGCTTGCATAAATAAAATTGCAACACATAGAGAGAGAACCACCTAGGAAACCTATTGGCTTAAAGCCATTGTTTTTGTCTTAGTTGTTATACTTGAAAGCTCTCACAAAGTGGCAACTTTGTTAGATTCAAACTCTTATTTTTTTAACAAGGGAAATAATCTCTTAAATTTGAAACCACGTGATATTTCATCATGAAATATCTACTTAGTGTCATTTTGTCCTAGTTTTTCACTTGTCCTAAGACAAGGAGAAACTTTGCTAAAATAACATCAAGTTTATTTCAACACCATTTGGTCTACACCCATGTTTTATTTTTGCCCTTTTTTTTTGGACAAAAGGAAACAACATATACGAATACCTCAAGATATCATATGTCCACCACTTTTGTATTCTACTTGCGGAACTAGGTTGCAATTTCGAAGTGCAAGTGTTGAAAGTGTGCATGGTATGTACTCACGATCTAGTAGGTCCCCTTGTCTCAAGGACCCATATTTGAGACTTATCATCATCGTAGTTAGGTGGCTTCATCCTTGGCTTCTTTTGAGTTGTTACGTTGTCTACATTATATCCATAAATTGAAATATTTATGTCTTGCTTCCATTGTGAAACTGGGCCTAAATCTCTATATTGTATTGTTACGTTGCTTACATGCATAACAATTTCTTGTTATACTTAGACATAGTTTTTACATCCTAGCCTTGTCTTGAGTTTTGTAAGTGTTGAGGTTACTTTGTTAGCATCACGATAACACCATTGTTTATTCTAAACTATTTCTTTCTCATAAAATTGGATTACATGTCCAAATAGCATTGTTACGCTGCTCACATTTGTATCATCCATGTTACAACACTTAGACTTTGTTAGTATTTAGAAATTGGTTTTTAGTATACCTTGTTAGAAGGTCGTGTCAACACTTTCTTAGCATTTAGGTCTTGTTTGTTACAAACTTGACCTAATTGGTGATATTGTGTTGTCACTATTTGGTTTCAAACCTATCTAGGAAAATCTTAGGGAGTAAACTATTTGTTGTGACTAAATTTTGAGTGTTGTATGTCATTGTATTATTCTAGAAAAACTTGTGTCATATATTACCTTGCTAGGGTAGCTTGTTCTTTATTATTTGGTTCATACATTCGCATTGACCTATTAATTTTGTGGCTATTATATAGTCACCTTGTTTTGATGATTTAGTGTCATTACACTACAAAAATTTAACTAAGGTCCCTTTTTAGTAAACCTTAGTGGAAATATTTCGTGTTGTATCTCCTATCTCGAGTATTCCTACTACGAGAATGGGATCCTAAAGATTAGGAGCTGATATATTTGGAGGTGACAACCCTATTTTAGAGGATAATCTCATGGTTGACCATAGTGGTGGAGAGGAAGATTCTCCTCATATGAATATAGAGTGTCCCTGCACCAATTTTGATGATTACATTTTTCAAAACAAACATGAGGTTCTTATGTGTTATGGAACTATGAGCTAAGTTACCTTCCACATTGGACCCTTCTCTCATTCTCACAATGGTTTGAGGAGAAGAAGAAATAAACCAACCTCATCGTATTGTTAATGAAATATTAAACCCATATCATTCCTCTACTTTTGCGCAACAGAATAATGAGGAAATACCATTTGAAAACAACGAAGATTATCAATTACATGCTGTTAGAATACATTGTGAAGAAAACAAGGAACATGTTCATCATGCACAACCTCCCCCTAACAAATATTGTAATGAAGTACCTATTCAAGAGGTGATGTTAGAACAATAGGTCTAATCCCTCACTCACTAATTGAAAATTTTGGCTTCGCATATACAAAAGGAACAACCAAAAGTTGTGAAGAAAGCTATACCAAAGGAAAAACAAAAACTTCATTTCATGAGTTCCCAATAAGCACTCCTCAATGGGAGACACAAAAAGACCCTTATAAATAATTTCTCGTAGAGAATAGAGGTGGGAATACACCTAGATTTAACCCTTCATATAGGCCTACGCCACCCACACAAGATCCCCTCTTCAATCAAGAGTGGTCCACTATGAAGAATGCCCTTCTAGCATTACAAGAAGGAAAAAATGGTAACAATAAGAAATACTAATTCAATGAGTTGTGCCCTTATCCGTTTGATAGGGCCATGCTATAAGTACCTTTCCCATGACACTTTGATTTTCCAAAATTTTACAAGTATAAGGGAAAAGGTGACCCGCATGACCATATTAAATATTTTTATATGGCATGCCAAGAGGTTGCATTTAGCGACAATTATCTTATACGCCTCTTCCCATGGAGTTTAGGAGGGCAGGCATTGGAATGGTTTATATGCATCCCCAAGGGATCTATATCCACATGGCCGAAATTAGCTAAACATTTTGTACGTCACTTTTCTTTTAATATAGAGAGTGACATTACCATGCTAGATCTCTGCAATGCTAAACAACAAAACAACAAAAACTTCGTTGCATTTTTACAACGATGGAGAGGATTAGCTAGTCACTTTTCTTGCTCCATACCTAAAAATAGTTTATAAGAATATTTTTCCCAACCTCCATCCAAACATAATGTTCCACTTGCAAATGCATTGTGGCAACATGTT
This sequence comes from Taxus wallichiana var. yunnanensis, assembly GCA_018340775.1. NCBI lineage: Eukaryota > Viridiplantae > Streptophyta > Pinopsida > Cupressales > Taxaceae > Taxus > Taxus wallichiana. Next base: position 742,302,849 of record CM031244.1, read on the forward strand.
CGAAGAGGTAATTGAAAAAGGGAGTCAAATTGAAAAATCATTGTTAGCTAGGGGACTCTAAAACCTGTCTCCTAAGATCATAACAATTCCAAATCTAACGAAAAACCACAGCTTTTTTCATAATAAGAAAAACAATGTCATTGGTGGTGGGATAGTAGACTCAAGTGAGTACAAGCCATTCAAAACCACACACCTTTAAAGCTTGCAAAGGGAAATCCACCTATAGAGTATAAATGTTGTACTTTCACACCTCTATCTGAATCAATATCATCCATAATAAAGCAATTAGAGGCCATAAACATGATTAAGTACCCTGAAACACAATCCTACAAGGATGATGTGCCTAAACCATCATAGTTTAGGGATAATGAATTTTGTGGGTTTCACCACGTAAAGGGTCACAAAACTGACAAGTGTTTAAGATTAAAACACTACATTCAAGACCTAGTCAACAATGGTGATATAGAAGTAGACTCCACTACCACTGCCAAATCTCCAAATGTAAACTTAGGGATATTCAAAGAGCCTTTTCCCAATCATGAAGAAAAGAAAAATCCAGATTGGGGACAATCATCTTAGAATAAGAATGTTAACTATGTGTCAAACAAAGACCATTTTGAAGCCTTGATAGGTTGTGTTGATCCACTCATTGAGAAAATCAATATGATTAGAATTAACACAAGAAAGTGCATTGTGGCAATGTGACAGGATCACCTTGTTATTTCATAACCTACTCCCCCTCCTCCTCAAGAGATTCATTATAATGTGTTAGATCAACTAGAGAACACTACAACTAAGATTTCAATCTTAGACCTACTAGAGATTTCTAAAGTCCATGAGGATATACTTTACAAAACCCTACAGGGATCAGGAGTATCTATTGATGTCGACCCAACACATTTACAAGCCATGGTAGCACAAATCACTCCTACAAGACACATAACCTTCATTCCAGAGAAGACTTAATCTGAAAATCCCTCTTATAACCTACCCTTACATATTGAGGTAATAATCAAGCGTAATAATGTCAAGAAAGTGCTTATGGATGGTGGATAGGGTCTCAAAATTTGTACTCTTAAACTAGTTTATCAACTAGGTGGCACGTGAGAAGTTGATTTAGAAATAAAGGTCATCACCATAAAGGTGTATGACAATGAAGAAATACAATCAACTGGAATGATCACTTTCTCATTAGAAGTTGGTCTCATAACCCATGATATGAAGTTCCATGTCTTGGACCTAGATCTCCCTTAAAACATCTTGTTCATTCACCCGTGGATTCATGCCATCCAAACTGTGCCATCAACATATCATTAATGTCTAAAATTATAGTATGAAGGATAGAAACTTACTATATAAGGGGATCCCCAACCATTTTCTCATTTCAGAGCATTGTCGGGCTATTTTCCTACCATTTATGAGTCTCCCTCTATGGATATTGTTGTCCTGTTAGTTCGGGAGGGCCTCGCTTCATGAGTGGATCCGAAACCCTAACTCCTATGAAAATAGTGTGTCTATATCAGAATCTCCTTTTGTTACATGGGAGATGAAGGTCATAAACAACATATGTGGAGAGTATAATCTTTAGCAAGCTCTTATGATTCAAAATATTCCACTATCATCCCAAGCACATGCTAGACCTCTTACAAATTCTAGAGATCAAGGTAGAATTACCCCTTCAACAATTTCACTTCAAGTGGATTACTAGAATTTGAATGAATCCTAAACGATATTATATTTCATCCTCAAGATGATGAAATGGCTTTGTGTTACAAGTCATCTAGGTATGTTATTCCTAATAGAATTATGTTTTCTATGAGATATCAAAGGACATGGTTGCGGCCTCCAAGAACAAGGTCTATTATAATCTCATTCAATACCTCATCACATACTAGGTAAATCAGGTATTAGCATCCATTTATATGAGTCTCACCCTTCAAATAATGAGTATGCTTCTTCTGAGAGTAAGGATAGTTTATCCAAAAATGAAAGTGAAATAGATTCTTGGTGTAGTATTTATGAAGACCTTGCCTCTATGAACCTATTCTCTAACATGGCTATCCTTACCATAACCCCTATTACACTTGTTGTATCCCATATAACTCAAACATTAAACCTCATCTACCCATCACTCATGAATTATGATCAATCAAAGACATGCACATAGTGACGTGTTTTAGAATGATGAGGTTATTGGTGAGTTCCTCGGCATCAAAGATAACATTCCAAGAAATGATTGCAATAAAGTCTTCTTCATTCAGCTCAATGTATATGTGTACTTTGGATAGGATGTAGAATTATGTGGAAACTTAAGTAAAAATTGATCAAGGGAAATATTCCTACAAAAAAATCCTTGTGGAAAGACAAGGGGAAGTCCTATAGCGAAAACCTAAATGAGGTGCTTGTGGAAAAAAAAGCAGAACAACCTATGGAAAAGATAGTGTACCCATATAAAGATGAGGACATCCCTAAACCACCTTTGGTAGAAAAGGATCTCAATATTCCTCCCGATCCTACGTGCATGGGGGATGAGTCAAAGCTACTAGTGGAAGATACAATAAATGTTAACATTGGCACGGAGGAGTTGCCTAGAATAGTTAAGTTGGGAGCTTCACTCTCAGCTCAAGAGCAGAAAACATTTACAGGACTTTTGAGAGAGTATGCATAAATCTTCTCCTTGTCTTATGCCAACATGTTAGGACTTGATCTTGCATTAGTGGTACAAAATCTTTTTGTGCACCCAGACACTAAGCCCATCAAACAAAAGCTTCGGAAGATGCATCCTCACGTCACCTTACTTGGTAAAGGTAAAGCTAGAAATGTTATTAGAATTAGGCTTCATTAGGCCTATCGACTACTTAGAGTGGATTTCTAATGTGGTACCAATTCATAAAAATCCAATCGGTATTAGAGTGTGTACCGATTTAAGAGCTATTAGCAAATCTTGTCCCAAGAAGGACTTTCCTCTCCTAGCATCGACATGATCATCAATTCTACTATTGCTTATGAGATGTTATCACTCATGGATGGCTTCTCAAGTTATAATCAAAAAAATTATGGAGGAAGATCAACACAAAATATCTTTCAAACCCCATGGGGAACATTTTGCTACCAAGTTATGCCCTTCAGCCTTAAAAATGTAGATGCTACATATCATAGGGTAATGACTGTAATATTTCACGACATGATAAGTGACATCATGGAAGATTACATAGATGATATACTAGCTAAATCTAGAACTCGGGAGGAACACCCAAAAATTTTGCGGCATATCTTTCAGCGCCTAAGGGACTACAAAGTCCGCCTTTAAACTCAAGAAGTATGTCCTCGGTGTGTTATCTAGGAAATTACTAGAATTTATCATGTCAAGGAGAGGAATAAAAGTGGACCCCGAAAAGGTTATGGCTATCACAAAGATGCCTCCTCCTAAGAATATTAGATAGTTGCATAGCTTACAAGGGAAAATTTAGGCCATCAGAAGGTTTATTTCACAACTAGCAGACAAGTGTCATATGTTCACACATCTTCTTAAGAAAGATGTAAATTTCACTTGGGGGCCAAAACAACAAGTGTTTTCTTTAATAAAATAATACTTAGCTAAACCACTCGTTCTCATGCTACCCACGACAGAGAACCCTTTTGACTTACATCTCTACTACACATTTTGCAATTAGGGAATTGTTGGCCCAATATGATAAAGAGCAGAGAGAAAATGATGTATACTACTTAAGCATAGCATTGATAGCATACAAGCTGAACTATTCGTAAATCAAGAAGGCTTTCCTACACATGGTGTTTTCTTTCCACAAGCTATCTCACTATATGTCTAACAATAAAATTAACCTTATTTCTAAGGTTGATCATTTAAAATACTTGTTGTCAAAACCTGCCCTAACTAGAAATATGGCTAATTGGATCATCTTATTAAGTGAGTTCGACATTGAGTATGTGCATAAAAAGTTAGTAAAAGGAAAATTTCTAGCAAAATCTATGCTACTGTGCACCGAACCCTGAGGTTGGAGCTACTAGATGCATCCATCATGTACCTTGAGGAATATATCATTTAGAAACTATACTTTGATGGCTCCTTTACCTTTCATGGTTCAGGTTCCAAAGTTGTGTTAATCACTCCTACGAGAGACTTGATTCCCCAAGCCTTCGACTTGGATTCCCATGAACGAATAATATAGTGGAGTATGAAGCTCTCATCACAGGGATGAAGCTAGCTATCAAATGGGATATCATACAAGTTAATTGCATTAGCGATTCAATGTTTATGATCAAATAGGTTACAAATGAATACAAGGTCAAGGATGAAATGTTGCTTCCATATAAAATAATGGTCGATTGCTTGAAAGATTTCTTGATCGATAACATTTGAGTAGATACCGAGAGCACATAATAGAGCAGAAGATGTTATGGCTACAATAGGATCCATGTTGAGTATTCTATCAGGGAACAATGACATGCCTTTCTTCATTGAAAATCTAAGAACAATAGCATATGATATACCAGACTCTTGTTTGATGTGTGAGGTTATTGGTCCCTTTTCCACGTGGTATGCCAAAATTTTAATTACCTCCATGATGGAACATTTTTCATGCTGAAAAATGCACCCTCATCTAGCGTATAGCCTACTATACCCTACTTGGGGGCACCCTCTTCCACCAAGGCTATGACAAGAATCTATTGTGATGTTTAAGTTTAGATAAATCTATCCAAGTAATAAAAGAGGTGCACGAAGGCATCTGCGGGGCTCATACTAATGGGATTGTCCTTGTGAAGAAAATTCTTAGAGTAGGTTATTATTGGCCTACCATAAAACATGACGGTTGTAATCATGTGAAGAAGTGCGTAGATTGTCAAAAGTACGTGAGCTTAATACATGCGTCGGTGTAATCCTTCAACCTACCAAACCCCTCTTCCATTCTCAAATCGGGGTCTCGATCTAATAGAGAAACTTAACCCTGTCTCTTGGACTATCATAAATTCATCATTACTACAATCGAGTACTTTATGAAGTGGGTAGAGGTTGTTCCTCTCCCCTATGTTAAAGGTGCCCAGATCTCTAAATTTATCATGAATCATATCATCTGTCGATATGGTATCCCCTCTAGCTATTATCATTGATAATGGTAAACCGTTTAAGAATAAAATTATGAAAGAAATTTGTAAAAGCTTTTAAATATCCCTCAAGTTCTTAACCCCTATTATCCTCAAGGTAATAGGAAATCCAAGGCTTCAATAAAATCTTAATTCACATTATAAAGAAGATGGTGAACAAGATAGGCTATGAGTGACATCTAAAAATTCATCCTTCCCTCTAGGCATTTAGAACTTTTATCCGCACCCCCACAGGTGCCACTCCATACTCCTTAGTATTCGGCACAGAGGTCTTACTACCTTTAGAGATTGAGATCCCTTCTTTGCGTATTGAGCTAAGGGACTACCTAAATGAAGAGGACTACAAAATATTGACTGGCAGAGTTAGAGCTATTAGATGATAAATGACTTCATGCTCTCAATCACCTTAAAGTGTATCAAGATCGAGTATGGAGAAGCTACAATAAAAGATTCATATCTCGTTAATTTGAGGTAGGGATTTGGTGTTAAAAGAGAATTAGAAGAACACCAATAAGGACCATGAAAAGAAAGGGAAATTTGAACCCAATTGTCTAGGACCATATGTTGTGGTTACCAAGTTCGATTCAGTGCCCATGAGCTATCACATGTAGATGGTCCAGAGATTTGAGAACCCATGAATGTAATGCATCTTAAGCAATTTTATGCTTAAGTATGGGGTCTCTAAAATATCGAGAAAAGAAAAAGTATAAAAGTAGAAAAAGAAAAAGATAAATAAACAGGTGCATCTAATAGTGAAAACCAAGTAATGGTGGCAATTTGACAAGTCCTTTTGTGAAAACTGATTTCCAATTTTAAGGGAGGTTCTGTTGTTCACAAGAATTTCAATAGTAGGAGTATGATAGCTTTGTCCTAAGCTAGTCTTTTCCTTTCGTCCGAGTCCCTTGTGAGCCTACCCCCTCTTTGCCCTTGATCCAGTTGATTCGACCTTTTATAATGCGAGAATTTAACTTTGAATGAACCCATCTCACATTGGGTTAAACTTCACAGGTCAATTTTGGCATATACCATGTGGCATTATGCCCTTGTACATCCCATATAATGATGGGGACATCCACGTTTTTCATTTATATGCACATTCACTTTGAAATCTGTTTAGAACATGTCAAAAACATTTGTATAATTTTTGAAAACCCCAAAACATATAGATATGTCCTTTGGGAAAATCAAAACATTCAAACACGATTCGTAGAAAACTCCAAAACAATAGAAAATTATCTTAGAGATAAAACGAAAAACAATGAAAAATGTCCCAAAATTGTCCCACAAAAACAAAGTAGTAGTTTGCTTACTTTTAGTTGGTTTTTATGGTTTTAGTTGCATTGATTTTTCGTATTGTATGCTTTAAATTGGATTTACTTGCTTACTTAGATTGAATGTCACTTTAATCTGTAGCATATTGCATTGAGTTCATTTTATATTGCATACTTGTAAATAAATGTGTTGCTTTGATTAGATTTTTTTAACTTGTGCTTGTTAATTTTTACTTGTACATTGTGTTATCACTTCATCATCATATCACATATAACCATCACATCTATACATCATATATCAATAAATGCTAAGTCTATATCACACATGTATGTTAAAGCTAATCATCGAGTAGATTATCATCAATGGGGTAAAAGGGATTGCGCATGATCACAAATCTATCCCCCACACCAATATCAAAAATAAAAACATGTTTAAATTAAAGTATCTCATCAACATGAAATATGACATTAGCTAAGGCTATCTCATAATCTAACAAACATGTGATACAAATATAAAACATACAAGATTAAGCATGATATCTCATAAACAACATGTGGTACATCAGTAATCCATCTATCATCATACATCATCGAAACTATAAATTTCCATGTACAAAACAAAGGTGTGTCTCAAAAGTACATATGATATAATGAACCATCCATACAAAAACATGTCTTCATCATGATGCATAATAAAAATAGTAGATATACATCCGTATAAAAGTATGCCTTCATATCGAGGTGATACACCAAAAATATACATATAGTACATCAATAAGTAGAGTCAACTATGACTTGAGCTTTCTTTCTGACTGCTTGGTGTGGGTCTGCCACTAAGCGGGGGCATCGAGGTGTTAGATGTGTAGAAGGTGTTATGCCATGTTGTGTTGAACCATGCTTCTAAAGCCTATTCTCCTGAAGGACCCCGTACATATCACTTTGATCGTGATTGCCTATGTGATCTAGCATGCGACAAGTTATCGGCTATCTAACTATACTCAGTAACTCTCTGCTCGTTTGGGATAGCTACATAATACGGCAGCCTATAGTATGTGGCATTGTCTTCTATAGTAGTATTGTGCCCAATGATCTTTTTAATCTAAAGCGTGTTTTGCCTTCGAAGTGCATCGTGCTCTACTCTCACACTAGCTAGTTATATTTACAACCGATCTCACTTTACGATAGCCTAATCCCTCTCTCGACAAGTAGCTATAGTCCATCTATGACCACCTAATATTGCTCTATTATGGTCTTTATCATCTCTACTCTATCATGTTCTTGCTCTATAATGAGTTGATCCCTCTCAATGATCACCCGGTCCCTCTCATCTATAGCCCAAGTTGTAGGGCTACTACATGTTATAACTTGTTGTTGTAAGGAAGCTACCTACCCACTAACTAGTATGTCCTCCTCCATCTTCTCTCCACCCCTGCCATCTCCTCCATCTCTCGGTGGACTATGTGGTGGACTCACGTGAGGGCATGATGGAGGTTCCTACACAGTGCCCATAACGGAACCTAAAGGGGAATCTATGGTATCAATTCCTATGGTCGTACTCACTACCTATTACCGCACTACAACCTATTCTTGGATGAGCACCTATTATGTTGGTGCCTGCTACGCCCCCTATGGATCCACTGTGCCTACGCATGGGCCCCGAATTAGGGCCCTAAAATACCTGCACTACTACATCCAGTACCTCCTATGGAATGGTCAAGCATCGAGGCAACACTATAACATACCAAGCAACATAGTCCTGTGAAGTGCAAGGATCAACTATTTGTACCCGTTGTACCCAAGGTTGAAAAACCACCTATAAAAAGTTGCATGAACTCATCCCAACCTTATCCAAGGCCCCATGTGAAATACCTCTTTGTATCTATGGGCATACCACATCTCAAAACTTGGAATCCCTTGAATGAGACCAAAGCGGCACTAAACCCGGTCTACCCTATATCACTCCATAATGTGGCTTCTACTCTCAAGGAGGAAATGATCAACCATCATTGTACAAAGCTCAACTGCATCCTCAAGCCATTGATATAACCTATATGACCATAATGTAATCATATAGGGTTGTCTCTCATCAAAATCACATATGTAATAGTTTGTGTCCCCTGAGTGACCATGTACATAATCTCCACTGGAACCCAGCCCATGATAGAAGGCTCTCTAATGGCTCGAGCTCTCAAAGCTCCCGCAAGGTGACCGATCGCAATATGGTCCCAAGCCCATATCTACAGAAAAGTAGTAGGACCTATGGACCTTTTCCTATGGTAAGCTATCAAGTGAAGATCAGTGTATAAGTGAGCTAGTATGCACTAACCCTAGCAGTAAACATCTCTCTATAAAAGGTTGTAAATCACTCCAATAAGGCCAAGGGGAAACCGAGCACCATTCTTAGCAAGAAACAATATGTTGCTGATAAGAGCTAACAGAAACATAGGGACTCGGCTCATCCACTGATCGGCCATGCACCTCCTAATGAAGACTGGCATACCCCATTGGGGTATATCTGTCATACCAAACATCTCAACTAATCATCATTGAATATGGTCCTGACGACCATCGTAAGTGATTAAATGATCCTAAATAGGAACTCGAAAGATATGCCACACATCATCTATAGTGATGCTCATCTCACCAGAGGGTAGAAGGAATGTCGACTCTCAATATATCATCTCTTAGCTAAGGCATGAGCAAGTTGTGGTCTAAAGTAATTTGGGGCATATGAGCCACATGTGCTAAACCAGTCACCTCTAGTGTGATCACCAAAAATTGGTCTCGTCGACTAAACATCGCCTCATAGGCCCGAGTGGGCATGTTTCTCCCTCACATCTAGCATGTATAGTTCCTCTTGTAAAACTAATAGGGTCATTTATTATGATCCTATTCTTCTATTCTAACATCTGTCAGCTATTCTTCTACTCTATCGTTTAATTTTTCTATTCTACCATGATTTCTTCTATTTTTCATCACTACCTATCACCTAGGGTTTGCTAAAACCCCTATTTTCTACCAAAAAGCATTTAAATAATGTATTTTGTGCACTAGCATGCCCCTAGAGGCACTGTGCACTCTTTAAGCATAAGTGCACTCTTCAATGCACTAGTGCACCCCTCGCATACATATACGCACTCCATTCAAATTTTCTTATGTAGTTTTATGCACCGATGCACCCATTTATGCAGCGCATGCACGTCCTCGCATAAATACAATTTGAGCATAGGCATACCCATATTTGCATAGGCACATGTGCACCCATACACAATGTAGCACATACACACCCCTAGGGTTGTGCCTGCACATTAACTCAACTAAAAAACCCTAATTCTACCCTAAAATGCATGCATTTTAATCAAAATTAAATGTTATTAATTAACGAAGGTAAGAGATTAGTGTTTTGTACCCATGGGCCATCCACTAGAAGTCTTTGATACTCTCTCATGTGATCCACATGATTTTTTTGGATTCTACCTCGCCATCTTCTCTTATAGGTCAGAGCTCCAAATCAACCATAAAAAGGTAAGTGAATGTGGTAAATGAATTAGAATTCAATGGCTTATATACCCATTTTTACCTCCTGTGATGTGTTTCTCACCCCCAAGGTGCCCTAAAACCATTGTGGTTCTTCTAATTACTTCCAATACTAGTCATGATGATTATTTTTAATAAATAATTATTTTTGCACCGTTTAATTGCCCTGGAGCATGTTTTTGCATCCCGACACCCTTTTCTACTACCCGGGGCATATTTTTGCCTCGCGATCACTTTTGAAAATGTCTCATGACTACATCATTTCCTCTACACTATTTTCTTCCTAAAATAAAAATTTAAAAAAGTGCAAAAATTTTCAAAAATCCAAAAACTTGGTAAATGGAATGCAATGCAACTAAAGCAGATCAACTACATCATCCTCGAACATCGAAATTGGTCCTAAAAAACCATCTTTCTGACATTCTTGCTTATTCTTGTCTCAAACAATTTATGGATCATCGTGATCTACCTCCATTAACAAAAGAGAGGTTGCATGCTATATCGGTACTCCCATGCAACAGTGAGTTGCCAGAGACTATGTGTGAAAGTGCACAAAATATTTTCTATGGGACTACTCGTGTCATTTGTTCTTCCCCTTGCATGTATCCTTTCTTGGGGCACCATTTTTAACCCTTTTTGTTACAACATGAACATTTGGGAACCACATATTGATACAAAAACATTGGTGCAATTGTCTTAAATGTTGTTTCTTTGAGTACGCTTGATTGTATTGGTTTCTCTGTTAGGTTAGCTAGTTAAATTACTCATATTTCATTGCATTATGTATGTTGCATGGAGATAAATATCATTATACTTTCTCGTATTGCATTGCATAATGTATGTTGCATGGAGTTACGTATTTTTAAAGTAAACAATTGTTAGTAATTTATATTTTCATGTTATCTTACACTCTTTTTTATTTTTAATAAATTTTGATGATGTATACCTAGGGAAAAATGATATAACTAGGTTGCTTATTGAAAGGCTAGATGCAAAGATTGGGCTTGTCATATATTCTTCATTAATCAGTTCTTCTCCATTATCATTTATTACCATTATTAATTTTTCTTCAAAATCACCTCGGAGCAATAAATAACCATGTTTATCCCTATCCTTTTTTCTTCTAAATAACCAAGGGTTTTTCTCCCATTCTATTTTATTTCTTCTATCTTATTTCTTCTATCCATTTCAATCATATATTCGATTATTGATTGACTTCTTCTATCACCCCATCGACACTCAAGGGGGAATCCTTCATCCTACTAATTTTTCTTCAAAAATTTACTGTTTATGCTTGTTTACTATATTTGAAGAAAATTCACTAACTTCACCTCAAACAGGGGAAAATGTAGACACCTAAATTCTATTTTTGTAATCTTATTGCCAAATGCACACAAATCACTCTCATTCTCACCAATTCCATTATAATTAGTGATTTATGCTAATTAACTAACATTTCTTACCACTTTGGTTAATGACAAGCTTAACTTAGCTGATCACCAAACCTCTTTCACAATAAGGATGCCACTTTATGATGAATTGTAAGTCAAAATCCTCTTCAAAACAGATAATTAGCATTTATTAGCTAATTACACCTATTTTGCCCTTGTTTTAGTCAATATACCCTAATATTGGCTTAAACCCTCTTCCAACCACTCAAAATCACCCCACTTTCCCACAATGTATTAGTAAGCTTCAAAAGCTTATCCTAATCTCCTATTTGACCCTAAGTGGTTGATTAAGTCTCTCACACCTTAATCACTTGGTAATTCACTAATTGTGATTATCGAGGCTTAATCATGATTAGCAATTCTAATCTAATTTGGGGATTTTAGTCCCACATGCAGAAAAATACAAGTTTTTCCCAAAAGGAAAACTATAAAAAGAGTTCACCTCTTACCTTAATACTTTACACCATGCTTTGATTTGCATCGCATATAATAAATATGATATATAGCCAAGTTCAATCCTTGCCTAAAGCCTTCAACAAGGTTCGTAGATGAAGGCATAACCATTGTTTAGAGTAGCAACCATAACCATTTGATTTCCCATTTAGGTCTATTTAGGCTTATCTTAGGTAATTAAGGAATATTAGTAGGCATGTTTAGTTAGATTTTGCATTGTTTTCATACTAGTTAAGCATTCCTTTTGACTTCTATCTTAATGTTACATTCCTAGACTTAGAGCCTTGACTAGAGGTGGCAATGGTGTTAGCCTTCCTTAGTTAGTCATGTAATTTGCTTTGTAAAGTTTAGGATGCTTTCAGAGAGTTACTTGAAAATAAGATCCTTGATTACAAATTTCATAGAATGAGCTAACTAATGAGAATGTAGTAGTGTACATATGGAAATATTGGTGGATCATGTGCAGTATCTCTTTAGGTGAAGAGAGTTGATGGATTCAACAAATTCCTCACCTTCTAGTGTACATAGGTAGTATGCCCCATTTTTATAGTCCTCTATGACTCGATATGGGCCCAACTACTTGAGCCTGAAATTCCTTCCCTCATTGGTATTTTTGTCTATCCGGATGTCCAGTCTTAATACCAAATCTCCCTTACATATTTCATGTTTGTATACCTTCTTGTTATGTTGTCGGCACATATGATCAACATAAGCTCTATGTCATTGCTCAGCATTAATTTAAGGTTCATCGAGGCTTTCCAACTGAGAGAGTTGTGCCTCTCGATAGCATTCTTCTCCCAAAATTCCTTGTAGTGAGATACAAAGACTAGGTAATTCAACTTCAAGTGGAAAACCGCTTCTAAATTGAATACCAAAGAATAGGGGGTTTCCCCCATCGGCGTTCTTACTGATGTTCTATAGGCCCACAAGGCCTGGAAGTAACTTTAAATTCTAATCTCATTTTTTCTCCTTGACAATATTAAGGAGAATGGAATTTAGCATCTTATTTGTTGTCTCAAAGCATGTCCATTGGCCTGAGGGTAATAGAGAGAAGTCATGTGTTGACTTATTTTTAACTTTTCACATAGTTCAAATGCTTCCTCATTTTTGAAAGATGTTCCATTATTAGATATAATGACTTGTTGGACCTTGTACCTACAGATAATTTGGTTCAAAATGAACTTAGCAATTACATACCCTGTACAAAGCGGGTAATAGGCATGCCCTCAACCCACTTCATGAAGTAATCAAGTGGCTATAATTATAAAATTATGGTCATATGTTAATGAGGGAGAGAATTTCCTTATCAAATCTAAACCCCACGTGGAAAAGGGCCATGGTGTTGCAATTAGTTGCAGAGCCTATGAAGGTCTATGGATCTCATGAGATAACTCTTAGAACTTATGACACTTGAGCACATACTCTACCACATTATGTTATAAGCTAGGCTAAAAATAGCCCATTCGATGTATCTTCCGAGTGGTAGCATGACCTCGAAGTGACCCCAAAAACTTCACTATGGGATTCATAGAGGATATTTTTCAGATTCTTCCTCATCAACACATCTTAGCAATATTTTGTCAAAGGCTCTACGATAGAGCACTTGTTCTATGATTACATATTTTGCAGCTATGACACGTAGCTGTCTTCTTTATTGTGAGTTTTCTCCTTCGTGATATGTGTGGTCCAAAATAAAGTTAATGATATCATAATACCATGGGCACGTAGAAATGGGAGGCTTGGTTTCGACATAGTATATGCATTCATTAGGAAAATCTAAGTTAACTAGATCACCTCCATCTAATGGGTTTTCAACTAACCGGTTTGTATGATTTATCCTTTGATGGAATTTTGGTTAATAAACGTCAATTCAAACTCGCCCATTAGATTCATGAAACATCCAACCTTCTTAGATAAAGAGTCATGTGTTAGAAACGTTTGCAAGTGATTAGTCTTGACAATAACCATTGTTTCTTGGTTAATAATGTAGTGTCTTAACCACTTCATTTCGAAAACTATAGCAAGCCATTATTTATCGCCTCGCATATAGCGTGTCTCATAGTCAAGAAATTTTTGACTAATGAAGTAGACTGCACACTCTCATTTTTCATCATCTTCTTGAGCTAGCATGCAAGCTAATGAGATGTTTGTATCTCATGAATATAAAATTAGAGGGCGATCCAATTTGGGAGGCATGAGCATGGGAGGTGATAGTAGGAATCGTTTGACCGACTCAAACACCTCATGACACTCTTCCATATAGATGTTCCAGAAATCAGTTTTCAATAGATTGTTTATTGGATGAATAGAAAAGGTCAAATTAGGAATGAACCTTTAGATTACACCGAGATTTTCAAGAAAGGACCTAATGCCCATCTCGTCTAATGGTGGAATCATTTCCAAAACTACCTATATTTTGGTTGGATCTACATCAATTCCTCATGAAGAGATGATGTATCCTAGTAACTTCCCTCCGTCACACCGAACACACATTTTTCCAGATTGAGTGTAACATTGTATTCGATTAAATGACAGAGGATGATGCAAAACACCTCAAGGTGATCACAATGCTTTATGGCCTTAGCTAGAAGGTCATCAACGTAGGATTCTACAATATTATGGATGAGATCATGGAATAAGTAACTCATTACACATTGGTAAGTGGCACAAGTGTTCTTGAGACCAAACGACATGATTACGTAACAATAGGTTCCCCAAGGAGTGATAAAGTTGGTATTTTCAAACCTTCCTTGGATATCATGATTTGATTATACCCAAAAAAATACATCTATAAGGGACAACATCTCATAACCAGTTTTTACATCAACAATGGCATTGATGGATGGCAGTGGAAAATCATCCTTGGGATATGCTTTGTTAATGTCCCAAAATTCAATACTGAGATCCATAATTTTCCATTATTTTTAAGAACAGGGACGATGTTGGATACCCACATTGAGTAGTCGACTAACTTAATGAACCCCACTTGTAGGAGTTTCATCACTTCCTCTTTGACCATCAAAGTGCCACCTTTGGTTTCATTGGTCTAGATTTTTTCTTGATGGGCTTAGTGTCAGACTTGGTCACTAGGTTGTGAACTTCCACGTGAGGATAAATTCTGTCATTTCTTTGTAGTTAAATGCAAAGGCTTTCGAATTCTCCTTAAGAATTTTTGTATGTATCTCTATTTCTTCAGGGGTTAGCGAAGAACCTAACTTCAATATTTTCAGGTCTTCCTCCATCCTGATGTTAATGTTGATCATCCCTTCAATCAAAGAGGCATTACCCTCTTCAAACTCAGGTGGGGTCAGAGTTAATTCCAATTCCCCTTCCTCTTATATTTCTAAAATTTTAAGGCCTTTTGAGGAGGAAGATTCTGTCGTGTGATCTCTGAAATAGGAGGAAGAGTGAGGAATGAGAGAAAAGCTTCTCTTATGATGTGTGGGATGTAAATCCGTGTAAGCATTAAGGTATCCTAAGATAGCCTCATCATTTTTCACATAATATAGAGTGGTGGGTTCATTCTCAACCTTAACATACACCAAGATTGGGCTTGTTAACACCTTATGTACTAAGGGTTCTACATGAACTGAAATTAGGAAGTCGATTCTTCTAACTCGTACTGCTCGTGAAGCGTGAAGTAGAAGTAGCTATGAAATTTGTGAGAATGTTTTTTCTCATTGAATGGCTTCCATTGAGATGAATTCAAAACCTTTTGTCAAATTAAGCACCACAATTTTATAGAGTTATAAGTGTTCCTCCCTAGTCTCATATACTTCTGAAAATTGATTGGCGACTAGCTGCGAATCACCAAACACTCTAATATTACAAGTGTTGATCCTTTTGGATACTATGAGACCAAGAAGGATAGCCTTGTACTTTACACCATTATTTTTGCATTCAAAATCCAGATCGAAGGAAAAAGACATGACCTTTCCTTCTAAAGAAGTGAGGATCACACCTATCCCAATGTCATCGAAGAGGCACTTTAATTAGTCAAAGTGAAGATTCCAACACTTTCTTAGGAATATTGATTTTGGATCATTCTTTGTATCCTCTTCCTTTACTTTTGACACTTCAACCATGAAAATCCCATCGGATGGAAGAGAGTCAAATCCAAAGCATGTCTTATACCCATGGAATCAAATGGAAGGAAAATAAGTAAATCATTCTCCAACAACTTGATAATATTTGTTGTGGTTTTTGTTGATACCATCTCCACAAAATTAGTTTCGTCTCAAGGCAAGAATCCCTCAATCAAGCCAGTAGTTTCTAATTTTTTTATAGGAATTAGTTTTGTTTCAGATGTTGAGCTAGTTGGTTTTTTTAACTGGTTTTCAGGGAGCTCAAACTCAGAATGCACCCCTGGTTTCTTTTTTCAAGTTAGCTAGGTGTATGTCAAAGGGCTTTGGGTCACCCTATGTAATGAAGACCTTCCCCAAGTGTAGGAATATTACTTCTTGAAACAAAGTGGAGGGAATCACCTTCATGTGATGTATCTAAGGATGGTGAGGATCATATTATAGTTGGTTTCCCGGTCTATAATATAAAACTCTGTGAGGATCGTCTTGGGTCCCAAGGTGACTGGAATCACTATAGTTCTAATTTATGTTACCTTGAGGATATCATAACCTATCAATGTGTTTATCATTGAAGAGTAGTTAGTTTCTCCATAACCTAACTTTAGAACAAAATAAAAGGGAATAATGTTGACTATTGCTCTGTCATTGATCATTGCGCACTTTACATAGTTATTATAAATCCAAACCTCCCGATACATGGCCAGATCACCTCTTCATGTTATTTTAGTGTTTTTGGACATCTTATAGATGTCAAATACAAATCTAATATCTCTTTCTGGTTACCTGAGAGGATGACATCAAATTACGAATGGTTTATCTATGCCTTTGGAGGAGTGACATTGATCAAGTGTCCAAGACCCAATGCTTCCAATAAAGCAACTCTATGAGCAGGGGATTTCTTCAACAAGTCCAAGAAGGAGATGTGAGAAAAGGTATTTGTTAGGTCATTGATCAAGTCATAAGCCCCTACCGGATTTGCAAGCATCTCACGAATATCATCCAATATAGATGGGTAAATTGGAATAGGCTGCAAAGAATAATCTCTAGTTCTAGTGACAACATTTATTTGGGGATCAGTCTCTAGCTCTACAAGACCCACTATCTTAGTTTGTTGATGGCCATCCAATAGAGGTGTCATCGATAGGTTTGATGAATTCAAAGCTTCATGATCATTGTTTCCCATCGGGTACCCTTGTTTGATCCGTTGGGGTCCATCTTACCATTGTTGGGACATGTTAGGAGGGGATCATTAAATATCCTGAGTGGGACATTTTGGTGGGACATAGGCCTCATGTAAGTATTTTGAATAAGCACCATAGTATTTTCTAAAAACATGTCAATAAAGAGTTGTCTTTGGTCTTCAGGTAAACATTTAAAGAACTTGTTATAATCTCGAAAGGTTCGGTGTCATGTCCTCGGACCCTATGAAATCCATAATATAGGTTGGGATCGTAATCCCAAGGCCTTTGGTTTACATTTTTTTGGTCCAAAGTTACGATTATTATTCAGCTATTGGTTATTGTAGTTGAAATTCGGAGGTCGTTGCCCTTGATTTGGGTATTGGTTTGGGTACCCGCTTGGAGCTTGGTTTGGGCCTTGAGCTGAATTTTATATTTTTGTTTTTATTGGGGTGGAGGATGATTGAAGTCCACCACATTTATCATGGGAGAAAATTTTTTACTCCTTTTATTGTTACCGTTATTTTTGTTGTTAGTGTTATTTATACTTGGGGTATTAACAATATTGGGCTTCTTTATTTGATTGGTAACACCATCGGTTATAACACCATGGTTTTGTTGAGGACCTTAGGTCCTTGGTTGTTATTTTTATTGTTAGGGTAACTTGAATTACCCTGATTGGGAGTGATCAATCTCTCATTAGAGTCATAGGTCTTGTGACCACTATCTATTACTACTTGATCTATATAGAGAGCACCCTCTAACACCTCTTCATAGCTCCTAAGTGGGAACTTCTAGACCTCCTCCTTCATTTCTTGATTAAGAGAATGGAGGAATAGGTCATAGAGATCCATCTGATCCATGTTAGGAGTGTTTGTTAAAGAATAGAGGACATTCCTCCATCTCTGGATGAAATGTGTGGAAAACTCATTGTGCTCTTATTTTATGTGCGGTAATTCCCTGATTCATGTCCTTGGTAGTTTATTCATGTCAAAATATTTAATAAACTCATACACGAGTTATTTAAAATAGTTTATCGAAGCCTCTAGTATCCTGTAATACCATTTGAGAGAAATACCTTCTAAAGTCTTGTTGTCACCAAATCACTGCACCCTCCGAATGGCCAAAATGTGAACAGGACGTTCAATGTGATTGGGACACATGGGATCACCTCTCAAGCTGTGGGACTTAGGATCAAAGTGAACCTCCAGAGAAGGCCCACTTCCTCTTCCTAAAATGAATGCTTTATTACTCCTAGTGTAATAAAATGACCATCTAACCCTAAGCAAACATCTTCATGAGTTTTAAGGAAAGATATTTTGTAGAACTGAAACTATACTAAGGGTGGTGATGCAACAAATTAAGGAATGTTTAATATCTGGAAGGGTTAGTGTGGGAGGGATGTTTGCATCACTGACCACCTTCACCTATCACCACTCGAAAGGGTACAAAATACCACAAACCAGGGTGTACGTTCCTTTGTTAAACTTGAGCATACATAAGGATAGATCAAATTGGATTCAACACAAAATTAATTTATCAAGAGGAAACAACACATGCATATGTCAAACATCTATTTCTTCAACTAGGGATAATGATCAAATAACTTAATACGAAGGAAAATAAGGTTTTCACAACCTGACATAAAAGATAGTCGCACTCCTTCACAACATGAAATAGATAACCTAAAATAAAGATAAGATAATCACTCACACTAAGGAACCGTAAATTCAAAAAGTAAACATTGATTCAACATAACAAATCAGATTTCCAATAGCAAGGTGTAACTCGAATATAATTAAAAGGTTTTTAGAAATCTCTAAGGCACTCTTCCAAAGAATTTTCTTAAATGAGTGATATGATCTTCAACATGTTTGGAGTATACAATGATATCATCAAGGTAAACCAAGATCATATCATTGATGAGTCCTCTAAATGCCATATCCATGGCTATCTGAAAGGTATCCCCTGAATTAGATAACCCAAAGGGCATCTTGTTGTAAGTGTATGTGCCCCACTTAGTGGTGAAAGCCATTTTGAATTGATCATATTCTTGAACCAAAATCTGATTATATCCTAAATATCCATCAAGTAAAGAAAACCTTTGAGCCCCTACCATTGTTTGGAGGATTTGCTCCATTGATAGGAGAGGGTAGTGATCCTTCAACGAGGTGCGGTTTAGATCCGTGAAATCTACGCACAACTGAATTTCACCATTATTTTTCCTTACGAACACCATATTGGCTGTCCACAAAGAATGCTTTATGGGAAAAATTATTTAGGCTTCAATAAGCTTGGTTAGCTCTTTCCTCATCAATGGCTTAATTTTGGGATTAATTAGCCTCTGTTTTTGACGAACTTGCTTGGAGTTCAGATCCAGTTCAATAGTATGTTGAGCTAAGCTAGGATCAAACCACGCAAGTCTTTGTACCTCCATGTGAAAATATCATGGTATTCCTGACATAATTCAATGAAAGCTTCCTTCTCTCAAACGGTGCATACTTTACCAATTTTAAATCATTTTTCACTTGCCACCTCGACTTCTTTGAAATCTTCTTCCTTGACTACCATATTGGTGCTTTGTCATTTGGTCTGGTCATTGAATTGAAGATGGATTCAAGTATAACCAGAACTTTTGGCAGTTTTTTCCCCTTCAATTGTATAATTTGGTCACCATAAGAATTGTGCATTTTATCCTGATGTTTGGCAGCAAACTCTTCCTCTTGTTGTAGGAAAAGGACAATCTACTCATCACTATCAAATACCTGCCAGCTAGTTATATTATCTAGTACTGGGATGGACTACCATTTTGACCATTGGTTGTCCTTCCTTCATTATATCTTTAGGTATATCATATTGGGAGCCAATATTTGTAATCCTATCTAGTGTTTTATTTGGTTTCCTTCTCATTTGTTTTCTCTTTGGTCTCCCTCTGTGTATCTTTCGAAATAACAAACCCTTTGTTCACCATGTTTTACATTTCAAGTTTTCTTCAGGTATTCAGAGTTGTTCGAATGATCCTCTCGAGTTTCCCATATTTTTCTCAACATTCTCATTTTTCAGGGTTTGGGAATTAGCATTGTTTGGCAAAAATCTTTTCCCTCATCTTTCGAGAAAATTTTCAGAGATTTCTTTGGAGAAATTTTTCATAGATTTCTTTGGAGAAATTTTTTTGGAGATTTCTTTTGGAGAAAATTTTCGAGATTTCTTTGAAGAAAATTTTTCGAACTTTTGGCTTCGGCATTCTTTTCAAAACTTTTCAAATCATGACTACGGAGGTTTTTCTTTCAGGTTTTGGAGATTTTACTTTTGATATTTCTCCAACTTTAGCTTCCAAAACATAGGGCTTGATGTCTACTTCCACTTCAAAGGGAAAAGAAAAGATGAAGTACTCATTTCTTAGGGTTTCTCCTCACTCCTGCATGTCTTCCGACTTAGGGAATATAGGGGACACCGACCTAGGGAAAATTGATTTTCCATATTTCTAGGAAAGAATAAAGGCTCCAAATAAGAAATCATAAATGCAAGCCATCTACTGACAAAGTGGGATTTCCCTTCTTTGCCGCTTTTCCCACATCCATTCATTGCCCAGAGTTCATTTTAGCCACAACATCCCACTTTGAAAAAGACTCCATGTCGGTCGAGATAATGATGATAAGGTAGTAATCCATTTGGACCTAGACTTCTTTGAAGATCTACTCAAACTTCCCGACGTTCAAGATTATGCCACAATTTTTCTAGAGTTAGTAGTGGAACATTGGGACAAGGAAGAGGAAGTATGCTCAAAAATCATGATGAAAAATTATCTGGCCAAAAGCTTTGCCAAATTACCCAAAACTATGCATCGGTCAGATTTTATTCAGGAGGTCAGTGATCTTATTGTGCTACTAAGCAGAGTTTCAAGTCTTCCCTTCTGTAAAGGAATTCCAGGAATGGATATTTTTGTACATCGCTACCATCAAGAAGAACAATGAGTTTATCCGATGTGAGGAGTATATTAGTTGCTCCATTTGTTATCAATTGAGCAAGGTGTCAGCTACAAAGACTTTCTACATGACATCCTTTCTAGTGTATGTTGTTGCTGCTTATGGGAGATTTTTTGGTTTGAATACTAGAGGTGTTCATAGCACTTCCCAAATATATGAATTTTATCCCCAACTCACTCTGGATGAGGGAAGTAGGCATTTCTGCAAATTCAGTGATGCTTTCTTTGTTTTCATCCTCTATCATTTTGATAAAGAACTATATAATCAAAGGATTTTCAATGAATCTTTCAAAGAAGTATGGGAATGGGGAGAAATCTACTTTTAGTTTCCTACATTCACCTATATCCGGATTCCGAGGTTTCATAGGTGCCCCAAGAAAATTGCCAAGGTGTCCTATAGACAAATGGATTCTATTGGAATTGGTTCGGCAGTTATTGGATTATCATCGAATCCAAAACAAGCATCACAAAGTGGGAATGCATTTCCCTATTTCGATTGGCAGGTACTCTTGCCCAAATATTCACAGGGCTAAAAATGTTGATGCAAAAATGGCCGAGGTAACCCTATGAACTTTTCATCCATAGACCAATTTTGATTATTGGGGAAAATTCGGTGAGACAGGTCAGTCCAGTACCCATGTGCCCCAATTAGAGGATATATGGATTCACTGTCATGATGAGTATATCATTCATCAAAGATATTATGAAAGATTGACCCTTGATGAGGTTTGGAAATTTGGTTTGGCTGATGTGCCAAAGGACATGCAAGACAATGATGAGGTTTTGGATTCATCATACAAGGGTGATAATGTTTCCAATCAACCACTACCATGGATTGATTGGTATGTGGAAGAATGTAGCAATACAAAGGAGAGGGCAGGCCCATTCTAAAAAGGACCTTTAGTTGGTTGGCCACCTTGGGAATCTCACCCAAAGGGGAAGATCAACCTACAAATATAGGAGCTCTACCCAAGAATAAGCCAACCAACACCCACTAAGGGAAAAAGGTCGACTCAAAAGGCTCCTACAATCCCAAAGAAGATTTCATTTGTTGTTGGAGGTTCTTCTTTTCTAAGGTGCATATTCCTAAGGTTATGTCTCTTGTAGCACCTACAACAGAAGTAGTGGGAGTCAGTGATTCTCTTGGTGCCACACAAGATCAGCCATCTTTTCCTCCTCTTCCATTGTCACTTCCAACCTCAGTTCCTTCCACTTCCACAATCATTTCTTCCTTCCCATCCCCTTCTATGGCCTAAGTATTCTCATCACTTCTAGTTCTATCAACTGGGGAAAATATTGGGTCATCCATTTCCTCTTCACTTCCCTTAACACTCCCATTTTCTCTAATCATACCCCCTAGTATTATTCTATCAACTCCTATGGTTGTCCTTACATCCATCATTACTACCTCTCAAATGCCAGAGTGTTTCTAGTGATCTTGTTTTAACAAATGTTTCAGGTATTGGATCCACTACTCCATCTTCATCAGCTTTAGCCAAACCAGAATGGTTGTTCAGGTAAACTCCCAACAAAAAGAAGAAGGTGCCTCTGGGATATGTTATAGATCTCAGCATATTGGAGCATATTCCCAAGAGATAGGCAAAGAGACCAAGAACTGTGTCAAGTCTGACAATTAACCCATCTGGAGAATGGGTGATAGAAGTTACCACCCCCATTGAGGGGAAAACTAAAGAAACAATCATAGTTACGAACTGTCGGATCTCAAAATTCTCATTGGGAAAGGCCACTCATGAAGGAGCTAAGAAAGATGTGCACACTACCCTTGGTGTAGATCAAGAATTTCCGTGCTTGTTACTGTCCAAGTTAATGCACCAAAATAAACACAAAAACCTAAAAAAACTCAAATAAAGTCGATACCTGATTAATTGGACAAGATTCAAAGAGGTATATGGAAAGAAATCCTAATGGAATTAAGACAGGCACACACAAGAAATCCTGTGGAGTAGATCCAATAAACCTACGATGCATGAATACTTGACAGAAAAAGATGACGTTAGAAGATATAAGGTGAACTACGGAAAGTGGGTTCGGGAAGCGATTAGCTTCCTTGGTGGATGTCGATTCACATTTTCAATTAAGAATAAAGGCGTACATGATAAAAGATGTAAGAAAATGTTTAGATTTTATGGTTTTAAGTTGCAAATGTAATGTAAAAATAGTAGCAAAATTGAAAAAAGTAGGAATCAGTAAAAATAAAGATGAAATTGTGTCACTTGGATTTGATACTTTTCACAGATTGGTCGGCATTGATCAAATAGTGATTGATGTCGATGATTTGGGAACATCACCGATTTGGACAAATCGGCATCGATTGATGTTGGGTCATCATCGATCGGGAAGAAATCACGTAGAAAGCTTGACTAATGGTGATGATGATCGGATTGTGGAGACCGCAGAGCGCCGAGATGTGGACAAAGTTCGCGCTTGGCCGGATGGAGAAAAGGATTCACCCAGAGGTTGAAGAACCTAAGCGGTACCGATGTTATGCGGGCAGAATAATGGTGCACCTCTCAGGGATTGATCTAGACAGAATTCTCTCTCTCTTAATTGATAATTTCAAGATTCATTCAATTTTTTCACTATTTTTAAGGTCTCTACTGTCTAACTAGAACTGAGTTCATGTCATGTATTTATAGTCGGTGCCGACCGAGGTAAAATTGGCGTTAATCCTAAAAATTGGCATCGATCAAGGAATGGTTGGCGCACCGATCAGGGAACAGACTCCCAAAGTGGAGAAAAGGGATGAGTTGTGAGGATAATAATATTATCCCTCCAACTCAAATACGGGAAAAATCCCACTGCATGGTTCTAGGAGAGGAGAAATAGGTGGGATGGATGGATAATAGTGACATGGGAGGTTGGGAAGTGATATGGGGTGAATAAGTAGTTGGAATAAATGTAAAAGATAGAATTACATGGTTAATGTTTAATTATCCATGGGTGAAATATAATGGGGTGGAAAAAACTTAGGATAGGCATTTTAATTAGATAATTAATACCCTAAGAGAGAAGTAGTGATACAAAAGTGCACCGAGTTACATGAGACTAGAATAGGTAAGTGAACATGGGGGACAAAAAATTGAGTAACCAATTTTAGGTGTCTACATTTTCCCCTTTTTATCGAGTAATTTGCGATAAGCAATGTTACGAGACAAAAACAGGAGTTGGAAGAAAAGGAAGAATATTAATGATGCACCCCTCAAACTATGGATGGGGTGGCCCTAAGCCAAAAAAAAAAAAGCCAACCAATCCCAAGCTTGAAAAAGGTAGATGAAAAAAATAGAAGAGAGGATGCCCTAGACTAGATGTCTAGAGTAGATCTTATCATTGATGACATACATAAAAAAATAAAAAAGGTTGCAACCTAAGGAATTCACGTTGGTAGGGCCGACTAGATGGTCTTTGTATGAGATGACGTTAGTGGCTATGGACTTATGAGTTAAAGGTGCTGCAAAATAGTAACAACCAAAGAGTGACACATTGATAGGTACAACTAGACGGCCTTGAGCGAGACAATGTTAGTGCCTACAGACCTGCTATCTTTAGGTTGTAAAAAAAAGCGTGAGTTACCCATGTACTGAGGAAAAAACTCGAATGGGTGATAACATTGAAAATATACGCCGAAAGGTGGAAATAAGGTCATAGCGAAGGATCAAATAAACAAGCCAAGCATCAATGCTTAGACAAGAAGGATCAAGCGATGGCCTCGAGAGGAGAGCCACCACAGAAATCGACATATGGCCACCATAAGGACTTTTGATAGAAATGCTAGGACTAGGCAGAACAAGTGTGCTATGGGTGGCACATGCAAAAGACAGGATAATCGGGACGAGAACAAAGCGAGAAAACATACCAAGATCTACCCGATCGGCCTCGATGGGATAGATGGATCCAAATAATATGTGCTGCTTTGATGATTTTAGATGAATTATATAAGATGAGCATAGATATATGATAGATTTGATTGATTAAATTAACATGTCAAATGTCAATTTAAGCTGGATAAATAATAAATGAACACATGTAATGTCTATTTGATTTGATGAAAAGAAAGTGATGCAATGATCTTATCCACTTAGAAATAAAAATCACTACACCTAGATAGGAAAAATAATGATAAGTTAGTCCCCTAACCGACCATAAATAGAGACCTTGATGGTAAGTCGAAAGATGATGCACACAAGGCCATAGACATAGACAAAATAAACCGACACTAGTTATTCACAAACCAGATCTAGGAGGTAGTTAAGGATGAGAGATAAGTATGCATCTCATCAAAACACATGAAGGATTACATATGTGCTCATATGGGGAAAATAGGGTCTCCCTATGATCAAAAAGGTCTCATATCACAGCTTCATGATTTTTATTTTGATAGAAAAGAAAACTGATCAATGCAAGTAGTTTACTAGATATGGAAATAATGATCGAATGCGGGAAGTCTTTTAGAGATGCTAACAAGTGAACAAAATGGCCGAGAGAGGAAGTTTGTTACTGCAAAGGCTCAAAATGCTATAAAACAAACAACTGTCCTTGAGGAGTGGTGCGTATTTTGAATTTGATGGTAGCCATCCTTTGAGGAATGGTCTACGTTTTTATTTATTTTGATAAGGCATGGATAGTTGTCCTTCAAGGATCAATATATCTTTTGGGACTAGGATAGCATCTCTTTTTTTTTTTTGAGCTTTGGAAGAAGCTAAGTTTAGACCAGATAGATCAAATAGAGGGAAAGAAAATGTATACAAGCACGTACTCATGCCCCAAGTGGATTTGACTAAGATGAACACCTAGGGCAGATGAAGTAGTGATTAAGGTATTCCTACCATGAGGAGGAACAAATCCATAAGGAAAATTCTATGAGTAGAGCCGCGGTACTCATATTTAAGGTATAAAAAGAAATAACGTAGAGAACCACATAGTTCCAAATCACTACGAAATGCATGACTGGTTGCGGATGGATGAAAGACCTATTTCGTGACTAAGATCATGTAAGATAGATTTTAACAGTAGAAGGGCCTTAGATGCAAAGCATTAAGAGGTTCCATTTTAGGTATACCATCCATGGAAGATAGGTGATAAGCCTCGAACCCGTACTTATGAGTGACAACGTACGGTCCCATCCAGTTAGGAGAAAACTTACCACATTGACTCCTTTCCAAAGTAGTGACATTTTGGTTTTCTTTAAGAATGAGATCACTAACTTGGAAGTCATGATAAGCATGCTTGACATGTAAATGCTTGTTATAGATGCTCAACGCTTGACATGCTCGATATAGACTTGATGATGTTCAATAGCATTGAGACGCAGCGTTCATCTAAAAACTCTCGAGAGAGGCGGAGAGAGGGAATTTGGACTTCAAAGGAAGGATAGCCTCAAACCCATAAACAAGAGAGAATGAAGTAGCACTCATAGGAGTATGAATGCTAGCCCGATAAGCCTAAAGCATGAAAGGGATGTGTAAATGTCAATCCCTACCAGCTCGACTAGTTACCTTTACGAGGATATTACACAAAGTTTTATTAGAAACCTCATCTTGGCCATTAGCTTGTGGATAGTATGGAGAAGAAAAGTTGAATTTAATATTTAAGGTGTCACAAATTTTCTGCAAATCTTTGTTTTTGAAAGACTTAACATTTATTTGTAATGTGAGTTTGTGAGGAACACCAAAGTGACCAATGATGTGTTGATAAACAAAATCAACAATAGGTTTATCTTTGGTCGATGAAAGAGGAATAGCCTCCACCCATTTAGTGAAGTATTCTGTGGTAGTAATGATAGAGTGATGTCACTGCGAAGAGCATGGATTGATGAGACCAACAAGATCAAGACCCCATTGTGAAAAATGCCACAAATCTCATACAGGTTGTAAAGCCTAACTAGGGATATGTGTAAGATTAGTGTGTTGTTGACACTTGACATATTTCTTAACATATTCACAGCAGTCTTGATTAAGAGAAGGCCAATAGTAACCTAAATGTAGGATGCTTAGCCATGGCCAAACCACCAAAGTTTCCACCATAGATACCATCGTGGACCTCCTTAATGGCCTTAAATGATTCAGGGGTTTTGAGGCACCGAAGTAAAATACCCTCAAAACCACATTTGTAAAGGATTCTACCCGAGAATAGCATAGTGGTTTATGCGTTGGATAAAATATTTTTCCATTGGAAGTCAAATCTAGAGGAAGCACTGAGTAGGATAGGTAATCAAAAATGTGTTGATACCACTCATCTTGAGTGTCAGTCATGATGGCATTGATTGAAGTCAATTGCTTGAGATGAGATGGTTGGTCTAGATGCTGAACAACCACATAAAGTCACAAGTCTTCAGTGAATGGAGGAATAAGCGAGGCTAAAGAACCCATCATATCTACAAATTGGTTTGTAGTGCAAGAGGAATAGCCAGATAGTAAATTTATCGAAAGATTGAAGCTGAAAGAGAACGATATCACGATATTTTTGAAGGGTATCATTTTTGCACTGATAGACACTAGTGACTTGATTAATGATGAGCTCAGAGTCACCGAAGATGTCGATATGGTGAGTACCGAGATTAATGGAATTTTGAAGACCTAAAATGAGGGCTTCATATTCAGCCATATTATTGGTACATTCAAAGTTAAGCTTGTGTGCAACAGGGATAGGTGCACCCCAAGGAGGAATCACGATGAAACCTACACCTCCCCCTTGCTGACTCTTGGACCCATCAAAGAAGAGTTGTACTTTAAAAGGAGATAGACCAAAATATATTTGTTGGATGTACTCATTTGGGAATTGAGCGAGGGGACTTGGGTGTCTGGAAGAGGGCATCGGCTAATTGATCGGATGATAACCTGACCCTTGATAGATTTACGTGAGATGATCTCAAGGTCAAATTTTATCATGAGCATGAGCCAACGAGTGATACGATCATTGTGATAAGGTTTTGCATGCATTGTCTTGAGTGGATTGACACTCGTAACAATGTAATTTTTATGATTAAGGAGGTAATGATGAAGTTTAGAAGTCGTGAAGAAGAGAGCACAACACAACTTTTCAGCTTCAAAATAGTGAGTTTCATACTCATGAAGAGTGTGACTGATATAATAGACAGCATGTTCCTTACCATTAGCATCTCGATGTAAGATCATGGCTCCCAGAGCATGGTCAGTCATAGAAATATAAAGATAGAATGGCTCCCCCTCGCATGGAGGTGTGAGCACAGGTGGAGAAAGAAGATAAGCTTTGAGATCATCAAAGGCTTTTTGGCAATGCTCATCCCATTCAAAATGAACATTTTTACGGAGAAGATGAAAAGGTTGACAACGGTTTGAAAATTTGTGCGAGATAAAATGATGCTACGATTGAAGGCATCCTTGAAGACCACGGAGCTACTTTAAGTTGGAAGGAGGAGGCATCTCGATGATAGCCTTTATTTTTGTGGGATCAACCTCAATACCCCTTATAGAAATGAAAATCCTAAGAGTTTATCAGTGAGAACGCCAAACACGCATTTAGACGGATTTAGGTGAAGACAAAAATGAATGAGTCTCTCAAAGAGAGGTGTAAGGATGAGAAGATGATCTGACGGTGTTTGGATTTACCAAGGATGTTCGTTGACGTAATCTTCTATAGTTTTATGTAAGAGGTCATGGAAGATGTAGGTCATTGCGCGTTGATAAGTCACCCCTACATTCTTAAGACCAAAGGGCATGACGCGATAACAAAAAGTCCCCCAAGGAGTTATGAAGGAAGTATTGTGCTGATCCTCTAGTGCGATGAGAATTTTATTATACCCAGAGAAACCATCCATAAGAGAAAGCATCTCGTGGCCTGTAGTTAAGTCCATAAGTTGGTCGATATTAGGTAGAGGGAAATCATCTTTCGGGCAAGTGAGATTAAGATCCGAAAGTCGGTGAAAATTTGAATTTTCCTAGTAGCTTTGGTTACTAGTACTACATTTGAAACCCATTATGGATAGTCAATGGGTTGGATGAAGTTGTGAAAAGCAAGCGCTGCAACTCTTCTTTAACGAGGAGAGCTACATGAGGATGCATCTTACACAGTTTTTGTTTAATTGGTTTAATGTCTAGAATAGTAATGATATTATGGACCATGATGTTAGGATCGAGGCCTGGCATATCTTCATATGACCAAGCAAATTCTTGGTGATGGTTGGAAAGAAAGGCGATGAATTCTCCTAACTCCTGTGGGTTAAGAGATTGGCTGACCTTAATGATGCGAGGGTCTTGAGAAGTCCCCTTAAGGTCGATAGTGGATTCGTTAAGAAGTGTAGATGTGTCGAAGGAATGGTTTTAGAAGATAAGAATCCTCTGTCCCTAGATAAGTAAGGACATAATCATCATCCGAATAGTGGATAGTATTGATAGTAGGAGAATCGCTCACTATTTCGGGAAGACCAATGGTATAGAAGTGGATTTTCCATTAGTCTTATAGGTCATTGGACCTAAGGAAATGGAATTGACTAAAAAAGTTAGGGGGATGGAAATGGTGTCATCACATAAAGTGATGCTTCAAACTGATGGGAGAAGATGGTTCCTCAATGGAAAGAGCAGGCTTAGTGAGAATGGTGATGGTGGCTTTGAGAGAGGTTTGAACCCTAAACCAAATTTTGATGTGGTTTAAGAGTTAGGATGGATGTGAGGTCATGCACACCCTATTCATACTTTCCTAGGCTAAAGCCCTTCCACACGCATCGATATAAATAAGTTTTTGCGAACGTGGGATTCTGTAGATAATCAAACCCTACCGAATAGGGTTTGGCCCTAGGAGGAGAATCTGGATGATAGTGAGGTGTATCAAGACCACCGTAGATGAAGTCAGTCTATTGATTGGGTAGACCAATGGTGACAATGCAGCCAAGACCTGGTTGATATTCGGGTGTTTATCGGCCTCCCATACTCATTAGGTTTGAGATGGGTGTGAAAAGAGAGAAGAGGAAGTTCTCCTAGTGAAAAACATTGCAACATATCTTCCAGATTTTGTAGATCTAGTAGTTTTGTTACAGGTATGGAAGAGGATGAAAGCCTCGATCGGAAGAATCGGTGTTCTCATTTGGAGGGACAAACCACTGTGGTCATGTCACATTGTGCGGACAGAAAAGGGTCTCTTGGATGAGTATATATTTTTCCCTCATACTGATATTTTATGCATCGATGGAGGGTTGATGGGAAACAATGCATTATGGATCGGGAGTGTCTAAAGATCATATTGTAGTGGAATTTTCCTTCAACAATGTAAACATCTCGTGAAGAATTTTCTTGCCTACCCGAATAGGCGGGACCACGGTTCCTAAGGTAACCGTCATCGATTGATCGTTAAATGATCGAAGGGAAAAAGGTGGTGGTGACACTACGTTCTTTAGTAACTTAAGTTGCTCAAATGTGTGGGAGGAAATGACATTAAGTGCAGCACCATTTTTGATCATAGTGTGTTTTAACGTAGTGTTATTGATTTGAACTGTGATAAAGAAAGGAGCCTCTAAATCCTCAAGAGAAAGGGGAAGAATTTCAGAATCCTCAAAGGAGATGGTGGTTGACGATCTATTCATCCCAAAAACCATCTCGAAAGGCTAGGACTCATCTGAATTCACCGTGATGATGTGGCACAAATTATCAATCGAGCACAGCGTCTTTGGGGAGATGACTGAATGAGGTCAAAAAGAGACATTTTGATCGGAGCATGGGTGAGTTGTTTCATAACACTCTCCTCAACTGACATGGGAATATGAGCCCGAGGTGAAGCACGAATAGAGACCCGAGGTCTTGGGGCGATGAGGAAGGAGGAGCTCCTTTGGGGGTAGCATAAATAATGACTTGTGGTCAAGGAGCTGTAGAAGATGATGGGTTATCATACCGTTGTGTTCTAGTGGTGATATGAATTGCGTCGATTTGAGAGGGTGGAAGATCATCTAGAGTGATATCAATAGAATTGGGGGCCTGAATAGACCATTCGAGGCTCGAGGCGTAATTGGGATGACGGGGAGACACTTGTTCCTCTTCCTCCTCCAGCGGGAGATCATTTTCTTCAAGAGGTTGTTATAGATTGAAGATTTAAGGGTTTACATCCCTCGGTGTCATGACCAAGAGTGCGATGGTAAGCACAAATAAAATCAGGAGTTTAACCATGAAGATTTTACTCCTTTGGGATTATAGGGTTTGATTGGAGGAAGTGATATAGATGAAGATTAGATAAGTTGGCGAAGGATTTTAGTATAAAATCGGTAGAAAAAGATGTGGAAAAGGTGAAGAAGGCACCTCTTTAGTCTTAGCAAACTACCGAGGTAAAAGAGCCTGCATATCTAGTTTGACAGTCTTTTTAGGGACTATTTTTCTCTTCTGAACATTGGGAGAAGTAGCCTTAGGTGCTTGAGATGGAAGCAAGTGAGGCAAGATTGATTTTATCGGAGGAGGAGCTCCTAAGATAGATTTTGAAGATGATGAAGACATGACAAGTGTTTTAGTCTTTGGAGATGAAGAAGGTTGCTTGGCCGAAACAGACGATGATTTAGATAAGACTGATTTAGATGGGGAAGGAGCTCCCAAATAGATTTGATAGGAGGCATAAAGGGTGCCTTGGTTTTGGTGACAAAGATGATGGTTTTGATAAAAGAGGTGACGCCTTTCAGTAGGTAAATCCACTCTTTTATGAGGCGTAGAGAGGGATTTTTGAGGGAGGACACCAAGAGTTTTGATGGTCCGAAATATTGGTTTTCCCTTTTCAGGGATGGTGAAAACTTCAACCACATAAGGTGATTGTAACCATTTCGGAGGAAGTAAAGGAGATGATACCGATGATGTGACCTTAGACTTAAATTCCAATTGTTTATGTCTAAGTCCCGAAGTTGGAAATATGGGTGTCGATGCTATCTCTTTAGATGTTTCCTTAATAGGCAAGGAAGCATTGATGGTGAAAGAGGTAGGTAATGAAGAAGCAACCTCTTATGAGGAGGGTACTTCAGATGCAGTAATTATGGGTGCAATTACTGTAGGAAAAGAGACAGGAAGAGTCAAGATCGAAGACACTTCCAAAGGCATAGAAGTTGGTACAACTATGGGTACATTGACCAAAGGCATGGTCGTGGAAAAAATGGGAGGGCAGAAAGTAGACGAGACAGATGAAGATGTATTCATAGTGGAAATTTGAAGAGATGTAAATGACTCAAGCACGAAAGGATGTCTGATGATGAGACAGATGAAGATGACACTATCTCAAGAATAGATGTAAGATCAGATAGAGAGCTAGAGGGAGATGACTCTATCTCTAACAATAAAGGAAGACTCGAAAATGGACCATCTGAGGATGGTGGAATCTCATAATTTGAAGGAGCAGAAGGAAGTTAGATTCGGTTGACATGTTTGTAAATGACTTGGAATTAGAAGTAGAACTATTAGTAGAAATGGAACTAATAGTATGCGTGTTTGTTTTGAGACCCGAAGCGTCATTGTTGAGGAATGATTTGGAAAAGGTTGTTTAAAAGCGTCAAGCGCACGATTTGGGGGCATTTGGGTTATCTAGAAAGCTCGCCTATATCAATGAATTTTTGGACGAGATTTTTGAAGGTCGACATCATTCAATGTCATGGCCTTTGCTTTATGATAACGGCGAAGCCATTTTCATGATGATACCCGAGAATGGTCGTTCTTGGTTCTCATCAAAATTTCTAATAGGAGGAAGTTTGATCATGTGAACTTCAACATTTTTCTAAGATAGAAGCATATGATTCCCCCAATGAAGTAAAATATCGAGATGATGGAGGTCCTTTTCAAGAAGATGAAGAGTCTCTCCGAGGTGTTTGATTAGAAGTGTTATCAGATCGTGATGTTTTTAATATGATAGCATTTGTGGACCCCTGATTCTTGTCTTTGTTAGAAGAAAAAGGGTTTTATTTTGTAAACCAAGAAAAATTTGGTTTAGACTTAGAGTGAAGTTTTAACTTTCCTTTTTGATGGTGTGAGACTCAAGTTTGCATGCCATTGTAAAGTATTCTTCAAATGTATAAAAGGTTTGAATCCTTAAAGTGGAAGAAATATGATTGGCGCAAGATTGAGTAAACAACTCGATTTCTTGAGATTGAGGAGGAAGAAGGACAATTGATTTATTATTCCTCTCAATGAGCGACAAAGTGTGCGATAGACTCGTCATGAATTGATGAATGTTATAAATATCTATGATCGAGATCTTATGTGTGATGTTTATTGAGAATTTTCAACAAACATTTGGGCTAATTGAGAGAAAGAAAGAAAACAGAGAATGTTGGGGTATGTTATTGTATCAATCTAAAGCGGGCCTGCTAAAGACATAAGAAAGGTATGGAGCATAAGCTCCTGGTCACAGACTATAAGGTAGCAAGCATGTTTAAATGTTCACAGGTGTTGTTGAGGATCCTCCCATCTATGAAATTTTGAGAACTTAGGAAGTTCCCATTGGGAGGATAAGGCTTAAAAGCCATTGATGGATGAATCGGTTCATTACATTCTTCAAAAGAGTATGAAGGGCGAGCCCCTTTGGTGGGAGGCTTTAGGTGCGATTTTCTTGAAAAGAAGTTGGATGACATCAGATTGAGGAGGGGCATGTTGATATGTCCCATATGAGAAGTGAATGGTATGTTTTTGAGGCATTAATGGGGATTCATCTCTTGATTAATAGGATGATAAGATGAATAACCAGGCATTTTGGGTGACCTAATGAGGTATTTGGTGTGAAGGAGCCTGAGTATAAACAGGTTGTGAGATGACAAGTGGTTGAGAGAAAGGTTGTTGAATGAAAGATGGAGCCTATGATTGGTGGGTTCCTACACTTTACTGAATCGGAATGGATTGAGGAATGTGGGTGTTAATTTGATTTGATATAGTGGGAAACAAACTCTGAATGAGGCTTTTGACTACCGAATTAGTTATTAAGGGTGTCGATGCCAAGGGATGGGTAAAAACCACTGTCGCTGGAGCATTGGAAGAAAGATCAGCTGGAAGACAAGAAAGAGGAACCGACTGACTCATAGGAGGGGGTTGGCTCAAAGAGAGATACTGACCCTAAGATGCAATAGATGACATAGAAGAATTGACAACAATTTGTGGGAGTGTGGACACACTCATCATAGCTGAAGAAGAAGGCCTCTCGAAAGTAGGTTGTGGGGTAGCCAAGGAAATTGCTGCTTATAGATAGGCAGCGTCATTTGAGAACCGATCGACATGGTTGGTGGAAGAGAAAAAGGAGGCATAGATGTGCCACCTTCTTTCATGGTTCGAGGTGAGAAGAAGCATGTTAAGCGCTTTATGAGAGCACAGGATGGCTCATGAGAATAATCGTAAACCTACTAGATTGGTGGTCCCGATAGATATTGAGTAAACTTATGCACTAAGTAATCCATAAGGGCTCCGGGTTGTGGTCAAAGAGTGACTGAAATTCAAGATCTCTACGAGGAACATACTTTATATCGAAGAAGATGACACCTACGAAGGACTAGGGGAAGCGGTCGTGATGGGATTGCTTTAGGATGATAGAAATGATTATACGACCAAGATGGGGAACACTAACATTGGTCCCGAAGAAGACCCGAGGGTGTCGAAACATCCAAATTAGCGGGGGTCTCAAAGGAGGAAGAGGCCAATTGAGCCATTTTTCTAGATTATGACCAAGTGATGACTATTATAAACAAGCACAAACATAGAAAGAGATTAACCTAATTAATGCATAGATAATTCAAGCGGCATAGGTGATTATCTCTTAAATTTTCATGCTTTTAAGAAAGAAAATGTTATTGAAATATTTTTAAAATGGGGACTACTCAATTGGCCAAACTAAGGAAGGTTTGGGGAATGTTTTAGTGAGAGGAGTCGAAGGCACTTGATAAAATATTGGTACGTGGCTTGATATGAGGGCCTACCCCCACACTTCACACCCACTGATAAGGAGTGGGTGCTTTGCCAATATATACCAAAACTTCCGTGAATTTATAGTGTGGCCCGAGTACCGCATAGGCTCTTCCTCTTGGATGTCACTTCCAAGTAGGTGAGGACAGGGAAGGATTTTTTGTTTAAATGCTTTATACCTAGTGATTTTGGCTTTGTGTGCAAGGGTGAAAAATAAAAAATCAAATAGTGTCACTACCGATTTTGATTAATTTTCCAACCTATTTAGAAAACTAGGTGAAGAACATACAGTAGAAATGAAAAAGAAACTGTTCTTTTTAAGCACTAAAACTGAAATGTTTGATTTCAATGAAGACAAGTCAAACAAGTTCTTTCCCAATGTGATTAATTCATTTTAAGGACCAAAACCGAAGTGTTTGA
Source organism: Taxus wallichiana var. yunnanensis (assembly GCA_018340775.1). NCBI lineage: Eukaryota > Viridiplantae > Streptophyta > Pinopsida > Cupressales > Taxaceae > Taxus > Taxus wallichiana. The sequence goes on from CM031244.1 coordinate 742,338,242, forward strand.
GTGTGATAAAAACAAACAAACAAGTTCTTTTTAAGTTCTTAAAAAGGAGAAAACACTACAAAAGAGAAATACATGTAGATTTAGCTCTCCAAGGTGTGTGGACTTCAAAAAGCGCATTGTTGAGATCTTCCCCTCAAACAATCCCGCGAACAAGAAATCCGCTCCACAAAATAGGGTTAAGCAGAACACGCAAAAAAATCCAACAAGATCTTAATGAAAAGGAAATTTCTATTTTAAGAAACTAGAAAACTTTCAAGGAAATGACAATTTTGCACAAAGAGATGAATCAAAAATGCAACTTTGAAATAAAATGAAGGATTTACTAATTTTAGAAATAGAAATTGGAATTGAGATTTGTAAAAAAAAAAAGGACCTAACTTTGTAAATTTAGAAATGAAAGAAGTAAGACCGAAACGATGAAAGGAAATGCTTAAAAACATGCACACAAAAATCAGTGAAGAAAAAAGAACAAAGCTCAAAAGCTGGAAAAGAGATGAACTTACTAATAAGGGACTTTGGTGGGTTCCACCGGGCGTGCTTGAGAATGTAGATCAAGAATTTTCACGCTTGTTACTGTCAAGTTAATGCACCAAACTAAACACAAAAACCACGAAAAACTCAAATAAAGTCAATACGATTAATTGGACAAGATTTGAAGAGGTAGATGGAAAGAAATCTTGATGAAATTAAGATGGAGACGCACGAGCAATCTACTGAGTAGATATAATAAACTGCGATGCATGAATACTTGTGAGAAAAAGATGACGTTAGAAGATATAAGGTGAACTACCGGAAAGTGGGTGCAGGAAGCGATTAGCTTCTTGGTGGATGTCGATTCATGTTTTCAATTAATAATAAAGCGTACATGATAAAATATGTAAGCAAATGTTTAGATTTTCTGATTTTAAGTTATGAGATAGAATGTAAAAACAACAACAAAAACTAAAAGAAAGCGAGAAAGCTGTAAAAACAAAGATGAAATTGTGTCACCTAGATTCAATACTTTTACTGTCAGAGCTTTAGTCGATGCATCGATCGGATAGTGATGACATCGATGGTTTGGGAACGGCACCGATTTGGACAAACCGGCATTGATTGATGTTGGGTCATCGTTGACCGGGAAGAAATCACATAAATCTTGACTAATGGCGATGATGATCAGATTTTGGAGACCTGCGGGAGCTTAAGATGTGGGCGAGTTCATCTTGGTTAGATGGAGAAAAGGAGTCAGCCAGAGGTTGAAGAACCTAAGTAGTACCGATGTTATACAAGTAGAATAATGGTGCACCTCTCAAGGATTGATCTAGATAGAATTCTCTCTCTCTCAATTGATAATTTCAAGATTCACTCAAGTTTTTCACTATTTTTCAAGTCTCTACCATCTAACCAAAACTGAGTTCAAGTCGTGTATTTATAGTCGGTGCAATCGAGGTAAAATCGGTGTCGTTCTAAAAATCAGCCTCAATCGAGGAACAATCGGCATTGATCGAGAACGAGACTCCCAAAGTGGTGAAAAGGGATGAGTTGTGAGGATAAGAATATTATCCCTCCAACTCAAATATGGGAAAAATCCCACTACATGGTTCCAGGAGAGGAGAAATAGGTGGGATGGATGGATAATAGTGACACGGGAGGTTGGGAAGTGATATGGGGTGAATAAGTAGTTGAAATAAATGTAGAAGATAGAATTACATGGTTAATGTTTAATTATCCATGGGTGAAATATAATGGGGTGGAACAAACTTAGGATAGGCATTTTAATTAGATAATTAATTAATACCCTAAGAGAGAAGTGGTGATACAAAAGTGCACCAGGTTACCCAAGACTAGAACAGGTAAGCGAACATGGGGGACATAAAATTGAGTAACCAATTTTAGGTGTCTACACTTGGGGCTCTTTGGAAAAATATGACAAAGATAAGGCCACCAAAGATGAACTCAAAGCCAAGGTCGAGCAGCTCACTACACTACTATGCAAAGTAACCCAACCCACTCCATCTACTAAAGTCTCAACTACTATGGCTATGAAGATTTCATCTACAATTGATGATATTTCTTATCATGAGCTCGAGAAGCTAGGACAGAAAGGGAGATCAATGAGTGGATGGATGGAGAGAATTCTACAAGAAGATAATCCCTTAATCAAGGAGGCTATCAAAATATATAATGATCTATAGGTTGGGAAGGCTGCTATTTGCAAAATGGATGAGGCCTTTTCCGAAGATAATAATAATCTAAATTTAAATTTGGCAACATGGAGTGAGATCAGAGAAGAATACCTTGACTTGCTTCTTCAAGAAGAGGTGATTAATGATGCCTCAAAATTATTTGAATACCAAAAGGCCATGGAATTTTGGTGCCAAGTACTGTAGGATTTCATCAAGAAATTGGAGGAGAAACAAATGGAAATCATAGATGCTCTGAATGATATCTCAAAATAATTTGATATTGCTAATTGCAAATTATTCAACAAAAACATCAATGCTCTTCCTGAAGATCAAATTAAGGAAAATTTCAAGGATTTGGTGAAGCGTGACAATGACATCACCAAAACTTTCAATAGTGACTCCATTGGTGATTGTTCTTGTTAGAAATTTCATAGGGAGGATGAAGAAGGTTATGAATAAACTTCGAAGAGTGCCAGCCAAGATCACAAAGGAGATTGAGATGACAGATGTAGTGAATCACTACACATGTGGGCTTGGAGATGAATAAATTTAGGGAATTATCAAGTGCTTCATTGAGTATAAGCACCAAATGGTTGTGTGGGAAGGAGAACAACAAAAACTTACATGAGGGGAAGGTGTAGTTGAACCTAGGCCAAATCAGCGGCCATGAAAAGACAAATCCAAGCTCCGGATCGAGTCAAAGTTGAAGGGGTGATTGAGTCAAACCCTATAACAAACTTTTTATTTTCATAGGAGCATGTTCCCTTAATTTAATGATATGTCTATTTTTAGTACAATGTTAGTTAAGGGCCTAGCTGTAATGGCTCAATCGAGGAACTTATAAATAGTAGAATGCTTGAGAAAAAGGGGGATTATTTTTGTAGGAGTTGCTCTTCAATCTTAGAAGAGTGCCTTAGATATTTCTAAAAAACCTTTTAATTATATTTAGAGTTACACCTTGCTATTGGAAATCTGATTTATTGTGTTGAATGGTTAATCAATGTTTACTTTGTGAATTTACAATTCCTTAGTGTGAGTGATTATCTTACCTTTATTTCAGGTTATCTATTTCATGTTGTGAAGGAATAATGCGACTATCTTTTATGTCAGTTGTGAAAACCTTATTTTCCTTCTGTATTAAGTTATGTCATCATTATCCCTAGTTGTAGAAATAGATGTTTGACATATGCATGTGTGGTTTCCTCATGATAAATTAATTGTGTTGAATCCAATTTGATCTATCCTTATGTATGCTCAAGTTTAACGAAGGAATGTACACCCTGGTTTGTGGTATTTTGTACCCTTTTAAGTGGCGATAGGTGAAGGTGGTCAGTGATGTAAGAATCCCTCCCACATTAACCCTTCCAGATATTAAATATTCCTTAATTTGTTGAATCACCACCCTTAGTATAGTTTCAGTTCTGAAAAATATCTTTCCTTAAAACTCATGAAGATGTTAGCTTAGGGTTAGATGGTCATTTTATTACAATAGGAGTAATAAAGCATTCAATTTGGGAAGAGGAAGTTAGCCTTCTTGGAGGTTCACTTCGATCCCAAGTCCCACAACTTGAGAGGTGATCCCATGAGTCCCAATCACACTGAATGTCCTATTGTTCACATTTTGGCCATTCGAAGGGTGCAGTGATTTGGTGACAACAAGTCTTAGGGAAGATATTTTCACTGACTACATCCCATGGGAGCAGATCTTGAATAGTAGTTACATACGCTTTGATGTGTGCATTTGGATCTCCCTCCCCTTTAAATTTTGTAAGGTATGGCCGAGGCCTTGGGAGCATGACACTTTGTATGGAGAAGTCGAGGGGCTCCTTGAGATATTCAAAGTAGGTCCCTACTGTGTAAGACTTGACCATTGATGATCCTTTTTGGGGAGGTGGAGGTGGAATTGGCTATTGATATGGTGTAGCATAAACATTTGTTGGGGCATAAGAAATCACCTATGGCTGACCATATAGGCCATGGTAAGAGTACATGTCCCCCTGTGATAACTTAGAATACATGTGTACATAGGGGGAACATTACCTTAGAAAGGATTTGGAGGCACAAAACTAGGGAACATTGCATTTTAATTGGGGTGGCATTTGAGAATGCACTTTAGATTGGTTCTTGTTGTTTATATCCGTACGTAACATGGGGGCATACCCAAGGTGCCTAGCCCAATGAGAATATCCACTGAGGCTAGGAATTCCCATGTAAATTGGAGGATTTAGCATAGTAGGCACTTGGCCATAATTTTGTGAATGGTGGAGAATATTCCCTTGCCCAACAATAAATGAAGAATGTGTAGCTTGGGCTAGTTCTAATTCTCTAACCCTATCCACCAACATTGAGATAATCTCACCTATGGTGTTTTTCTTTAGCATACGTTTTTGAACCTTGGTAGGAGGTAGAGGCATGTGATATCCTATTATTAATTTTTCATTGTTTTGCCACCCCTCATTAGCAACATTTTCCATTGTAGGAGGGGTCTTAGTGATGTTTTGAAACAAGACATCTACATGTCCTTTCACCCTATCTAAAGTTTGACTTATGTTTTAGAAGTGTTGCGTTACGGAGTAATGCACTAAGTACTCATCCAATAATGGGATTTGATTAGGCGCATATCTTGATTTGTGGCTTTGAATAAAACACGAGGAGATGATCCCGATTCTTTGGTAAAAGTCATGTTATTAGAGATTGAAATTTTAGGTTGTTGTGTTTGTGTAAGTTGATTGATTTCCTCAATCTTAACCGAGGAGCCATTGTTGGTCCCCGAGGAGGAGGATTTTGAGAGGCGTGAAGATGGTTTGATTATTTGTTTTTCCATGTAGATAATGAGGGTGACCGTTGTTGTCTACCCATTTGATAGTAGTATGCCTCTAAACCCAAAATGGATCAGTCGTATCCATCTTGCCCGACATATTCAGCGAGTATATAAATACCCGTAGAATAATAGGAGAGAGGGAAGATGCATGAGAGAAAATGGAAATGAAAAGAGACTAGCTCTTCACATTGGGTTTACCAATTTGTATGAATTAAAATCGACACATAACCTTCAACTGCACTCAACTCCCTAGTCGTCTTGAGGTAGCCGATGTGGAAGTATGGATGGATAGATGGTAGCCAAATGTGGTAGTGGACAAAGTGTGCACAAATGGGATGGATAGGTTATCAAGGCAATATAATGTCTTGACTTGCAATAATGGGATATGCTTGTCAAGTAGGATGAAAATATCTCTAACCTGGATGGGTCGAGATGGATGGATCGAAAGGATGACAATGCGAGACTCCGATTAATATTGATCTCTACGGATATCATTTTCTACCACTTACGAAATTCATGGGAACCAATGGGATCCTTATAAATATGTACAAATAGGGTCATGAAATGAGCGAAAGAGGCTTGGTTTTACAAAATCAAATTCACTTGGTGGGAGCGGTCCAAAATGTGAGGGTGTGGTGAACTTCCTCATTTAGAACTTTCAATTATGATATGATGTCAGGTGGTAATGGTGATGTATGGAAAACCAATGTGTGTAGAATTGTATCAATATCAATGAGTAATTCATGTGCGTTTGGTTGTGGGACTCTAGGATCACTACCGTATGATCTGGGTTGTTGAGCTCCTTATATGGTCATGTGAATGGTTTTTTTGCAGGGGCGGTATAGAACTCAAAAGCCTTATCAGCCATGATGTTTAAGATATTTAACTATTGTATTTTCTTGGCGTATCAAGTTAGTGTCCTAAGAACGAGGGAAGACGGAGTTCTATATTTATATCTATGAGTAACTCGGGACCATTTGGTTATGGTACCCGCAAATCACTTCCGTAAGTATGTTCTTTCTTGGGACCGTTGATGATCATGAATTAGAAATATCTAATCTAATTAAACAAATAATGGCTAATCTAATTGAATTGAAGCTACTCTATGTTTTTTGTATTTTGCAAGATATAAGTGTAATAAAACAATAACAAGTTGTTAATCTAATGAAATAAATATTTTTGGTTCTTTTTTGGATTTTGAGGAAATAAAATCTTCTAATCTAATTTAACAAATCTAAAACAAATAAACAACCGAGACATGGTTGTCATATATGTGAGAAGAAATCTATTCTATTTTAAATGATGAAAGCTTTACTTTAAACTATGGATGCAAATCTAACTTCCCACTTTGCCTCAGAAGTAGGGAAAGAAATCAGAGCTTCTCAGAAGCTTTTCTTCCCTGCAACTTCCCAACAAGTAAAGAATACTTCTATTGAGGATTTCCTATTTGAATTGATTTACTATAGCTATTGAATGATTGCAACAATTAAAATTCTTATTTTCTACTCTATTTGATATAAATATATGCATATGATTCAGAAATAACAATTTGAAGCAATGAGAAAACCAATATCAAATCCAACCTAGAAGCATAGAGTAATGGAAAATCTAGTTGTTTTGTTCTTTGTCCCCTCATCTTGTCTTTTCTTTCTCTTGTGTTCACGTGAGTCTAAGGGATTGGGAATGCAACAAAACAAAAGAGAGAAGGCATTGGAGCAGTGGTAGCTTTATGGTAGCGTGGCAACAATGTAGGTGGAAGAGAGATAACACAAGTGAACAACGCTGACTTCGATTGATTTCTAGAAAGAAAGTGGCAACTCAACAATGCAAGAATACACAAAAATGATCTCCAACCATTTGCTTGAGAAAAAGTGATCAATTTATAGAAGGTAAGCTGGGAAATGGTCAATCCATTTGGTAGCGATGAGGTGCCACATCAACTGAGTGAAGGGCGAGTTTGAACAATCAATCACAATCAATTACAAATTACAAGTGAAGAACAGAATTCCCCTAGGTAGCCAGGCTTGGAATTAGCTAAAGCAGTACGAAACATGCATTCAAAGTGAAGTTAAGTGAAACAACATGCATCTTAAATCACATTGGAAGATTCTAGAAAATGTGCATAGGACCTCCACCCTTGCCTGGCGGCAGCGATTTTAACACTAAAGGTCAAAATAGGGCTAAAAAAGAAGTGGGAAGCTAAGAAAAAACATGCAAAGGCTAAGTAAGGCATACTAGGCTACAAATATAAGTTGCAAGTAGGTTTAGGAGCTTGAACACCTTTGGAAAAGATATGAATCATCATTGGGGACCTTTCATAGATATTTTTGACAATATAACACGTGTAAATTTGGGTGTGTACAATCATCCTTACTATAGAATTTAGTAAATTTTTGGAGTACCTAATGTGAGGGATAAGCTTTAAAAGGTATTAATGGGTGAATAGGTTCATTGTAGATTTGTTCATAGGAAAGGGTATTCTTAGGACCCATAGTGGAGGCTTCAAGTCTTGTAATCATATTCATAAGTTCTTGTAAAGGATCATTTGAGGTTGTTTTTGAAGATTTAAGGATCACATGAGATAGTTTTATTATAGATATGTGGATTTTATTGTTGATATAAATGATACGGTAACAATACATTATGATGAAGAGGGGTACTTGATGGGATATTGTGGGGGTGTTGAGAGACTAGGGTTATGAGGTTTGAATGTATTGATAAGGGATAGGAATGGAAGTGTGGATAAGAGGTCAAGAGGATTTCTAGGTAGTGAGAAGGGATGGTTCTATATTGTAAGACAATGGCGGTCGATTCTATTGTGAAAAGGAGTGAGTACTAGCGATGGAACTTGTATTAACAAGGGGTGTAGGTGTAGGAATAGATAATCTTAGATTATGGATTGTGGATGCAAGTTGTTATGATGGGATGATATGAGATGTGATAAGAGGGTTCATAGTAATAGGAATCCGACTAAGCTTGTAGGAGGTGAAAAGAGGAGCACTAGAGGCTATGTGATTGGATACATAAGGAGATGTCATAGTTTTGGTTTATGTGTCTAACAAACTTGACGAAGGATATAACTACAAAGATGGTTGTTGGTTGGACGTGTCTTGTGATGAGATAGAGTTAAGGTTAAAAATAATGATGGGGATGATGAATTAGGGATTGATGTGCCTATGTTAGTAGTGGGGGTGTAAGGGGAGATTTATTTGATAACAAGCTCATGATCAAGTCAATGAATCGGGTATAATCAATGGTGATAGTGGTGATAGAAGGTACTTTTTTCTTGATTTGGTTGTCGAGAGAATGACACCTTGGGAGGTGAGTTAAGAATTGAGGACCATTGGGTTAGAATATAGATTTTTGTATAGGCTGGATCATCGTTGTTGAAGAAGTGTGGGCTAGATGGATCAGGTATCTCTGATGTGGTTAATTGGGTACTAGGAGAATGTGGAGGTTCTAATTCTATTTCTAAGAGTGGATTCATTCTGCTAGGGATGTTTTAGATATGGGACTGAATTGATTCTACCATATTTGAAAGATTCTAAAAGAGATACTATAGCCTAGTTAGGACCATGAAATAAACAAACAATCAATAAAGAAATATAATTGTTTTTAAAAATAAAAACCACACAATCAGAAGAAATTTTTAATTATCTTGATTATCTTAAGAAAGTGTGAAATGAAAAATGGATGAAGAGGAACTAAGACAAAGGCTATATAGGGATAGTTTGGTGAGTTACGAGATGGAGTCCCTGATATACCCAAAGGTACGTGAGGCCAAAATATGTGTTTGTGTCGGTACGAGGCATGGCATTAGGGCCTACCCTCTCACTTCATGCTCCCATAATGATAAGGGTTTGGGGAGCTTAGCTGATATACTACCTACCAAATTGTTTATACTCGATCGAAACTAATTCATCTTCTCATCTTGGTGATGAAATCCAAGTAAGTCCACCTAAAACAAATTGTTTAAATGTAAATTTGATGTCATATGTGGTTTTGTTATGTGTGAAGGAGTTTTGTTAATGTATTTCTTTCAAATCCTAATTAGAATAGATGAGCAAGCACATATGAATGTTCATTTTAAGATCCAAAAGGAAAATTTTACTTGATGATGAACAAGACAATAAAAATGCAATCTTTGAAAGGAAGAAGAATGAAAGAAAGAAAGCATACATGTAATCGCTATTACTTTTTATTTTAGTTTTTATGTGTTTTTGAAATAGCGAAGCACTCAAGTGAAAGGTTAGATAATTTGACAAGAAAAGACACAAATGATATAAAATTTAAATCAGAAAAGGAACTAAAAGGGTCTCATAAGGCGTCTTTAGGATGTTTATGGTGAATTTTTTTGTTAGTTGTTATTATGTTGAAATACCAAAAATCTAAATGAAGCAAGGTTTAATGATACTTGCACCAAAAAATGCAATTTTAGGATGAGTGGATACATGAGAAATGTAAAAGACTCCTCCTTTTGTTGAGTGAGAAGGCATGTACACAAAGATAGATAAACTAGACAAATATTATACAAGGATTAAATGAGTTTATCGAGATATAGCTTATCTCAGAAATCCATAGGGCTTCCTTGATGGGTGTCAACTTGTTTTTACAATTAAGTGCTTGGATAATAAAGTAATGAGAATAAGGCTAGAATTCAAGAGGGGTAGAGATATCCTACTCTGCGTTGTAGGTGGACGAAGATAGGGTTGTGGCGAGCTCAAATTCTAAGAAATACTCAAACCTAGCTTGTTATGGTGTGCCTATATTTCACGTATCACTTCGAGTTGATCTTGATGTATTCCATTTCTAGTGTGTGTGATGGCACACAGGTTAAGCTCATGTTAGATATTGAACTATTCCCACACGAAATGTTATTGGATGATCAAAATGTCGTATAATATTGTGATGGGGTGTGAGGTACTTGGGATAATCATCTATAGAGAATACATCTTACAAGACAATAGATTAGACCAAAATATATTGACAAAGATATGATAATGGATAGAAAATGAATAAATTAACGGATCGTGCAATCGGGGAATTGTGAAGATCAAAGACAAAAAAATTATTTTGATAAAAGCTAATGAAATAAATTGTATTTGATGTAAAATAAAGTTTGAAAATGCTAAGATGGACTAGGGGACTCTAGAAATATATAAGGTTCAGAAAATAGAGATTGTAATGTGTTTGAAGGGATAATGAGAGACAAAGGTGATCAGGAAACCAATTGATGACAATCAAGGATTGGCGGTGATCACTGATAAGATTAAAAATATTCTATACGTTGATCAAGTGATTAAATGAGGGATTGAATGTAAAGTGGCTATGGAGGATGGTGTAGACGAAGGTTTATAGACTACAAATGATGCAAGATATAACTGAAAATGATAAATAGAAATATGATAACCTTGTTGAATGCTTCAAAGGATGACAAAGCTCTAAATGGTGGTGATGATTTGGTAAGAATTCCTCAAAGAATGGCAGTAGGATGTTGATGTCTAGTAATGTATTAATGTTGTGAAAAGGCTCAAAAATCCAATAATAGTCTAGTATATGTGTGTAACTAAGAAATTGAGAAGAGGGTGGTTTAAATAAAATTGACGACATCGTAATGATCACCGAGATATTTCAAATCGCCATTGATTTATCCAAAGATGTTAAAAACCAACTAAGGAAAAGATGGAAAATGGTTAAAACCACTTGTCATCCAAGGATTAAGGTTGTTTCATGAGCAGTGAGAGGTTAGGAATCCAGGTAGGAAGAGGTTAGAGGGTTAGGATGGATGGGAAAAAATAGGTTAGGTTTGTTTTATATTGTAAGGGGATGGTAAATAAAATTCTACGGGGGTAAAAGAGCATTTACAATGGTAAATTGGATTATAGGAATAATGGACTTAGGCTAGGAATAATAATAATGTGATAAATATGTGAAGGGTCACCTAGGGTAAAAAAGTAGTTTCTACAACATGCACAAATTTTTTGAATAGATACCTATAAGCATGCCCACGCGGATTAAAAACCTGAAAAGATAATTTATGAGGAGTTTCTATATTTTAAAACTTGAAAAGGCGGTCTATTGGAAAGACTTTTAATTGAAACCTATAAGGGATGTTAAGTAGTGCACTGAGCATTAAAATTGATAAACGATGTTCTCTATGCCTTTGACCGAGAGCAGCATATCTCAATGCTCAACCTAATCAAAAAAAAATTTCTAGGTTTTGTAAGAACCTTTTGTCTCGGGATGAGATAACTATCTAAGACCTGGGAAATGATGGAAGTATATAAAGGTTAAAAATATGACTTGAATGTAATTTGTATTTGTTGTATATTATGCATGCAATACCTAAGGTGTATGTATAACATGGTGTATGCCTAGATTTGGATCACCTGTAAGATGCGTTAGTTGATATAATAATCACCAAATCAATTTTACTAAAAATAATGGGCTTACATTACCATTGAAAAAGTTAGGGACAATCATGGGTTCTTTAATGAATATAGTGGGTAGAAAACTTCTTGATTTGAATCTATAAGCTACAAAAAAACACACTTAGCAAATGTTAGTTGTTTTTTGTGGTTAGGGGCCCTACCTTGGTCATATCCAAAACCATTTAAGGATATAAAAGACATTTTATTGAAATAAAAATGACAAAACATATACCTAACTTCGATAGAAGTCGATCAGCAATTACAATTCATTGAAAAATCACATGAAGTTTACAAGCCATTCACATTTACAACTAACGCATGTGTTAAAATTTCACTAAAATAGTGATGCAACAAGTTGCACCTATCCTTTGTGATATACCTTCACCTATCCAAGACTTGTAATACCAAAATATGCGAGCAAAGAAGCAAAAACTCAATTATGGGCTCGATTGCATAAAGAGTCAAGGATTGAAATGATGGGGGTGAGTGGTGTTTTATATTTTGTGAGTGCTTAGGAGAATGTGACACATATGAGTGCAATGTGCATGGATGGGTGAGATGATAAGGGTCCATAGTACATTAAGCATGCAAGTGGGTAAGTGAGATGGACAAAATTAAATGTGAGTGGGTGAGGTTAGTAAATGAGTAATGAGGTGTCTTTTATCACCATTTTGTGGGTTTTTATATTTTTAGTTAATTTTGTGAGATTATTTTATTTTTTTGGGATTATGATGTTTTTTGGTATTTTCGAATAAGGAGATCTTATGTGCAAGGTTTGTTTTCTAATGTCTACATTTTTTCCCTTTTTGGGTTGCGAGTTGTAGTAAGTAGGATGTAGCACAAAAAAAATAAAGAGAATATGGGGTCTTTTTAACCCTATGATAGTGGTTTTTTAATCACGGACCTAGATGGTTGACTAGATATACATGAACCTAGAAATGTAATCAATGGGCCACTTTAGTAGAGTCTGTGAAGGGATTGATGAGTTCATTTTACAAGGTGGAGACTATTGATTCAATTTAATAAGGTGTATTTATGATTCGGTGTCATAAGATTGATGAGAAGGATTTTTATTAAATCCCCCCTCAAGTGAAAAGTTTTGGAGCCACAAGTTTCCCCAACATAACGCGAGACAAAAAGTGACAATTGATAATGATAGAAAATGAACCTTGATGAAGGAATGATGAGTGAAAGAAAGGACATTATTTCCCAATCCATGTGTAGGTGAAATTTTATGATAAATATGTAGAAAAATAGATGCAAGTTAGAGAGTGTGAGAGTAGTGTTTCCCTAGTTGAAAGTGATGAGAAATGATTGCAAGGTAAATGACATGAAAAGTGGTGATTGTGGAAAATTGGGCGAGATAGCAGTGAATTCCCATGGATGTTCATTCCAAATGAGGTGGAATGTAATTATGAAAGTGACATGGTTGCAATAATGGAGTGCAAGAGGTGTGTAGGTGTATGAACATGGTTTGCAACAAGAGTGTTGGTGAACACATGATGAGCTAGAAGGCATGAGTCATGAGACAAAAAGTAAGTTAAACTATGAGATTTCTCATTGTCTAAACATCATCTGGTGACATACTTTCCTATGTCTCATCAAAATCTCATGTGTGTGTGAATGTTAATTACTTCTTAAAGTAAAGACTCATAATACAATGAGTGAAAATACGAGCGGTTTGTAGGTTTTATTGAAACATGTGATTGATGATAAATGGAATGGAAGGAAATTGTAAGTCATGCATTTTTCTTTTATCACCATACATCTATATCCCCGATAGAGATACATTTGATTTTAGTCACAACATTTCTCTACTTGCCATCCAAGCATCCATAGCCCGGTAGAGATATCTTGGAAAGACCTTGAGAGAAATTGTGTGATATTGTTCATTTTTTCTTTTCTATTTTGAATTTGGACTTTTGTTTGTGATTTTTTTAATGATATTCATCTCTCTTGTTTTTCCAAGGGGTTTAGAACCACTAGTGGCTTTATAGAGGGAGTGAAGTGATTATTAAGATGGTATCGGCAAGCATCAACAAATAATGTCATTTGGCCTTCAAGACAAGTTGTTAATTGTGTAAGAGTGCATGGATCTCTAGGAGGACATTCATTCTTAATTCACCAAGTAAGGAGAGACCAAGTTCAAGAAACTGTAGTAGAGACTATTGGCTCACAAAATGTGACAAAAAGATAATCAAGAGTTCACCAAAAGTTGTGAAGCAAACCAATAATTTTCCGAAAAATTATGGAATAATAATGACTGTTCTTAAAAATTTTCCATTTCAAATTTTCCTAAAATGGAATTTTTCCAAATTACAAATATTGGTCACTAAAAAAATCCTGGTGAATGAACTGTAAGTGAAGTATGTATTAGTGAACTAAGAATTGGAATGACATATGAATGAATGGAGCAAATGTGGAAGAATATCCATGAGCAAACGTTGTTTATTATATTTTTGGGACATATAATTTTTTTTTATTTTGAAAGATGTTGAGTTGTTGTTGGATTTTTTTATGTGTTTGTGTTAATGATGATAGTACATAATGTGTGGATAATCAATAAGTGTTTCAAATCGATAGATGAATGAAAAGAAGGGGAATGTATGGAGCATGTAGAATGTGGTAGTGAAGATAAATTAGAGTCATCCCAATCTATGTAGGGACCAAATGAATAAGATACATGATGTAGAGGATTAAGTGATAGGTGATATATAAAAGGAATTGGATTGGAGGATGTGGATGATGAGTGAAGAAATGATGAAAAATAGAATCCATAAAATGGTAGTGAGTGGAGCATGTGAGGACGAAGATGAAGAAAATAAGATAGATGTTGAGTGTGGTGAATGTGTGATAATGTCGGGTGGACGAGGACATGAAAATAGATCAATGGGATAAGATAAAGTGATATGAATCATGGTGTTAGTGATGATGGTGGACAGACGAGAGTGGATAACATATTGATGTCTGAAGGAAGCATGAGATCAAGGGTGTGGTCTTGTGATGAATGAGTGTGATGAGAGGATGATGGCATGTAATAGGAAGGGGTATGTAAGGGTGATGTCAAACAAATGAGAATGTGGGAGAAAATAAAAATGATGTGAAAGTGTAATTGGATGTGGAGGAGGCTTGTGAGGTAAATGTGTAAGAACAAATGGTTGTGTGGTCATGATAGATGATGTGAATGAAAGAGGAGGAGCTGGTAATAAGAAGGGTACTGAATGAGTGGTGATGGAGGAAAGAAGGTGGATGTGGAAGAATGCTCCAAAAGAGGTGAAGCAATGAGAGAAAGTGTAGGTGACTTGTGAGGAAGAGATGGAATAATATGTATATACAAATGACGGGGAATAGATGTAAGGGGAATTTGAATGAGCACAATAGATGGTATAGGATGCAATAGAGGTGTAGGAAGAAATAATTGTGCCTAAATGAGTGATGATGAAGGAAGTGAGATACATGTGGAAGAGGTATTTAAGATAAATGAAGAAGTGAGTGATTTGAGTTCTAATGAAGAGCATAATATAGGTGTGGTGATTGGTTTTTGGCTAAGTGGGGTGTATTCGATCAAAGAAATTAATGAATTAGAGAATGTGGTGGTCAAGATAGAATCGTATGATGATATAGATGGTGGAAAGCTAGATATATGTGGTGATAATGTAGAGGACTCTAGAGAGAATAAGGATGAGACCACGTCAAAAGTAGAAGTAGATGATGGTGGAGATTGATAAGGGGATGATGGAGATGATGAGGTACTAGGGGATTAGGATGGGGTGGAGTTCAAGGTGGAAATATGTGATAATATGGATTGGGAATTATTTTATTTAGATGATGAGACACTAGGTGCATATGGTAATTGGGAGATAGTGGGAGATGATGGATACATGACACATGGAGAAGAAGTGGGAATAGTAGTAGTGTGGGAAGTGATTAGATTGGTGTTAGTAGGTGAAGTTGGAGGAGATGGAGGCTCAAAAAAAATGGCCCCTTTTCAAGAAGTCTTGAATGAGATTGTAAATTTGGGGACATGAGTCAGTGGAATGACCATCAATATGATGATAGGAACATGTTTCATGAATCATGAAAGGCATGAAACAATATTGGAGGTGGTTTAAGAGGGAGAGTGATGAGATGGGCATCAAGAAACTTATGGAGAATAGAAGAAAGTGACTGTCAAAGGAGTGAATTTACGATGGGGTTTGATGAAGTGATGATCTCTAGTATAACGTAATGAATGTGAAGATGTGGGTGTAGAAGGAGATGAAGTGTGAGGAGGATCCGGTTGGATGACATTTTGAACATGGAAGTTTGATGGTGTAAGAGGTGGGGGAGAAATTGAAATGTGTAGCAAGGAAGGAGGACAACTAAATGGATATCCTTGAGGTGATGTAACATGTGAAAGGCCTTATCTAAACTGCATAGTGGGTGAATTTTTAAGTGGTGTACGATGTGGGGAATGAAATTTTTGAAAAGAGATCAATGAGATCAGATGGTGGGAGTGAAAATGAGAGGAAATGAACAAATACGTGTTAACACGTGACAAATTCAAGAATAAAATCATTATGGGATTGCCAAATCATGTGAAGGTCAATGATTGTTGCTTTAGGTGCAATATGGATGAAATTTTTGATAAGAATGTGTCAACAAGTTGTGTGAATGTGTAAATGTTATGTTGTGGGAGGTGAGAATACCAGTCAAGTGTTTGGCTAGTGAGTGAAAGTGGGAAGGTGCATAGAGGAGTGTGTTGTCATGTTGAATGAGGTGGCATGTGTAGGTAATAGATGCAAGTGGTGTTAGGGATCTTTGGTGCCATTGAATTTTTCAAATGTGGTGGATAAGGGCAGCATGGTACCATGGGGTGGATAGACTCATTGCAAATTGTGTGATAATTTGGCATGGGTGAAAGTCCCCAAGTGTTGAGACTCAATCTTGGAAATGCGTTCAATGAGGTGTTGGTGGAGCAAGTTAGGGTGAGAATGAGCATGGGAGTGAATAGAAGCCATGTGGAATGACTAGGTAGAAGGGGTGGGTGGAGAACATGTAAGGGGCACCTTGTGCAGCACTAAGGGGACCAAAGCATGAGAAGGGTGGAGCACATGAAGGGAGCGGAGTGCCATGGCCTGGAATGAAGTATGCATGGGGGAAGAGAACACGTAAGTGTTAAGTGGAGAACATTTGGTAGGAAAATATTGTTATGAGAGTGAGAAAAATGAATGAAGCGAGCATAATCGAGAAATTTTTTTGGGGTTGTATTGATTTTTATTATTTTTAGTGAGGGTGAGGGAGATGGATCTAATCGCAGGCATGACCGGATGGGTAGGACCTAGTCAGTCAAGGTCGTGACTAGGGGTGGTTGATATGGGGGTGGTTTCGGGGTAGAGGAGGGTCGGTGTGTGGGGGTTCGGAGGGTGTGGGTTAAAGGGCATGGGGTTGATGAGAAAGGGGAGTTGGTTGGCCCGATCATGGGAATGGCCTGGGTGGAAGGAGAAAAAAAGGGGGTGCATGGAAGGGGTGATAGATGATCAATGTTGGTGTGATCAAGTCATGCATGCAATCAAGTAAGGGGTCCGGCCAAGAGGTAGGGTAGTGGGGAGGGATTGAAGTGGGTGGGAGTTGGTTTGGTCGGGGAGGGATCAAATTATTACATAGATGCCGGTGTGATGGTGGGGAGTGGAGGGTTGAAGTAGGGGGTGGGACATGTCGAGGTCGGGGTGGAGGCGTCGGTGGTCGAGGTGCTGGGTTAGGGTGGGTATCGCGGGTGAAGTGTGATCAAAATTCAAAGGCGGGGGTGGGGAGTAGGGGTTATAGGTGTCATCAAAGGCCGGGGTGGGTGTGGGTCGAGGTGAGGAGGGATTTGGTTGATGGAGTCAAGCGGGTGGGGAGTGAATGACAAGTTGGTCATAACGGTGATCGGCATGGGAAAAGGAGAGAGGAGATGTGTGAGGTGTTGGGGTGACAATAAGGTCCCTTTGTAGGGGTGCCAGTGAATAGTGTACGGGAGAGATACGCGAGGTGTTAGGGCATGGTATAGGCCCAAAGTGGGTAAGGATAGAAGTCACAGATGGATGATCCAGTCACAAGTGTAACCAAGTAGAAGTGGGTGTGGGTGTGAGATGGAAAATGATAAAGTGAATAAGGGTCACAACAAGTTGGTGATATAAAGTTATGGGGCAATTTCAAGATGGTTGTGGGATCATTTGAGGGGAAGTTACAAGGTGGTTTTAGAGGGGTTGTGTATTTAACTAGGGTGAAGTGGGGAGATGGGGAATAGGATTGACCGAGTATGCATGAGACTAGAGCACACAAGGGGAAAACTAGAGCGTGTAATGGACAAATCGAACCATGTAAGGGATAAGAGTGCATAAGGGGAAGACTATAGTGCACAAGGACCGAAGCACACAAGGGTTAAATAAGAGTGCATAAGGGACTAGAGTGCACAAGAGACCAAATCACACAAGGACTGGTCGAATGCACAAGAGGACCAAAGCGCACTGAGGGTAGATCAGGAGTGCGTAAGGGATGGAGTAAAAATGGGTATACTTGAGCACATAAGAGGTAGATTGAAGCACACAAGAGATTGGAGTACATAAGGGTTTGATCACACAGTGTACAAGGACTAAAGCGTGAAAAGGACCAAGAGCGCCAGGACTAGAGTCCATAACTGAGAGCGTATAAGGGAGCAAAACATACAAGGGCATACCAAAGCACACAAGGGACTAGAGTGTGCAAGGGACATAACGGAGCGTGTAAGGGACGAGAGCATAAAAGGGAAGACCAGAGCATACGAGGGGTAAACGGAGCGCCCAAAGGACTATGCAAATTATGAATGAGTGAATGAGCAGGATGACCGGAATGGAAGAAAATGGGAATATAATTTGACATAAAAATCGTAGTAGGGCATTCACTCTTATGAATGGCTTTGGGAAAAATGTGAGATGGAAAAATCACAAGGCAATCATGCATACAACTAAGATGGGGAAAAATATGGACTCGGGATGATGGTCAAAAATAGATATGGAAATGTGAGATAATGTGGTGTAGAACTAGAATAGTCACGGATGCGACTTTTATAGTAGAAATGGTTAAAATGAGGTGTTTTAATTAGTATGATGTTTTTTTTTGGTTTTTAGGTTGAATATGGGCCCGATTAGTTTGGCTTCCTATTTAAAGATATATCTCTAGCTACTAATGTTATCCGAATGAGTATCGTTCACCAGAAAATTTCTAGTCATAGAATTTACCCCTTGATCAATCAAGATGGGGCCATTACTATGACAACATTGGGTCTACCTCACAGGTGGAACTAGTCAATCAGGTTGGGCTATTGACCCTTTTTCCGTGATTCCTCTCAATGTGCAACTACTTTGGGGTTCTTATGGTACTCCTCACAATGAATTTTAGGGCTTATGCCCAAGTACTTCCCATAGTTATGCAGATGGGTATTTACCCTTATCTAAACCTGTATTTAATGTGTATTCATTTTGAATTCTTTCCCTTAAGAATAAATAATGTTTTTAATTTTTTTATAAAAATGATATTATAGAACAAAAAAGTTAGATACATATGTGAAATGTTAGAAAAATAAAAAATAAATAAAACAAATTGGAAGGATGGAAAAACCTTATTAAAACAATATTAGATTCAAAAAACAAAGTAATTTACCCACAACCAAAATGGTCCCACCATGGTCACCAAAATGTATGCCTAGATTTGGATCACTTGCAAGATGTGTTAGTTGATATAATAATCACCAAATCAATGCTACTAAAAATAATGGGCTTACACTGCCATTAAAAAAGTGAGGGACAATCATGGGTTCTTTAATGAATAAAGTGGGTAGAAAACTTCTTGATTTGAATCTATAACTTGCACACAAACACACTTGGAAAAATATTAGTTGTTTTTTGTGGTTAGGGGACCTACCTTGGTCAAATACCTAACCATTTAAGGAGATAAAAGAAATTTTATTGAAGTAAAAATATCAAAAACAATGCATGCAAATGAAAAGTATACCTAACTCGATCGTAGGCTAGTTAGAGTTTTAATTCACTAAAAATCACACAGAGATCGCAATCCAGTTGTAGTTACGACTAACACCTATGTTAAAATTTCAGTAAAATAGTGATGTAACAAGTTGCACTTATTTTTTGATACACCTTCACCTCTCTAAGACATATAATACTTTTGAACTATGTGAGCAAAGAAGCAAAAACTCAAGTATAGGCACAAGTGCATAAAGAGTCAAAGGCTTGAAATGATGGGGGTGATTGGTGTTTTATAGTTTTTGAGTGCCTAGGAGAATGTGACACATATGGGTGCAATGTGCATGGATGGGTGAGATGATCAGGGTCCATAGTACATTGGGCATGCAAATGGGTAGGTGAGATGGAAAAAATTAAATGTGAGTGGGTGAGAGTTATAAAATTTGTAGTGAGGTGTCTTTTATCACCATTTTGTGGGGTTTTATATTTTTAGTTGTTTTTGTGGGATTATTTAATTTTTGGGATTATTATGTTTTATGATGTTTTTGGTATTTTTGAATAGGAGACCTTATCCAAAAGGCACATTTTCTAATGTTTATACCTATATAGAACATACTACGTGATATTTGACACTTCCTACATGCAAGTAAAGAATGTGAAGAACCCCTTTTTGATAGGAAATGGAAGAATAAGGGATTAGTAAGCTAAGAATCACCTTAAAATGTATAAATACATGTAAGCACATTGTACAAAAGGTTGATCTTGATTCTACTATGAATTTAGGTCTATTTTCTTGATTCGGTAATATAAATCCAATTTATCATTGTAAATTTATTCCTCTTGAGTGTATCTTTCCTTCATTGGTTTCTACTATGTAGTTATTGCGTATGTGTATGTTAAGATATATTTTGAGCTATTGAAGGAGATGCATGAAAAGGAAAATTAAACTAAAGGGATGTGATATCACCATAAATAGGGGGATGAACACAATCAAATTTGAGTGAAAATGAAGAGAAGTGTGCCTAGAGATGGCAGACATGCGTGCCACAATCTGAAACACACTTATACATCCATTTCCATGGATTACAATGGAAAATAGACCTACAAGGGACTTGATAATGCACAAAAAACCATCAACGCACAAGGAAAGGTAAGAAGATGCAATAAAATGAGCTAGGGCAGAGTATAGCCACAAAAAAACTTTTATTGCTTCTGAAAGATGCATACAGTCGATTACAATGGTGGAAGAGGTTAGTATCCACATACAAAGAACTAGATCTAAAGGCCTCAACTCAAAATGCAAGGCAATACCTAAATAATGCTCTAGCAAACTAAAGGAGTCCAACCTTTTACAATGAGTAATGCTCTACAATTTTAGAAGAAGAAGGAGAGAAGAGGAAGAGAAAGAAGAGGGAAATTCGGATTCAAATTTTCAACCACCAATAGCAAGCAATAACTTCCTGCAAGGATGTCAGATCCACCTCCATATGTTTGTTTTTCTTGTGGAAGAAGGAAGGAGGGAAAATAAAATTAAATATGGGTAGTTGAGCTAACTAAATTTGTGCATTAATGACATGAGACATGTTTCCATACTTCTTGCCTACTAAACCCCGCCAAAATTTGATTTTGAATGGTCCATCGTGTAGCCCATGTAAGCAGTTTTCTAACAAGACCAAAAGCACGTGAATCTGAGATCTGTAGCAAAATTTATGATGATCTGAAGGTTACATTGCAGATTTGACACGTAATGACACATGGCACGCTCTGATTGGCCAACTGTTCATTTGTTTTGTCATTTTTGCCACGTGTCACACACTAGTTTGTTGTAAGGATTATGCACCCTATTAGTGAGCTTTGATAGGTTGTGTGTGACTCACTTGAGTTCGATAGGTTGCCACATGGCACAAGTGTTTGGGGCAGAAGATTGTGCAAAGCACTTGCGAGAGCAAGAGGTATGAGGATGTAGCAAACAAGGTGTGAGGGGAATGCACGCATAATAGAAGGAGGGTGCATATCTATAGAAGAATACAAGTACACAAGCGGGGCGTGACATCCAAATGGGGAATGTGTGACAACATGAAAGGAAAGGGGTGTGTGGAGCAAGCATGCAGGGGACTTGTACATAATAGAAGGCAAGTCAGAGGGTGTGCGCTAATAGTGCGCAGTGACTAGGAAGGAAGGTGGGCACACAAGGAGTGCACAAAGGGAAAATGTAAGAAGATAGAATAATGAAGGGGGAGGTGGAAGGTGCATGAGAGAAGAGGAGTGTGTAAGGGCGTGCAAAAGAATCTGCAACCAAGCAAATAGTGCCAAGGGAACAACCAGAGTGGGCACAACCTATAACATTGATACTACAGAGCCAAAATGGGGATGTAAGTTGTCAAAATAACTAGGGGACTTATTTTAGACAATAGTTTGGTGACTTTCGAGGCTATCTTCCTATTAGATGAAAGAGATCAATAGCCTTGGAGTATCCATTGGGCATGAAATCAGTATGAAAACATGAAATTTTGATCTGCAATCTGAAGAATTGCCTCTGAAGTCACTTTAAGCATTGTCTGAACTCTGTATTGAGCCGCTGCCAAAATACTTCTGAAAATGTTGGAAGATCCTTTACCCAAACCGACATCCTGGAAGCAACAAAAGAGCACGAGGAAGGAGCTCGTAAAAGGAAAGAACTATATAAAAACAAATCAATGTGTGCAGAGTGTACTTGGAGGAATTGAAACTACTCTAATATATACAATTATGCAAAAGACTTAATGGAAGTGCTTGAGATAAATCCCATTAACTGGGATTAGAAACACGCTCCATCAAGGTTAAACAACTCAAAAGAGTTAACCTCCTTGCAAGAATTGATAATGTATGGGCCACTCGTAAAGTGCATCAAACTTTGAATGGCGCCTTGGTTTAGCTTTGTCAACATCCCATTTTAAGACCAGATCACCAAATTTGGAAGCTTAAGGCCTAGCCTTTCTATCAAACCATTTCTTTGTTGATCGTTGATGTTACTCTAACTTGATCATGGTAGAGTTTCTCAATTCTTCAAGTTAGACCAAATATGCCATTCTAATCTCTCTCTGATCTATGCCCTCAAACTCCAGCTGTTGGGTGAGTTCTAATGAAGGCAGTTCGAGAGATAAAGGAAGCCTAGTTTCCTTTCCATA
Source organism: Taxus wallichiana var. yunnanensis (assembly GCA_018340775.1). Taxonomy (NCBI): domain Eukaryota; kingdom Viridiplantae; phylum Streptophyta; class Pinopsida; order Cupressales; family Taxaceae; genus Taxus; species Taxus wallichiana. The sequence goes on from CM031244.1 coordinate 742,360,808, forward strand.
AATAATCTTGTAAGGTAAAGTGTTTATTGCCTTCTTCATTGTGATCATGTCTGCCTATAGCATGCACAAGACCTTTGTGTGCCATTGTCTATAGTTGATATTCATTGTTCATTCTATGATTCTGATCAGGTTCTTATTAGTAGACTCTGCAAAGCCATTACCTTGAGGGTAGTAGTTGGAACGGGTCTTCAAATACATACAAAGACTAAGAGCCCAATGAAAAATATTTTTACCAAGGAATACTTTTGCATTATCAGAAATAATGGTATGAGAAATGTCAAACCTTGTTACAATTCCTTCAAGAAAGTTAAGGATGACTATCTCAGTAAATTTCTTGAGCACGAAAGCTTCTCTCCATCTAGTGAAGTAGTCCATTGTTGTCAACACCCACTAGTGGCCAGTGCTCGAGGGAGGATTGATCATGCCTATGAAATCAATACCCTATTACGTAAAACATTGATCCACTTGGATTGGTTAGAGGGGGAGTGCTGCCAATTTCTTCTTTCCTACAAAGAAAGTGCATTCTTTGCATTTCATGACCCACTTATGCTCATCCGCGAACAGGGTAGGCTAAAAGTATCTTGCATTGATGGTATTTATCGGTGTTGCTTTGGCAAAGAAGTGTCGACTAGAGAATCCATCGTGAAATTCCACTAACACTTTGTAAACCTACACACCATCGATACACCTCAGTAGCACGCCATCAAGATTTCTTTAGAAGAGAAGGCTATCAATTAACGCATATGGAATAGACTGCAGCCTCAAATGTCACCTCCTTTCTTTGTTCAAACTAGAGGGGTATGCATCAGAGGAAAAGAATGTGACCATGTACTTCATCCAAGTACGCATGCTAGTATCTTCACTGTGCTCAATTTCAACACGCGAGAGATCTTCATCCAAAAACAATGAAATCTCATGTTCATTCTGCGCATCCTCAGCAATCTACTTACAAAGCACATTTCCTCTAACAAGTTTAGTGGTTTTGATAGTCATGTTGTACTTCATGATTTTGGTCACCCATATTGCTCTTTTCTTGTTGGTTTATGTTCCCATGATTTAGTATCTCACACTTGAGTGCAAAACTAAAACCTTGACATGATTTTTGGTGAGCATAAATTTGAAATTTTTGATCGCGCACATGATGGAAAAGACATGTTTCTCTATGTGATTGTATTTTAATTCATAATACTTTAGTGTTTGACTAAAGAAAGCCAGTGGCTGCTCCAGTCCTTGTTCATTTTCTTGTGTCAAGAAAATAACAACACTCGCGTTAGCTCCATAAGCATACATGATGAAATCCTTAGAATAATCTAGATTCATGAGTATTGGGGCACTATCAATTTCTTTCTTGATTTTATTGAAGCTCTTTTTTCCTTTTGTTGTCCACTTAAATACTGTGTATTTTTTTAGCATGAGGGTGATAGGCCTAATCAAGCCTGCAAACTTAGGGATGAACCTCCTAACAAAATTGATTTTTCCTAGGAATGACTGGAAGGATCTCTTATGTACTAGCAAAGAGAGAGCAAGGATGTAGAAACACACTCAAGATCAATGACAATGTCATCCTTTGAAACCACGTGGCCCAAAAGCTTGCCTTGCGCAACGACAAAGTTACATTTCTTGGGGTTGAGAGACACTCCAATTTTTTTACATCTCTCAAAGACTCTTTCCAAAACGCCATATGATCCACGCCCTGCTTTGAGAAAATAGTAATTTCATTTGAGTAAACTACGATGAACTCATTGATATATCCTTTGTAAGCAATGTCCATGGCTCATTAAAATGTTGCACCTGCATTTGATAGACCAAAGAGCATATTTTGATATGCATAGGTTCCCCATTTAGTTGTAAATGTCATCTTAAATTGATCCCCTTCCTTGACCATAATCTGATTAAAACCAGACTACCCATCTCACATAGAAAATCTTTGCGCGTCAGCCACCATCTGCAAAATATGCTCCATAGAAGGCAAAGGATAATGATCCTTCAAGGATGCCTTATTTAAATATCTGAAATCAATGCAGAGTTTGATTTCACCGTTCTTCTTGCATACTGGAACAAGATTTGTGACCCAAGTAGAGTACTTGATAGGGAATATTATCTTCACCTCAATGATTTTAGACAACTCTTTCCTCACGAGGGGATCTATCTTCAGATTGACGAGCATTTTCTTTTGTTTGATGGGCTTAACACTAGGATCAAGATCAATGGAGTGTTGGGCAACACTTGGATCAAATCCTTTGAGGTCTTCATACTCCCATGAGAAAATGTTGTATTTCTAGCACAGAGTGATGAAGGCATGCTTCTCAACATGCGCGCAATATTTGTTGAGTAGCAACTCCTTATCACGTGTAATAGTTACTGGAGTACAATCTTCTTGTGATGCACGCATATACTTTTCTTCACCCTTCAATCTGTCGTCAAGGATGAAAATATGCTCTAAGGTGACCAACCCTTTAGGCAACTTGTTTGTCTTTAGCTGGATCACCTGGTCACCATAGTTGTCATGCAAGTCAACTTGCATTCTTAAAGAGAACTCAACTTCATTATGAATGAACTGGAAAATTTACGTGTCACTATCAAATACTTGCCAACTGATAACATTGTCAAAAATAGATGGCCTAATCACCATTTTAACATGTTGCACATTTCCTTTGATAAAACCCTCAGCAGGTGAGAATTGCAAACCAAGTACAACCATCATATGCTTCCTTGTTCATCTTTCTGGGCACCACCTACATATTTAGGGCATCAAAACTCTCTAGGAGGTCCCAAACTCTATGTTTATAAGCTTTGAGAAGCTTATTCTTTTTGCAACACACTTGTTTGTGACTTGGTGGATGACCAATTTTGTGTCCCCAAAGATTTGTAGTGCCTTAATCTGTCTTTTTTCAGTAATTAGAAGATCATGCACCAATGCTTCATATTATGCTACATTGTTGGAGCATGTAAACTGCAACATATGTGTGAAGAAGAACTTCTCATCCTTGGGAGAAATAAGAACAACATCTATGTATGTACCATTTATGCTTTTGAAGCCATTAAAGTATAACTTCTATAGTCCAAAATTTTCATCACTTTGTTTGAGCGCTCTAGGTAGTAAAACTTATTCTTCAAGGATACAGTAAGTACAAAGACTAGTTTCAAAGGATTCAAGAGCTTCAACATAAGGATAAAATTCATAGCGCTTCATGGCCCATTCATCTAGCAATAGATCGGGTATGGGGGAGGAATAGGTTGCTCTTCTAAAACTGAAACTTGTTCTTGGCCTTCTTCGATTAGGCAATTAGCTTGGAGAGGGGAAGGGTCATATGACTCAACATGATAAGAGAAAATAGGTTCAACTTGTATGGTAAACTGGTACCATACCTTGTTCTTAGTAACATATGAGACCAATCGTAAGACAAGTAACCACCCACTTTAGTAGTGAAATCTCTTGATAGGAAAATGGTAAACAAAGGAGGTACGTCAATGATTGACACATCTTGAGTTATTGTTAGAATTGGAAATGAATGAAGGGTTAACTTAAGATCCTTGATGACTCCTAGAGTGGTGACAGTTGAACCATCAATTCGCAAGACTCCTTTAGACATAGGGTTATACTTAAGACCTAGGACATCAACAATTTTCTTTGGCATAACAGAAGTACTAGCCCCTGAACCAATCATACAATTGTGCACAAGGTGTTTTCCTATTATCAAGGACATATAGATTGATGGGGTTTTGATAATCTTGTTTACTTACTTCTCCTCTACTTGACAGATATTGACAACAACTTGAAGTCTTTAGACAACTGGATTAGCACGCGGAAGTTGCACCAGAGCTTCATGTAATAGGTCACACTGAGATGGGATGGTCAAGGCATCCCACATTGTGACATTTATAGTTGTCTTATTCATCTAATCCATAATGTTAAATGGAAGGCCCATGGACTTGTGCATTTGAGGCACATCAACATCTTTTGTTGATTTCTCAGGTGTAGATGTGGGGGCCTTAGCTTGTGCAGAGGCTTGACCTACCAAAGGAGGGGGCATGCCGCTACTGTTGAATCATTGTGTGAAACCTTGCATGCTAGAACCTACGCGTCATGACTGTTGGGTGCATTAACATCCTTTAATACTTGAAAATGAGTTGCATCTCTTTACTTTGGAGGATCGGTATGTATGTCAGGAGTAGAAGGTTGCGCGCCAGACTCGAGCATTCTCTTCTCGTATCTTGTGTTATCAGCAACCTGGGTGCGTAGTCTATTTGGACTATCCACAGCTTGATTGATTACACAGAAGTATTCAACACTAAAGAACATAAGGTTGGCCTCTGGAACAACTTCTGACACTTCTTGATTTTCTGATTCATGTACGCTAATGGAAGGTTCATAGTTTGAAGCAAGTTGAATCATGTAAGCTTACACATGCAAGGAATTTGCACAGTGATAGTGACTTTGAGGCATGTTACAAGGGAAGAACCACTCTGACTCTTGGGCCATATTGTTGTGAACTATAACTAGTGTTTGGCTTGAGTTGGGCGCTGGAAGAGGTTGCACCGGAGGGATTGTTTACAATAGGAGGTGCGCATTAGCATGTCATCTATCACTTTGTTGGTTTAGCCCATATCCCTGATTTAGATATTGATTTCTAAAGGGTTGATGGCCTTAGTTATACCCTTGATTAAAATTATTCTTGAAGGTTTCTACCTACTAATTTTTTAAAGATATGACTTTATTGGACAAGTTTCTAATTAGATCCTTCATTTCTTCATCCTCCTTTTGTTGTGTAGGAGAATAGGATATGGATGCAGTGGGTTGAGCGCTCTACTCATGAATAAGAGCAATGGAAGGCTAGGGTGCTTAAGGCATCTCTAGGAATAAGGGCATGGACGGCCTAGGAGCTAGCTTTCCTACCTGGATAAGACTATTTTATGTCCTAATTATAATGTTATAAGTAGCTGGTAAGGTTCTACACCCCATGGAATGAATCATAAATGAGATATCACTATTCAAAGCCCTTAAATAATACAGTAAAACATGTTGGGTTGTAGGCCTTACCACTTGAGGAATCATATCACAATTTTTTTGAAATCAGATATTGAAATCAAACATCTACTCATTGGGTGCCCTCTTTGTTGTTGTGAATTGCTCCATCAAGGATATGTGATATGACATATCTTCAAAATAGTTGCAAAGAGTTGTGTCAAGGTCATCCCAGCTGGTAATAGATACATGTCTTAGACTTTTATACCATTGAAGCACTTTTCCTTTGAGTGAAAACGCTAGTCGCCTAACTGTTAAATCATCATATGCAACCAGATAAACAAAGCACACATTTGCAACATCCTAAATATGCTCAACACGAGTGATTTGATTTTCACTAGTAAAGTATGGAATAATTTTGAGCACAACTGCTGGCATATGATGTTGTACGTTTAGGGTGAGGGGACTTCTGCTAGTAAAATTGACAAATGGAAAATTTCTCTGAGGTGGTGGAGATGCCATGATAGGACGCGTGGAAGGGATATTGAGGGGAGGAGTGGAAAGTGCGAGACATAATGGAGATAGAGATGCATGCGTAATTTTTTTGTTGCCTTTTCTTCTTAGAGATAGCTAGAGGTACTCACAGAGCTCTTTAGATGTTGTGCTTTGTGTGGTATGTATCCTTCTCATTAAAAAGGTGCATGAACTGCTAAAAACATTTGATCTGAGAGTTAGGAGTCACCAGATGTGTTGAAATAAGCCTCCAAAGGCTGAAAAAACTAAGTCACACACCAAAACTTAGCAATGATGAAATTTAAGATTTCAATACTTTTCCCACCTAGCATGCAAAAAAATGTTGGAGATCAAAATTGCACCCATCCCAGATCAAGATGAACTAGGATTTTGAGGAAACAGGGATTGTATCCAAGTTGTGGGACCTTGCACACTTGAGACACATACCTCCAGAGAGGGTCAATTCCTCTACCTAATTCTACTGCTAAAACTACTTCTAGGAAAGGAAATGTAACTACCTACCACTAATCTAAGATTCCAAGGGACCAAGGTGAGAAGGAGATGTGTGAAAAGAGAAATATAAACCAAAGGGAGGTGATAACACCAAAAAGTGGGGGATGAACACAGTCAACTTTGAGTGAAAATGAAGAGAAGTGTGTGCAGAGAGGGCAGACACACGTGCCATAGTTTAAAACACACTTATACATCCATTTTCATGGAGCACAATGGAAAAGGGACCTATAAGGGACTTGGGAATGCACAAAAAAACCATCAACGCAAAGGGAAAGGTAAGAAGATGCAACAAAATGAGCTAAGGTAGAGTATAGCCAAAAAACAAACTTTTGTTGCTTCTGAAAGATGCACAATCGATTACAATGGAAGAGGTGAGTATCTACATGTAGAGAACTAGATATAAAGGCCTCAACTCAAAATGCAAGGAAATACCTAAATAATTCTCTTGCAAACTAAAGGAGTCCAACCTTTTACAATGAGCAATGCTCTATAATTTATAAAAGAAGAAGGAGAGAAGAGGAAGAGAAAGAAAAGGTAATTTCGGATTCAAAAGTTCAACCAATAATATAAAGTAATAACTACCTACAAATCTAAATGCAAGGATGTTAGATCCACCTCCCTATGTCTATTTTGCTTGTGGAAGAAGGAAGGAGGGAAAATCGAATCAAATTTGGGTAGTTGAGCTAACTAAAATTGTGCATTAATGGCCTAAGATGCATTTCCATACTTCTCACCTAAAAAATTATGCCAAAATCTGATTTTGAATGGTCCATCGTGTAGCCCACGTTAGCATCTTTCCAACAAGACCTCAAATGAGAAGCGTGCGGTGGGGCAAGAAAGAAAGGGGCACACAAATTTGCTAGAATGAAAGCGGACATGCAAGTGTTGTGCAAAGGGGGAAAGGAAGGAGATAGAAGAATTCGGAGGAAGCGGGAGTGCAAAGCAAACACGAGAGGAAGCGAAAGAAAAAGGAAGTAAGAACGCCTGCATGTAGGGGTGCACAAAAGAATTGCAACCAAGTAAATTGTGACGAGGGGGCAACCAAAGTGCGCACAACCTGTAACATTGAACTTCGAGTCATAATGAGTATGTAGTTTGTCGAAATAACTAGGGGAATTATTCGGACAACAATAGTAAATGGAATAGTTTTTATTTCTTCTAGACTACAATCTATGGTGCATCCTAATGAGTGATTCCAGGATCTCTACTAACAACAAATTTCAAAGAAAAATAAATGGACAAGGGCCATATTTATATGTCTTCAAATACATAGTGTTTAGAATGTGTATCTTGAATATTCCATAAAAGATGTGTTGTTTGAATATGAACCTGCAAATGCACTATCAACCTCATTTAATACCTCACCCAAAAATCTAGGCTTGATCTGCAATGATGTTGAGATTGCCTCCAATGATCCTTGGAGGTGACTATCAAGTAAAAACTAATATGACGATTATGTCTACATACTTTTTCTCTTCTATTTCCTTTCTCATGTTTATGCATTATGACATGTTGGTTAGTGACAAGAGTGAGCTAATTAGACGTCTACTTATCAAACCCCCAACGATAACAAAGATGGGATAAATGGAAAATGTAGAAAAAATGACTTCAATAAGAGCTCCAATAGTGTTTCATAATAAAATGATAGCTTAGATAACGATTAATGCTCTTATAATTGCTTGAATTAATATTGTGTATACTTCTTGTCCAATTGAATTGCTACACTTGTTGATTAATAAACACTTGAATTCGAATGAGGACTTTATTGGTGTGCATACCAACCTTGAATGATTAGAAGTGAAAATGGTGAAGAGAAGAGCACAAGTATACTCTAACTTAGCACGAGATCGATAAAAGAGGCCAAGATTATCGATGGTTCTCAAGAAAGGTGTCGAAATATTAGGGGCACTCCGAACACATGAACCAAAAAAATACAAGAAATAAAAAAATCCCTGAGAAGATAAAAAGGAAATAAAACCATTGACAAACCATACCAATAACACTGTAGTTTAACAATTAATTGATAACAAAAATATATATCACCAATAATAAGTCATAAATTTGAGTAACACAAAATGACTCCCCAAAAATGAGACTTCAAATATACAATAACATGCCCAAAACTTGTATCATACATAGGATTAGGTCTTTATCTATGTCCTAAAAATTAGGGTCCACCAAACCTCGTTTAATTGATGAAAAATATTTAAGTTGAACATTAACAAACACCATTTATTTTTCAGAAAAAAAAAAACCTCTGAAATCATATAAGATAATAGTAAATAATGCCACCTGGAACCAATGGACCACAAGCATGAAAGCAAGAAAAACATTGATATTGGTCCCCTAGCTATGACAGGTTCACGCCTCACATTACAGAGTTCCAAAAAGTGCAAATCAATAAATTAAAAACATGGGCCACAGAGGCATTAAATTTCACACCAGCTTATATAAAAAATTGACACCAATGCACCATTTTTAATATCTATCGGGAAAAATGGAAAATTGGAAAATTTAAGAAGAGTTTGTACGTTTCCGTTGCAGTCGGCGGTGTTCACGTCAATCAATACATCTCATTTTCAACCCTTTTTTCTGCTGTTTTTTCTGCGGAAAGTCCCCGTGCTTTCTTTGCATTCATGTCGTAATTTCTTTGTTTTATCTCTTCCATACCACTCATACTTAAACGTTTTGCAGTACGGGGAAAGAATTCACAGTCAACTTCTTGTCAAACTATTTATTTTCGATGAACAGTGTTAGAAACACATTGAATGGGGAAGATAGTGGAGAGCCCACCGCAGCAGCTTTTTTGGGGAAGCCTTCTAGTAATCCCAAAACCCAAAAGACAGATTTTAATGGTTAGATTTTCAGGAATCTCAGGACCCCACTTACATATTTTACAGTTAGGTGAATTCAATTGCATTATTTCAAGCAAATTTGCAGATGGTGTTATTTTTCATGGTTAATTTGCATCTTAATTTCTGACATTCCATGAGTTGGTAAGTTGGGTATATTTTATTTGGTTCTGCATTTGTTTTTATCTGTGATCACTAGCCAGAAAAAGTGGGACTTCTCTTTCAACGAGAATATAATATTTGGTTTAAGTGTATCTTTCAGTCTCATTTTGTCTTTTTATGTGGTATTATTCTATTTTCAGAGATGCTTCAGTGGGTGAAGACCTTTGTTTTTCATTTCAGCCGACTGCACATATAGGTGAGTTAATCCCTTTTCGCCCTATTTCATTCTGCATTGAATACTGGAAGAATACCCACATTTTTAATCACCCAGAAATTGCATGATTTCAACATGGGGTTACATTTTCTATTGGATTTTCTTCTGTGTTAATGCCATTGTAAGTTTAATATAATTTGTCAGTGCCGTTTTCTGCATTGGATGATTTCCTGTTCCAGTTGACTGTGAATTTTATTATAGTGGTGGATAAGGCCAAGTTTTATAAAGAATGTAACAATGGACCTGTTCAACACTAACAAAGATTCCTGATTGAAATGTTTGCGTAGGACATAGAAGAACGGCATATTTTACATTATTTAATTGAAAGACCCACATTTGTGTTCACCCATAAATTTCCTTGAGGTCGCATTCTCTATTAAATTTTGTGGAGGAACTGTGTTCATAGATGCCCAAGTTGCACAAGAATCTCTGTGATGTGCATTTGGATGGTTTTCCCTTCTGGCTGACCCTTAATTTTATAATACTGATAGATAAGCCCAAGTTTTATATAGAATTTCTCTGTGGACCTGTTCAAGCCTAACAAAGATTCCTGAATGCCGTCTTCAGCATTGTGAATAAGACATGGAGAAGTTGTTCAGAGCAGTTGGACAGACTCCCAAGAAACAAGGAATCCTGCGCCCCTGCATGAATTTTTAGAGGAGCAGCAGGAGCCCTTTTTATTAGAGAACTATCTTTTGGATAGGCAGTACTCTAGCAAGAGAATTCACTCATACTCAAATGGTGATTTCTCCAGGGAGAGCTATGGAGATCTCCCAAAATTGGTTGCGCGACCAAAGAAACAGCACATGCAAAATCCTGACTGTTTGCAAGATAATGGTGCAGAGCATGGCCTCTGGCCCTGGTCTTCTGCTTGTTGCTTTCTGGAGATGAATCAGAGTCAGAACAAGAAGAGAAGAAGAGTATATGGAGGTAAGATCAGGAGTAATAACCTTGATATCCTGAGTTATTCAGAAGAGTATCATGTCGAAGAACTCAATATCAATGCAAAACGCCTGAAATTCACAGTTCAGGAAGGGAAAGCAACTGAGCTGACAAAGAGGGAATCAACTGAGGATCTTAACATGGAAAATTGTGTGTGCTTCAATTTTGATAAATGAAGCGAGTGTTATCCAATGTGCGAAGGTTTTCAGCTCCGATAAAAAAAAGAAAATAGATAAGGCTGAGAAGAGCAAGGAATCTAAAGCAGAGAAGGTTGTCAAGTGCTCTTTGTTTAAGTCAATTCTAAGAAAATTAACACCTACTAAGGGTTTGCTGCCAAACATTCATACAGATCTTGGGAATGTTTCAAAAAAACTTTTCAATGCAAAAACAAAGCCAAGTTGCAGAACAAGTAAGGATGAACTTTGCAGGGATGATCAAACTCAGTTTTGTGTAAGTGATATTGTCTGTTGTGATTCATTCAAAGAAGCACCACGTAATGGAAATGATCGTAGCTGTTCTTTAGGTAAAGAGTGTATCTTGTCAGAATCTGCTATATTTCCAGTTTTAATGGATGTCGACTCCTTTTATGCCAAAGGAGGAAGGGATCTTCTGCAATTGAGTGATGAAATTTCTCAAGAACTTGATGTTGACAGTCAAGACAAGAAGGTGAAATTGCAAGCTGCAATCAGGGAAGTAATTCACAAAGCTTGACTTATCTTCTACAAGCATTAGTTTGTTTGAGTCCTGTTTTGACAGTGATATGGGATCAACTTCAGAGGATAAGCTTTCCTCAAATAATAGTTTTCAAGAATCATTGAGAGCGGAATTCCACCCTTCTCAAGGGATTGATCGTTGTGTTTTAGAAGCGGCATGCACTTCTGACCATCTCTCATTAGATAGTGATGAGTATCAAGTGAAAGATTGTCAACCTGGCCTGAGTTATGGATTGGATCAATCATCTTGGGCCACTACAGCGTGTGACAGTATGAATGATTGCCATGAGCTGCTCCATTCCTCAGATGATTCCCTTACACAAGATAATTGTCTTTCACCCACACCTACTCTAAAGAGCTTCAGTGTCCTTCAGAAATCTGGGCACAAGGAAAATCCTGTGATGTTCTCAGGGTGTCCGAGGGAAGATGATTTGAGATCTGGGGAAATAAATGGCAGTTCTCAAGAAGATGAGGTGACAATCCTAAATATTTTATTTGAAATGTTTTCCTCATAATCCTGGTTTATATCATTTCATAATCTGCTTCATGTAAAATCACTGTAATGATCTTATTAATTGGAAGGTAATTGTCTGATATAGTTAAAGCTTTCTGTATATATACAAATGCCTGCAATATTCAGAATAGGAAAGATGTGATTTACAACTGGCTGATTTATGTTTGGTAACTTAAACAGGATGAGAAAAATGTTTACAGTGCCGATGGCTTTCGACAACATAATAGGGATTTTCATAGTCAAGGCAAAAATGTGGAATATGCATTAGAGATTGGGTATTGTGTGGAGAATAAACAGCTAAGCCCAGTCTCAGTTCTGGAAACGCCATTCGAAGAATCAGCTTCATCAATTGATAAAAGTGTTGTCTTCACACACAGTAAATTTTTGTGGACCTTTTTTCATGAATTTATCCTTATATATATGAATTCGTAAGTTTTATGGTCCATACTGTGCAGAATCAGTTACCTATTTTGATCTTTAGGGAATTTTAGTTGATTCCTTAGTACTTGCATGTCTGAATGTAAATTATCTGGTTATAAACTTTCTGATTTTTTTGTGTTTCTTGTAATGACAGTTACTGAATTTCAGTTGCTTCAAAGATTTACCAAATACAGTCAACATTCATCCAAAGATCCCTCAACCTCAGAACAAACAGAGCCGGGAAAGGATCCTTCTCAAAGTGAAAGTAGAAAATTCAGTATTTGGAATCAAGACAGCATTAATGGCATTCAAATGTCCAATTTAATTAATATTTCATCTCAGCGTTCAATTGTTCAGTGCCAGAAGGAAATGGGTTGTGAGCAAGGTGGAACGGATGAGTATGTAAGGAAAGTGCTCAACTCACCAGAGATGCTTTCATGTCTGAGAGGTTTAAATCAAAGAGATTCACAAGGTTTAACATGCTTTCAACTTTTCAGCCATGCAGGAGATCCTTTATCATCACAATACTTAAATAGGAAAGAAATGCCAATGCAAACCAGTAAGCTTCTTTTTGATTGTGTGAAAGAGATCTTGGAATCCCTAGAAAAGAGTTCTATAGTGGGGATTTAGAACAATCACTGTTGAAAGAATGTCCTGTTCCAGAGCAGCTGGCAAAGGAAATATGTGATCAGATCTATTCGTGGACAGAGACAGATGCAAATGCTGAAGAAACGATGGTAGAGCTAACATGGAAGAAAGAGGCAGAAGATTGGACAATGTTCCGGGAGGAGGCAGAGGATATAGGAATTGAGATAGAAGTAGATATTTTTGGATTGCTGATGGAAGAGCTGGTGGCTGATCTTGCTCGTCTTCAACCATGATTAATACATCCCAGTCTGAAAGCCAATTATTGCCGTGTCAAATGATTTGGAAAAAAGAAGCTAGGAAAAATTCTTATATGCTTGGATATAGGGAATGCTTTTGTCATAAGGCACTAGTGCATTTATGTGATCTTGGATATGTAAATACATCTCAAATAAATAAATCAAGATATAGCAGGTGTCATCCTGATACATTGTTCTTACAATCTGAGTAAAAACTTTCTTCGCCAAAAACAAAATCAAATATGTTTGGATGAACCTTTTGTTCGTATGCAAAATTGAATATATAAAAAACTGGATTTGGATTAGGTGATACGAGTTCTTTCTTCAAAAGTCAATCTTACAGGATATGACAAGCCTCATAGAAGTAATGAATTCTGTTAACCTCAGAAGTATAATATTATATTATATTTAGCTAGTAAAAGGAACAGTACAAGTATAAGATGAAGTTAAATAACCTTGTACAATTGAAAAGCTTCCTCAAAGCTTGCTTGCATAAGTAAAAAGAATACGAATTTGCATGCCAGGCTAAAAACTAGAGAAACAACAAGATGAACAGTAGAAGTAAAGAATCTCTCTTCTAAGATTCAACTTAAGCTATCTTGTGTGCTTTTGAAGGAAACCCATCCCTGCAGTACCTTGTCAGTTCTACGATTCTGTTTGAATTTTGAGCATTAGCATTTCAACACCTTATAATTACCTGATTGCATACCACTGTCATCCAAATCTGAGGAAATCAAGTGAAAATTGTGCAACAAACTCGGAGGTTAACACAGAACTGAACACAAGTGTTAAACCAAGTGGTTTTGTAGAGTACTAATGTTCTCAGATTGCAGCAGTTGAACAAGAATATAACAAAGCATTTAAGACTGCAAACTTAAACTAAGCAATGAGAAACGGCGGAGCCTGGAGGCTAATCTCTATACAAAATGCACCAATGTGCATACATGATACTGATGTGACAGGTCTGACATGCTCTGAAATAAATGGAAGTTGTTGGGAACCATTTCATTGCTTCAGTGGTAGATGAGTTGGTCAATACATGCCCTGTAAAAGCACAGGTCATGGGTTTGAATAACAGTGGCCGTGAGGTGGTTCTCCAACACAACTGACAAGCAGTGTCTTTCAACACACTATTTAGGGAAAAAAAAACTAAGTTAAATGGCGGGAAGCAATGATTTTATTATGAACAAATCATAATGTTGGATCCATATTTGTACATATTTCTGCGAGGGAAGGAAGCCTTGAAACTTACTGACTGTTAAATTTTGCAAAAAATGTTCCAAATCTCTTGTGAAGCCAACAAAGCCAAGCTAATTAATGGGGAATCGAAGCTGGCATTCGTGTGTTAACAAAAGATAGGCTTGGAATTACCTCTGCAATAAACTGGGACTTTTTAACCATAACCAGTTTGAATTTCATTTGGAGGATTCGGAATTTAATTCTTCAACATCAGTCAAAACTGGGTATATCATGTTGTGGAATGATGCTATGGTAAAAACTGCCTCCTCCTCCATAGCCATTGCAAATAACAGCCATAGTTCACTAACGGTGTACTAAAGCATTATTATAAGCGTATGCCCATGTTACAACTTAATTCTTAGCTATTTAGGAAGGAGCCTCAACTCAGAGTGGCATCTTTGAAGCATCTTATTAAACTAGTTGAAGCCTTGGCAATGATAGGATCACAAATTTCGACCGAAATTGCATTGGCTCTTCAAGTTAGAAACAAACCATCTAAGGATTTTCCAAAGCTCTAGAGACAGAACATGCCACAATATCAAATTGACATATAGCTCATCTCATCCATCTGTATCTGTAAACATTGGGTTTAAGGGAGCAATGTTCTTCGCGATCTATTAGCAGTAGGAAGGCGAATCGTTTCATCTTCTCCACTAGTGGTTCTTGCCTCATTTCATCTTTTCCACCTAGATATTCTTCCCTCTGACAATGCACATTAAACCACTAAATGAAGGGTTAATTCAAATTAGAGATGGAGGCTTTTGAATTCCTGAAGAATGAAACTGAAAAAGTTAGAGAAGCTTACATGAAAGTGAGTGCAACTTGCAAGAAAGCTTGTTGGAAAAGCCAGAAGTCAAGTGAGGTGTATAGTGTTTTTGTAATTACAATTTGAAAGTAGTGTGTAGAATGGTGGAGCATCTCTGTGTTTCTACTAAATAATCAATTGTTGATTTTTTTGAGAAATTAAGGAAGAGTATCATATTCATCGATTTTGAATGTGTTCATGATTATGCTTCCATATTTGACTGGTTGGTTGATGGTTTCTCATTTGACTGTGCCATTAATAGTCACTCAAGGAAAAACAAATTGTCTTCTAAAAACACAAACCCTGATTGATAATTTGGATAAAAATACAACTGCACACTTTCTCCAGAGTAGTCCTTTTTATTGCAATATTGTCTCTTATATTCTAGCATTCTTCCTCTTAACATCGTCATTCTCCTTTTTCAGGAAATTCTTCACACCTCTGCTGATGTTTCCTTTAATAGTTTCTTAAACAACTTCATTCTCTTCAAATAAAATCTTTCCAGGAAAACGCTTTTGTTTCTTGTATTTTTCCTTTATCATTCACCAAAGCAAAAAGATCTCACATTCAAGAATCTGTAATCTATGCTATATGATATATTTATGTATACAGAGTAGATATTCATGTTGACATGACATTCTTTAACTATAATTTGCAACTCTTGTATAACAGCAAGCTCTGCCAAAATCACCGACAGGCAATATTTGGGTGGAGGTTTTTCATGGGTTTCCACCTAAGTTTTAGGCACATGTTTTTTGACTGGTTTTTTGGTTGTGCTTTTCAAGAGAGGTTTCCAAGCAAGGTTTTCTAGCATGAGTTTTCTGGCAGGGTGAAAGCGGTTTCCCGGTGTAAACTAAATTTCCGGACACTTTTAGTAGTTTCCCAACATGAAACAACATTTTAAGGCATTTTTTTAGGAGTGCATTCCCACAATAAAAACATAATGAAGAAATATTAACATGATGAAAATCAAGAAGCGTCATTCACCTAATAAACAAACCAATACTAAATTAATATAATTTAACAATAAAGAATACCACCAAGTATCTTTTGGGTTGATGATACAAAATATGGGTTAATATATAAAATAGAAGTCATTATATGCAATGCATTAATTAAATTACAAAACAAACCATACTAAACTAATATAATTTAACACTAAATATACCATCAACCTATTTTTTTGGGTTGATAATACACAATATAGTTTATACATTAAATAGAAGCAATTATATGCAATGCATTAATTAGACTACAAATAATAGTGAGCATATTCAATACACTATCAACTAGGATATAAAGGTAACTTGCAAAATATAATTTATTTCTTTGATAGTACATATATATTTTTACAAATAAAAGTGATTATGTCCTTGTTGCCAAATTTAACTCCTTCATATTTACTAACTATCACGGTGAGTTGAATAGAAATCATCTTGAAACTGCTTACATTTTGTTTATTTTAATGATCACATTGTCCAAATCTATTCCAAATGTTTTTATTATGATCACGGCTTCTAAACTAATTGAACCCCTATTTCCTCTCTTTCCTTTGCATTATGTGCCTTAAAATGGTTAAGTTTGACCTCTATTTGTTATGTTTTTCCGAGCTCTCTTTATTTGAATTCAAATGTTTCTTGGCACCATTTATTTTCGTGAAATCTCTAAGATAAGCTTTAAACACTTGGTTGATCTTGACTTGTTCACTCTTTGCATTCCCTTCCTAGGATCCTCAACACTTGGTGGCCATTGGCTTGCCGTATTCCGTAGGGCTTGAACTTACTCATCATGCCTTGTTTTCGGTTCTGTGATGGATACAAGTGGCACTCATCGACACACAAGACTCTTTCAAACGTTAGGTTCATGCCTAAGCTTTATAGGATGTCGATGTGAGACAAGTGGCATAAAAGGAACATGTGGAAGCAATTGGCATACGAGGATATCTCGGTCTCTATCTCCAAACCTTGTAAAGCGTTGATGAGAGACATGTAGCAATGTAGACACGTGGCGAGAGATCGGTGCTTTTGGAGGATTTTCCACCATGCTTCCATTATGAATGTGAGACACTAATGAAGGACAAATGGCACAAATCGGTGAAGTATGAGATTAGAGAGTCAAATCATGAGGCTAAATTTGATGGTTTCACCTAAAGAAAAATGGATCTCATGGATGTCATAAAGGCCATGGTAGAGCTTTGGTTTTTCATTGTTAACTTTTGGCATAGAGCTCAAATAACTAGCAACATGTCCCGTTGGAAAGGTAATTGAGAGAGCTTTGCATTAAGCCTTGTTTCAAGGAGAATGTTTGAGAAACGCGTGGGAAGTTCATAAAAAGTTTCTAGGTATCTTTTGCTATATATTATAGACACAGTAAATCACTCATGAAAGGCTTAGGTTGATCTTTAATCTAAAAGATGATTTCAAACTAAAATTCCCATCCTAGCCCCACCAAAATGTAGATAAAAATAAGAAATTGGGGATCAATGTGATCTGATGGTTCCAAAGGTGAAATCATGACCTTTTGAGAAAATGACAACTTAATATACTCATATCCTCCTAATCTCATGGGTGGACATTTATGCTTTCTAAAGGATAAATTTGAGAATAAATATCTACTTGTTTCTTGTAGATGAACTCGTAATATAAACCAAAATCAAATTTTGCGAGAATCATGAGGGTTTCATAGATAAGGTTTGTTACAAGATTGTTTCGAAAATTCATGGTTAGTGGATCATCATTGCACATGTAGAGATCTTAGAATATGCCTAGAGGTGGTTTTGAGGTGTATTGTTTTAGATAGGGACCTTTTGGAGGATCTTGATCATTATAAAGAGGATAAACATGAGAGAAAGAGATATTCTCCAACATATTCTTCACCCTCCCATTCTCTCTTCTTCTCATTCTTCTTTCTTTTCTTTGGCTATAATTGCAATTAACACTATTGTAAAAGGTTCCTCTTCCTTGAATGCAAAGTTACTTTGCTCTTTTGAGTGTTGAGCTTTTGATTTTTGTAAATGCATAAACACTTTCGATCATGTAATGAAAAATTGTGTATATTTCATCTCTTAATGTATATGATTGTGGCGTATATCTCCCATTAATTTTGTGTTAATTGTCTCTTACCTCTCTATCATGGTTAAGGTTTATTGTGTGTAGCATTTGCAAGGTTTTATTTCACTATTTTTAGCTAAGAGCTGAGAGTTAGATAAAATATAGGTTTATTATGGCTTGTATCTGCCCTTTTGGACCTATGTTTTGTCCTCTTTTTGCTAACTCATAGCGGAAGGGTGATCCCCTTTCTTCTTTGTGCATTACCATGTTTTTATTTCATTTTTCTCATCTTTTTCTCCTATAACTAGTAGATTAGAGTAGAGTAGTGGTAGGATAGAGTAGTTAGGATAAGAGCCAACTTTCTTTGGAGGTCTGCCTCAAGGAGCCAAGTGCCCCACACCTTGGAGGCATTCCCATTGTTACCACTTTGAGATACCAAGCTTGATTTGGTGATCTTAACGTGTGCACATATTAGCCAACCAACAATTTTTGGCAAGCCTAGTGGGACTTTCCCATGGTTTACAATTTGTTTGGATCTTGCTATATTTTTCAAGTGTTAAATTGCATGTTAATCTATTTTACAACTAATATTTGGTGTGTTCTTACATCTTTGGTTATTGAACCTCCATTATAAGCACCTAGAGACTTCATTATGCTCCGATTTTTAAATTCCATTCACCTTATAAGCATATGAACAAAATTGTGACAAGAAGAAGTTTTGATGAAGGACAACCAAATAAATTCTTGTGTCTCTCACTAAGGAGGAGACTAATAATTAGATCTATGCAAAGATATGGGACATCATACTATCACTAAATATCCCACTCCAGATCCTCCACCTAGCATTCCTACCCAAATGTTTCATAGAATTATGGAACCTCTTAAAACCATGGATCACCAAAGAAATTATGTTTTCTTTGCATTTAATATTGGTGTCCCACTTTTATTGAATGTATGGAATGACATCCCAAATGTAGTCATTAAAAGTATCTCAAATTTTATTGTTAACAATCGCGCTAAACCCATTGATCACCTCATGAATATAATCCATTTATGCATGCCCCAAATGGATATTACTATGAGATTAATGTTTGTTTCCATCAAAAGAGTTCTTTCCTGGTATGGGAACCTCCCACCTAACTCTATAAATTCCTGGATGAGTTTGGAGAGAGGCTATAAAGGAAATTTTCACACAAGATTGACCACTGTCACTAATGAAGTAGTTGGCCACCATAAAGAGAGCATCAAGGTAAGAGTTGTCTCATTTCAACTTTAGATTTTAGAGTATTTAGGGCATGATTCCAATTTTGATAAGACCACCATCTCATTATTCTTTCCTATACTTTCTCAAAGATTTAAAATCAGATTTATAGAAGTCACATGTGATTCAATTTATGGGTGGGACAAACCTTCCTAATGCTTGTGATATTGTTATTCTAGCGATAATAATTTTATATAAGAAGGAAAGTTATCTCTAATACCCATATGCCTCTATCTCCGAGCTAACACATTCTTTTGAAACTCATCCCTAAACCCTCATGGTTTAACCATTGGCATAACATACCTAACACCAAAAAAATTAGTTAGATGAGGTTAAAACCCACTTTATAAATATGGTCGATGACATGACTGTCATTTAAATAAAACAACCCCAACTTTCTCTTTGACCTTATTATCCTTATAATCCATCTCATCAATAAACATAAATTTTCAACATCAAAACAATATTGCTTTGGTTAGGCCCGCTCAAAACCATATCTTGTTATTATCAATCCTAACAAAGTAATGGTCCCCATGCAAAACAATCTAATTGAAGACATAAGCCGGTGTTACCCTTGTTCACAACCTCATGACTCTAACACTTTTTCGAATAGAACCTTAACCCAATCATTTACAATGAAAAATTATTTGGTGCAATTAGGCCAAGTTGCATAACCATGATATCCACCTACATCAACAGTCGATGAGATCCTAGTTTATTGGAAAGATGGAGATTTTTTGCAACAAATTAGATTAAGGGAAATCAACAACCCAAGTGTAGTCTAATTATAACACAAGAGGAAATAAAATAATTTTGGAATCGGAGGCACACAAATTTGGAAACCAAATGACACCTAATCAAAGGGGAGAATACTCAAAGTTAGAGGAGATTCTAGCTAAAAAATAAGAGATACACAATGTGCATCCCCTACAAAGAATTTGCATCCAAATATGTATGGACCTACAATTGAGAAGCCAAAGAGAGATTGGTCTTCTTATATTTTGTAAAAAATTATGCCAACATGACTAAATATTATGGGAAAAATGAAGAAAACTAATTCTAATGTTTCGTGTGATGCTCTAGCAATCCCAAGTTAAATGGATATACTTCAACAAGCTTTGAAACAATCCAAGCTTCTTCCAAAGGTTCAAAAGGAGGTGAGTTCAATTCTAGTCAAAATTTACAAGTCCAATGCATTTTATGTAAGTTTTGCTCCAAATCCCCCTCCATTTGATGTATCATTAATTTTTGAAAAACTCTTGTTCACAATTGTATGATTGACTCCGGGGCTAGTAGTAATGTTATGCCTAAAAAAGTTGTAGACATCATAGCATTGGAATATACCAGGCCATGTAAAAAGGTGTATTCCAACTCGATGGTACTAATATCAATAATGTAAGGGTCATCAATAGCTTAAATACGATGTTACATGCGTATTGTAGCAACACCATTACCAAAGACATTTCAATCATTGATCTACCCCTATATTTGCAATATGTTTGTGTAGGTATTTCATTGTTAAAATTGTAGGATACCTATCTTTTGATTGGTTTCACATGCACTTAAAAACCATATATGATAATAGGATAAGCCATCAATGTTGAGCTTATTTCCCATTTTCATGTTGTAAATTATGATCTAAGGCCTACTAAAGTAATTTTGGTCATAAACTCTAAAATTGATGAAGATATTGATTTAGAGCCACATGAAGTAAGGAATGAAGTCCTAAATGAGAAGCTAGATGAATGGGATAGGGGAGGTGGAATTTTCATCCATATGACACTTAATGAAGGCATTGGTTTAGGAACTTATTCTTTTTCAGGAGGAAGGCATTTATATTCTTTCCTTTCTAAAATCAGACCAAGACTTGGAAGGTGTATGGGAAATGTAATTTTATGGATCTAAGTGCAAAGTTGGGGCTAATACGTTTGTTTTCTTATTATCAAAAAGAAAGAGAAACTTACCTTTTCACATAGGCTTCAATTCAACTACACCAACAATGTGGCTGGATATGAAGCTTTAGTACGAGGGTTATAAATTGCAAAGAGAAAAATTATCAAGAAGATAATGATCTTTGGAGATCTGAGTTGGTGATTCAACATGTGATATCTCAATGTTCAACAAAAATCCCTCCTCAAATATTATAAACATAGATTTTGGGATAACTTAGAATATTTTGATGTAATCAATCTTTAAGTCATCCTAAGGAAGCAAAATGTTGATCTTTGACCGAATGGATTTCATTAGAGTTTAGTTTTATCCTCCTAGGGATCTTATAAACATTGCTTTGATCAACATGTAAAGATAGTAATTAAGCTAGAAATACATGACAACAATTGCCATTGGGATATCTTTGAAAATTGTGATCAAATTGTCAACTTTATCCAACAAGAAGTAGATTTCTCTCAAAACTTGCAACCCAAATTGAAATAATGTTATAGTGATAAGAAAATTTAGCTAAAAAAATGTTACAAAAGGGATTGGTCACATTGGTGAGTGATTTTATACCCGATGATCAATTTAAAGGAGTGAAGAAATGTTAAGATCAAGGATGAAGACTACCATGAAGTAGCTATCTCTATTGGGAAATAAGTCAAATTGGGAAAGGTATGTACTCCTAATTAGAAACATGAATTTGTTCAGCTATGTCCGAAGTATGATGATATCATTGCATAGACATATGATGATATAAAAGGATACAACTTTAACATCATTCAACATACAATTGAGATGTCTCTAATGCCAAACCTGTGAGGTAAAAATAGAGACCAATCAACCCCATAATTGAGCCTTTAATGAGAAAATAATTGAATAATATGATTGAAGTCAACATCATCTTTCCTATCAAACATTTGTCTTGGGTTATTGATCTAGTCTATGTGAGAAAGAAAAATGGTGAAATTAGGCTATGTGTGAACTTTAGGGACTTAAATAAATATTCTCTCAAGGATCATTATCCTAGACTTCTTTATATGGATTAGATCTTGTAGATCTAGTAGTAGGAGTTAAGAGGTTCTCATTTTTGGATGATTTTTAGGGTACAATTGGATTCTTGTCCCAAACTTTAACCAATATAAGAAAACCTTCACTACTAAATGGGGAACATATGACTATGGGAAGATGCCTTTTGGATCATCTAATGTTGGTGTCACCTTTCAAATATCCATGGACTTGGCCTTCAAAGGTTTTATAAATGATACTATTTTGGTCTACTTGTATGCCATTCATTTTTTTCAAAGAAACAAGAGGATCACTTAGAACACTTTGAACAAACTTTTCTTGAGATGTAGAGAGTTTGTTGTGTCTCTAAACCCAAGAAGTGCATATTTGTTGTTCAAGAAAGTAAAATCTCGGTTCATGTTTGTATCAAAGAATGTTTAGACATATATCCTAACATAATAACATGAATTTTGGCCTTATCTTTCCCTTCACACAAGAAAGCACTTTAGTCATTCTTAGGGAAGATAAAATTTATGATGAAATTCATCACTAAACTTATAGGCTTAGTGAAACCCATAATTTAATCTTTGAAGAAGGGATGCGATTTTCAATGGACACAAGAGGGTAAGAGTATTTTTAAGTATATTAAGCAAGCCATATCTCGGGATCCTACTTTGATTAACCCAAATGTTTCCAAAAACTTCACTCTATACGCATTTGGAGGAGAAAATAGCACAACTTCCCTTTTGACTAAAGAAAAATCGAAAGATTTAGATCAACATATTGTTTTCACAAGATAGTCTCTTAAAGACTATGGGATCAAGTACAAATTTTGTCAAAATAAATAAACAATTGTAGTCTGAAATCCCTTAAGAGGTTAAAACACATGTTTTCAAACAAGAAAATCAAATTCTTTATCACTCACCCTAACATCAAGAAATATATCATGAGCATAAAGATCAATAAGAAAATATATTCTTGGATAAAAAGATCATGGAATTTGATGCACAAATATCAAATACACCAACCTAGTCATAGGTAGAGTACTTTTTCAACACTTGGTTAAAGATATATGGCCTTAAAAATAATTGGTATGCATCCGATTAGAAGAGGTTTTAGAGTGGAAAGTGTAGAAAACATTTGGTTCCAAGACATGGTAGACTATCTCGCACATAAGAGAACCACCCAATAATTTTACTAGATCAAAAGGAATGCTTTTCATATTTTAGGAAACTAATTATGAGTTGATTGATGAGTTTATATTTAAGTGGAACATTGATGGTGTTATGATGAGGTGTGTTGATCCAAGAAATGTTGAAAATATACTTAAGAATTTCCATTCAAACTCTTTTGGTTGTCATTTCCCCCAAAATATTGCAATAAAAATCATAAGGGCTGGTTAATATTAGTGCACCATGTTTGTTGAATGTCACAAGTGGGTGAGAAGTTGTAAGGAGTGTTTGTTTTTCATAGAAAAAGAGAAATACAACTCTCCTTCTTGACCAATTTCAAGAGACCAACTTGGGGATAGATTTTATAGGCATGTTGAATCCTCTTTCTATTGCTGGTCACAAGTGGATTTTAATAGTCATAGATTTCTTTACCAGATGGTTTGAGGAATTTCCAATAAGGGAATCAATTGAAAATGTTATAGTGGGATTCTAGAGGACATTGTGACAAGTTTTGGAATCCCTCACACTATCATATCAGATAATTCCAAATCTTTTGTTGGTGACAAAGTTACAAATTTTTCTTTGAGGTATGGTATCTACTTGAAGAAAGCATAAAATTACCATCATCAAGGGAATGGCCTTACTGATTATTAAAACAAAAATTTGATCAAAATAATGAAGAAAACCATGAAGAAAACTATATGCACTTGCATACTGAGGGTGAATAAAACACTTTGGGAAGATAAGATCACACCCAATATTTCCATTGGTAATTTTCCTTTTATGCGTAAGCATGGTAAATAAATTAAACATCCAATCTCACTAGAGATCACAATGTTTGAATTAGCTCATAGGATAGAATTGGAACACCAATATACTAGAACCATTAGGATTGTAGATCTAGTCAAGTTGTAAGAAATCAAAGAAGATGATAAAAGTAAACTCACAAATCACCAAGAGATTATGAAGAAGTGTTTGAAAAAAAAATCTTCCATGGGAGTTCAAGAGGGAAAATTAATCCTCAAATGGGATGTAGACATAGCTTATAATTGGAGACAAAAAAATTTGATACCATTTGGAGTGGTTCATACCTAATCATTGAGTGCAAAGAAAACAATGCCTTTGAATTGTTAAATATTTATGGTGAGTTACTTCCTATCCAAATCAATGGGATCTTTCTTAAGAAATAATTTTGATAAATTTTTTTTCCCTTGTATATAAATGTATAGTTATTTGCTCTACATTTTTTCCTTACATTCCTTGTTGTTTGTGTTTTTCATGTCTTGTTCGATATAACTCTAGGGTATGGGTTCCCTTGATCTAAAACTTACATATCCAATTGTTTTCCTAGTTTTTCTAAACCAACATTTGTTGAGGAGCCTTATTTTTACATAGTAAGTGTTTTGCACACTTTGCATATTTGATTGAAGTATGAATGATTTGAATTTTTAAATAGGTTTTGTAGGTCAATCTTGAAATGTTCATAGTCAACACTTTCATATTTTCAAGAAAATGTAGATTTGAAGGTGTTTATAGGAAAAGAAGTTAAAGGATCTCACAAGACTTCTCAATGATAAGTGTGAAGATGACAACCTTCCTAGGGGATGTGGAGCTTTAACTTGGAAGAGTGAGATCTTAGTCAAACACCTTATTGTTTCATATTTTAAAATAAAGTTTCCACAAGTAAAACTTATTTGAGCATAAGGGGAACATCAAACATCATAAATCAACCCATAAACCTCCTAAAAAATAAAACATATCATAAAAGGTGTATTTGTTGAGGAAATTTGATATTTTGAACAAGGAATAATTTTAAACGTATTGCTTGCACTCCTCTCATTTTCCCACAACCATTGCAAAACTTCTTGGTACAAGTTTTGTCGAGTCACTCTTGCTTTATTTTTGGGAAATTATTTTAGAGGTTACTTTTTTTAGATCTTGAGAAAAATATTCTTGGTTGAGCTAAAGATAAAGTCATTATAGAGGTCATCGAGGAAGGATTTCAAAGTTTTTCACATTAGAGTCCATACACAATAGAATAAAAGGACACTGTTTTCACCCTTTTTAGATTTGATTAAGATTTATTCCTAACCAAAAAGGATTCAAATAGAAGCTACATGGGGTTATTATGATTAATTAACTTCCAACATTAACCCTTTAATATTTAAATAAGACATTAATACTTGCAAAAAATGTACTTGATACAATACAAGTTCACAAACATAAGGGATTGAGTGCACTTACCTAATTACATATGATTTTGGGAAGATTTGGGTGATTTGAATGATGAAACAAGGGTATTGGGCCATGAAAGTGATTTGGAATTGCACTTTGTGACTTGAAAATGCTCCTTGGAAGGACCATATAGTAAGGGAAAGAATGTGCGTATGGTCTTGACCCTTCTTGGAACTATGATCTATAACTTTTTGGGTTTTTCACTTTTCTCAATTTCTTCGTTGATCTCTATTGGTCATTATCAGTCACACTGCATGGGCCTCACGAATGGTCTAATCAATCTTTGAAACCCTAATTACCGATAAGAATTCCTTAAAAAAACATTAGCTGGGTTGTGGGAACCCTCGTGCACCTATGATGTTGGCATTACTATGAAGAGGAATCAAGCGTACATCATTATCCACCTAACATGTGATATCTAGTTATAGTTAAATCAAATTTGACATCCTTCCTTTGAAAACTATTGAATTTTATTTCTTTCTTTCAAATCTACTTTAGTAAGTGAATTGTAGTGCTTAAAAATGTGGGACATAGTCCCCTAGATCCAGTGGGAGGATTCAAACTTGTAGATGGTGCTTCCCTAATGGATGTGCATAGGTATTTACATAGTGTAGGGAGCTTTGGGTGCCATTTGTACTAGATTTAGCACTATAAGTCCATAGAGAGTGCTTCTGAAGGTGATTTAAGTTATAATGGTTGATTGAGGAGGAGTAAACGACCCAAAGAATAATATGCAACTAAAATTTTGGGATCAAAGTGAACAAATGTAAAATGTACACTAGGGTTAGGACCGTATAGCAAAAATTGACCCTAATGTACATTTCTAACCCTATAGGAGAAATTTGAAGTTTGAGGTTTGGAAGCTAACAAGTGGAGTTTCTAAATGGATTTCATTCAATTCTAAAAAACTATCGAAAAATGATCGTGTATGACCAAAATAACTAGACAAGATACCTAAATATGTACCGAGATGAGAATGGGTCAAGTGAACATGTTTGAGCAAGAGAGAAATGTCAAAACCAACAATTTTAAAGAGTATAATTACCAAATTTAAGTGTGTAAACCATCAATATTTACATTTAATATGATAATTTCACCTATGAGTTGTAGACACCAAAATTGGCTCATACTCCCTTGGTCCCATTTCAAATAGCCAACTTAAACATGTTCACCTAACCATGACCCTTTTACCCCACATTAATATTAGTTTAATTATTTATAATTAAAGTAATACCCATGCTCACAATATTCATTATTTAATTACCTTAATTAAAACTAATTTCCACCTCACCCCACCACCTCACCTAGACACCTCATCACAAACCTATTCTTAGCATGTTTCCCTTTTACTAGGACTCAATATTCACTCACCATAACTAACTAAGACTTAGTCCTACCTACCTTAATGAACTAAGACTTAGTTCAACCCTAAAATCACATGCCTATTCTTCGTCTAACAACATGTCCACTTTTCTAAGTGCAAAACACCATCTTAGACCCGACACCAATGGGAAAAGTTGGAAAAAGATAGCCAAGATCTGTTATTTTGGTAAACCTAGGATTTCCCACCTTAACCGATGCCGGTCACCCTAAACCGTCATCGGTTACCATATATCCACTTTGGTAACCTTATTTGAGAGGTTGGCCACATTATCAAGTTTTGGAACAAAGGATATCTACATGCAAGCAAGAACTAGAGAGCCCTTTCATACATCCAGATAGCCATAATCAACACCAAGACCGATCTAAAGTTATTTACATTCACGATATCATTTTTGGAAGCAACTGCCATATGTAGAGCACTATTTCACCAATCAACCATCATCAACATCCAACCATCAAACCTGCAACACTAGTAAGTGTGCTTATAACATGCATCATTTCATCTTTACTCAATTTATAAAGTTTCTTCACCTCTATTTATCAGCCTCCATTTACATTTTTATCCCACCAATCTTACCTCCCTATGAATCCAACCATTCCACCACCCACAATCATTTGATCACCTATACCTAATCCCTGAATATCTCTGAGTACTCCCAACACCTCCACAGACCTAACCATTCTCCTTACCATCTCTGTTTAATCTTAGAAAAACCCCCAAAACCAAGTTTTATTGAGTTTCTATCATCCCACCTATACTGACGCGTTGGTTATCCATGACCGTCGTCGGTTCTCTCTAAACCGTCATCGGTCATACTTGACCAAAATTGGTCTCTATATTTGGTAATCCTACCAATAATGAAACCTAATAACTTGCACCCAAGAAACCCAAACTACCCAGAATATGACCCTAACCTATTCCGGCACCTTGACTACCTACCCTACTTCCAGATTTGATCATAACCTATCTGTTATATTAGATTTGCTTATTGTATTTGGATGAGATACCTAAATCATATCAACTACAATAGGATTTTATTTATTTATGTTATTTATTACATTAAGTTGTATTAAATAGTGGGTTGAATGCCACCAAGGAAGTACCACACTTCCTGGATCTAGCACACACTAGGCAACCCACTGACATATATTGTTTAACTCTCTTTTGTGGTCTTGTTTTATATTTCAGGTAGTTCCTCCTAGCCAAAAGGAAGCTCTCATAGTCAACATTGGATCAAGAAGTCAAAACACGTGCAACGACCTTTAAACCAACCATCACAATAGGTATTCCTCCTTGGCCCATACCCTTATCTGTTTATCCAAATCCACAAAGAAAATGGTGAAACATTTTGGCACACCTGGTGGGACCCATCAAGGGTTCTTTTGCATTTTATTCATTCCTAGGTGAAATTTGTGTTTTTTTCCCTTTTGAAAAGATTCCACATTAATTTTCTTCTCTGGAATCTTCCCTCTTTCTATTGTCTAAAATCAATCATGTTTTGGTGCTTTAAAAAGAATACTTCTTTCTTTCATTAGTGAAAGAACATCCCTCTTCCTGTTCATCACTTGCTACATCAAATATCACATTTTGATTTGGGTTTAAAAAATTACATGGCATTCTGATTTATTGCATTATATATCACATTAAAATTGAGGGAAACCTCTACGTTGGAAGTCATGACCAGCTGATAGTTGACACAATTGAATCGTAGAAAGCACATTCTTTCTTCTCTCTCTTTACCAAACTACACAAATTGGAATATATACATCTTATTAAAAACATCCCACCCAGAAGAAGCTATCAACGATCACATGATAAGAGGATTGACATTGGACACCCATTTGGTTATCTCTGTCTAGTCATCACCTCGAGATCGGCTCCCCCGCTAAAACATAACACGAAACCACACCTTTAGAATTTCCTTCTTTGTAGGAACCCTTCCCAATGAAAAAATTATATTTTGAATTCATGAGTCGAGTCCTTAAATAGCATAAGATAAAACACACTAAATTCACTTGTAGGATTACTTGTTTTTCTTATCTTTTTTTCTTGACTTGCGTTTTGAGGTGTGAGGTCGTATTCTCCATTTTTCTTTCCTTTCACACCCCATAATCATAGTTGGTGTATTCTGACTATTTATGAGTGTTTCATTACTCATTTTTTACCATATCCAGACTTATGGGTTGGTGTCTCATTCAAATTTAATTCACAATTTTTCCTTCATTTTATAGATTTCACAAGATAACTTACATCAATTTATATATGACCGTCATTGGTTTACTAGATCAGTGTTAGTTCCTGTGCTTTTGGTCAGTCTACCCAAAGAGCATTCATCTCATCTTCTTCTCTATTTAAAATCTCTAGATGTCACCATATCCCCTACATTCAAATATTATTGACTATATATAGCTTCCCAGTCGACTTTCCCCAGTTTCTATCTCACTTGCTCAAACTATCACTTTCCCACGTAATCGGTATCGTTCTTATGATCATCATTGGTTGGCCTAACCAGCATTGGTCCATCTGTTTTGATTTTCAATCAAAGCACCTACCAATTCACCTCTCATAATCAATTATTTTCCATCCATGTTGTTTTTTGCGTCATT
The DNA here is from genome assembly GCA_018340775.1 of Taxus wallichiana var. yunnanensis. Taxonomy (NCBI): domain Eukaryota; kingdom Viridiplantae; phylum Streptophyta; class Pinopsida; order Cupressales; family Taxaceae; genus Taxus; species Taxus wallichiana. The sequence continues at coordinate 742,390,193 of CM031244.1, forward strand.
TACAGAATACAGTCTTACTAGGTCAACACTTACTCACATAGTGTTGACTTGCATCTAAACTAATGCCCTCGTATTTCACGCCATCTATTAGCCACTCCCACCTATTCCATCACTTTTGTCTATCCTCTCACCTATGGATCTGACTCAACTTATCCCCATTGCTACTAGTGACGAGGAGTTCGCAAGAATCCTTGATTAGAACCCCGCGGCCCTACAATACTATCTCGCCCACTCATCCACCCGGATTCCTCAGGATAGTTAATATATGGCATGCCCATATCTATCCCTCCTACTCTCACCCCCACCTCTGCATCAGCTAGCACCATCTCGGTGCTACCGCCATCCACTTTACCACATGTGGTGTCTCGGTTAGGTCTCACTGACCACTATAACTATAACATCTACGTCATCTGTCGCACTGCGCGTTAGTGGTTCCTCTAATGGCCACCTTAAGTACAGCCCCATATGCACCCGCTACCTCACAAATACCTATTGCATCACAACCACCTTCGGTGTCGGAAACTTACACCCCTTTGAGAACATCATCCTTTCTATTCCACAGTCCTTACCCCGATCACCACTAGAGTTGTTATGCCTAGCCCACCCACTTACACATACTACAAACAACCCCTGACCTCATCTATTGCTTATTTTGACTATGTCTTTGCCTACATCTATTCCTCATGCATAGTTCTCATACTCATCACCACCATACACTAGCATACCACCCACCTCATACATTTAGCATCAATCCCATTTTCTCCCTGGGGCACCCATTCATCACAACCTATCAATGACCTCATTTAGATGATGATGGAAAAGATGCAAATTAGAAGCATATGTTCTGGCACACGTAATTCTTTAACTTATGATGAAATCTATAACAAGCCTATCCATCTATCTATTTCTATTCGTCCCTACCCTATACATGGGGAAATGTCTAAATTCGATCGCTTGATAGTAAATAAGAGCTACGGTAACACTTGCGGTTGTTCAAACATGGGTGCTACCTAATCACCCATGATGATGCTTTTCTCCTATGAACCTTCCCAATGTCCTTGACATGACCAACATTAGATTGGTATAGTGGACTACCTAGACATTCCATTTATTCCTTTAATCAAGTAGCCCAATATTTCCTAGACCATTTTTCAATCAATGTCATCAAGAAAGTCACATGGTGATCTTTATTCAAACTGACAGTATGAAGATGAATCTATCACATATTTTGTTGTCATTTGTGAGTCTTATTAACCAATTAACATTCGGCTACCTCCATTGAACTTATTGAGTTGTTCACTAGAGCTTGTGTCAGACACATCTCACCAACTTTGTAAGTACAAACCTTCCGAACCTTTGATGAAGCATTCACCATGGCATGAAAGATGGAAATTCACGCCATTGAAGAAAAGAAAATCCAATTACGAAACAAGAACACCCCATTCAAATCAAACGATTCTTCTTCATCTTCAAAACCTCAAAATAACTATTCAAATCCAAAAGGATCTACCAAGCGTGGTAGTTCTCAAGGTGGGTCCACCTCATCCTTCTAATCAAGTCCAACCTTCTTCCAATCTTTCCCTGTCTAGGACTTTCAGCTCTGGTGGGAGCAACAGAAGTACACTTTGATTAGAGAGCCCTATTCTTAAGTCTTAGAAAAGATTCTTAAAGTTAGAGCCATTACACTTCCTCCCATAAAACCTCATATAGGTTTTGATCCTATCCATCCTATGAATGCATGGTATAAAGAACACAAATACTATAATTACCATTACGTTAAAGGCCATAGTGATGGTAACTACATAACTTTTAAGAACATTGTACAACAGATGATAGATAATGAAGACCTTATTGTGGATAACCCGAATGCACTAGTAAATCAAAATTTACACATATTTAAAAATTCTTTCCCTAATCATAAACCATCGTCTAATAAAAATAGTGAACCTTCATCCAATGACAACAATGTCCATGAATTCCATGTGGTTTTTGATATCACGTCGGCCGTTACTCAAATCCCACCTATTTCATCTATTGAGGAAATTTTGGCATGAGCCCCTCTACCCATAGAGAATACTCCTTCTACTCCTTCACCCACAGAGGAGTCCCCTCATCCCTCCCTACTCTCACAGAGGAACCCACACTTTCTACCGATTCCATTTCACCATCTACCTCACAACCTACCGAACAATCAACACTTTTAATTCTCCCATCCACAGGAGAATCATCATCACCTTCTCCTCCACTAAGGGAGAAGTCTACCTTACCCCATTTACCATCTCTCCTACCCACGGAGATTCTTCAGACATACCACTACCTGTTGGGGGTAGTTCTCCCCAACATCCCAGGACCCCATTGACATGATCTCAACTCTGTTACCTATAGAGTCTGAGGCTAGCCAATTCCTTGTCTCATAGACATATTTTATAGGGATTGCCACCAAACCAATTCCATCCTCTTCTTCAATAGTCCCATTTTCATGGCTGGCTGATCACTTGGATTACGTTGATAATTCCATGCTCTGGGGATGTCTTTGGCTCCCCTTTTCGACCCAAATGCAAATGTTGCCTGAAGATACTTCCACGATCTACCCAAGGGTATTTTCAACAACCAGATCAACATTGACCATGCCTATTGAAACAACTTCTTCTTCATCATCTCTACCTACATCCAAACCTTTACCCGTGACCAAAACCATTTCAAAACCTGAAATCCTACCCACACCTATGTCTTCATCTGTATCTAGACCCATCACTACCTTGGGTGTCACATCAACATCAAGCCTTACTCACCCACTGGTCAAATTAGACTTAACAACATCATCTACAACCCACACAAACATTATCCCTCCATTTAAAAATAAAACCCAACCTTCTAAGCTGCATACACCAGTCTCACCTACCACACCTTTGTCACCTTCATCCCTTTTGTCCATCTTAGGGCCCCATCCATCAACCCTGATCAAACAGTCTCCTACCTAAGGCCAGTAAAAAGCTAAACAACCTACTATTACATCAAGAGCCTTCATTACACCTCATTCACCAAAAATGAAACACCCTAACCCTTACCCATGCATTGTTTACCACCTATACATCCACTAGTTATTATCCCCTCAAAATTACCTATACGACTTCAACCCATGCCATCTACCCAACCTCTACCAACCACCTCCACCACAACTCGGTTGCCCCCATGGGTAACCCATCCTCTTCCACCATCTATTTTCCCTTCTACATCCTGTAATCCCATGTCACATTTACCCAAGAAGGTGTAACCCAAAGATAAAAATCCACTACCCTCCAATAAGGTAGTTAAACCGACAAAACCTTCCATCACCAGATCTTCTACCCCACCTTTACCCAAGCTAGATGCCAACAAAACATAAGACCATACCACTTATCAAACTAGTGGACCAACCCATTCCCCCTCCTATAAAGCCTCTTCCCTCATGATCATCCACACCTCTACCTAAACCCACACTCACTTCCCATTGTGATCCGTTAGTGGGGTCCTACACCAAAATTTTAACTAATCTCTTAGAGACTTTGGTCATCACATTACCGCCGCTTCGACCTTAAAATCCTCTCAAACCCAAACAAAAAGGTTTGATGAAACCAAGATTTGTGCTTATCATCGTGTGCTTTAAGACATGATGTAGAAAATGTAAGGCTTTAAAGACCATTCTTCTCCAACTTTGTCCTCCTGAAATTTTTTTGATGATGATGACCTTCTTGATGAGGACCATTTTCCACATTTACCGGTCACTACACATCATCATCCTTTACCCATTAAATGATCATATCTCCACCCCCACAACCATTTTATCCACCTCCAAAATTTGAGATCAACATGGTCCATATTAGAGAGTTGGAAAAATCACCACCCAAATGTCAGTGCACCCTACTCATTTCACAAGGCTCTTATCCACCATTAGGGTTTTGTCCCTCATGTCATTACACATTTCATGGCACACCCTCTCCATCCACCTCCCCTCAGATTAACATGGTTCACATTGTCACCCGCGCTCAGAAAGACAAAGGCAAAGAAAAAGCAACTAGCCCATCAACCAACCCTATGCCTAATATACCATCTGCACCTACACCCAAAATCACCATCCATGGACCTACATACCCTATCTCTGATGAGGTCACCCATCACGCAATGATAAAACAATTACATCAGTCTCCTCTAAAGATGTCTTTGTATGATCTCGTCCAAACTTCCGAATCCCACAAACAAGCCCTTATTGAGGTTTTACAATCCATTGAAGTTTTACCCAATGACCCCACACCAGTGGCCTCAATTATCACCACTCACCACCTAGCTCACTTACCAAATCATCTCCTTCTTATACCCCCATACCCACTTTACTCAAGTTACCGCCCTCGGCTTCTCTAATGAGGAGATTTTACCTCTCCGATCGGATGAACTTGATCTCGCCCTATTCATTTCTATCTCGTATCGATAATATATGCATACGACACATCATGATCTATGGTGGTGCTAGCATTAACATCATTTCCTCCCACACATATAATCAAATACACATCCCTTCTAACTATATGCATAATAACCTAATTATGCTATGCTCCTCAACGATGCCATAACCTCTACCCTAGGCACCATTATCATTCACGTTTGCATAGGCCCTCAAACTATCCCAGAACTATTCTACATCTTAGAGGGAGACTTACTGATATATTCTATTGCTTGGTAGACCTTGGATTCGCATCATGGGTTATGTCCGTCAACTTTGCACCTCTGCGTAAATTTTGAACATGAAGGACATAATTATATCATCCTCATTGACCCATCACCATTCAAAACTAGTAACATGTTGTCACCGAGGCCAATGATGTACTTGTACCAATCAAGGCATCTACCACTACCCCCACTTCTCCTTCACCCACGAGCCTATCCACCAATGCTACCGCCACCTCTCCCACATCTAACCATGCTCTTCCTCTCGCCACTACTGACCTCTACAGATGACCCATCTACTTTCCAACCAACCACTTACCCTCCTTCCCAATCATCTAGTGATCCGTCTATCCCTGCCACCCACATATGAACTATGGATCCCTTAGAAGGTGTTTTTCAATGCCTCACTTTGGGGGAGTATCACCTATACAAAATCGACACATTCCATACTCTTGCCAACACCCTATTTATGACTACCACGTGGCGAGATCTTTCCTTATGGTTCTCCCCACCTTCACACTAATCTAACGTATGGGAACTTGATACTGCCACCTATTCACTCAAACCTCCCTCCCAAACATGACCATTTTTGTCTAACCTCAATCTCTCACTAATCATCACTTTACCTACACTTTCCTTCACCGTTGTGCATGGAAAGGCTTTGGCTTCATTTTTTATGAATAAGGCTGCCATACTGTCATTTCATGTACCACCCGGTAAACACAACGGCCATAGTGGCATTGGCTTTTCGCATCACCTTCCAAGAAGGCCTACGTTGACCTCATTGAGGAAGACAAACCTTCTCCACCCCATTCACCAACATCACCATCTTCACCCACAGAGTCCATAGATCCCAAATCTATTCCTCCTAAATTTTTTTCATAAACATGATTTATCTAGGACCTCTAACCTATCAACATGATGGCAAGGTTCCTTCTTCTCTTCCCTTTCTGTATCCTGACATGATCGATGATGATACACCTTATATTAATGTCATTTAATATCAGGACAATGGCACTATCCTTGCCTATCTGGGTGTGGAAGATTCTTATATTCACCAGTCATTACCCTCTAAGACACAAACCATGTTGAATGAATGACTATAGAAATCAACATTAACACTTAGGATGACCCACACATTCTAAAGATAGGTTAGTCTTTAGATCTTCTTGAGCAGGGAAGATTTTACCTCTTTCCTCGGGACCTTAGCAATGATTTTTCTTGGTCCTATGCCGATATGCTTGGTATTGAGCAAAAATCATGATCCACAATATTGTAACCATTCCTAATGCCAAACCCATAAAATAAAATCTGCAGAAAATGCATCCTCACATTTCTCTTACGGTCAAAGAAGAAATTCGACGCCTTCTCCGAGTTTCCTTTATCCTACCAATCGACTATCCCTAATGGATTTATAACATCATCCCTATCATGAAAGTGATAGGGGACTCCACATTTGAACAAATTTCCGTGACCTCAACCTTGCTCACCCTAAAGATGAATTTACTCTACCTAGTATTGACTAACTAGTTGATCTCACCACCACCATCGAGATGTTATCACTCATGGATGGTTTCTCGGGTTATAATCAAATACTAATTGCTCAAGAAGATCAACAAAAAATTGCCTTCATCACTCCTTAGGGGACCTTCTGCTATCGAGTCATTCCTTTTGGAATTAAAAATGCTAGTGTTACATATCAGTGAGCCATGACTTATATATTCCATGACATCATGCATCACATAATGGAATATTACGTAGATGACCTTCTTGCCAAATCCAAACATCAGGAAAAACACCTAACAGTCCTTAAGGTCATCTTTGACCACCTCATCAAGTATTGTGTTCGCCTTCAACCTAATAAGTGTGTCTTTGTGGTACTTTCAGGAAAACTCCTTGGTTTCATCATTTCTTTGTGTGGCATAGAAGTCAATCTTGTTAAAGTAAAGACTATTCTAGAAATGCCCCCACTAACTAATCTCCTCTCAACTTCTAAGCTTGAAAGGTAAGTTGCAATATATTCATCATTTTATCTTGCAACTTTCGACCTCTCTTAACCATTTCATCATCTCTGTTTCACTTGATTCTAGATGCATTTCTTTGAATGTTGATAAAATAGATAAGGGTAAAGGGCTAGGAGGAATACCTGTTGAAATGTTGGTTGTAGGTTGTTGTACACATATGACTTCTGAATCCATAGCTGATCATGAAAGATTCCTTTTTCTTAGAGGAACTACCTGAAATGGAACACAAGACCACCAAATAAAAGTTAAACAATATATGCAGTGGACTGTCTAATGTGTGCTAGATCCAGAAGTGTGATACTTCCTAGATGGCTATCAATCCACTATTTAAAACAACTTAATGTTGATAATAAAGGAAATCCTATTGTAGTTAAAATGATTTAGGTATCTCATTCGTCTACAATAAGTAAATTCATTCACAATAGGCTAGACTATGATTGAATCAATCTAAAGGTCAAGGTCCTTTATTGAGGTGCTTTTAATCTTGGTTAGGGTTCGGGTTACGGACTATTTTGGGTATTTGGTGGAGGTTTTAGGCTCTGATATGGGTTTTGGTCAAAACACAGACCGGTGTTAGTTTAGGCTAATAAATGGTGGCGATTGTGGTAGTAACCGATGCAGATATAGTATGGTGAGTACGGAAATTCAATAAAACTTGGCAAGGTGATAGATTTGGTGCTAGATGAGAATGAAAGGGCAATGGCAAGGTTCGTGTAGGTCCTAGATATGCACAGGAATGATGAAAGTTTGGATATGGGTAGTTCAAGGGTGTGGATAAAGAGATGGTCAAGTTTGCATGGAGATAAAATGGTGGGGAATGGAAATGAGAATAGAAACTAACAATAGAAGTGAAAGGATTTGCTAAAATGATAAGGAACCAATGCAGGTTAACAAAACTTACTTGTTTATATGAGCTTGATGTCTAGTTGTGATGGTGGGTGATCAAATGGAAGGAACTTGGTGTGGTGCTGGTGCTTCCTTAGATGCTCCCATGAAGGCAAATGGCTATGTGATTGCTTCCGGTGTTGGCTATGGATGTTCGATTCTACTTGCAATGCAGCTCTGGTTTCGTCCCTTGCTTAAAAAGATGTGATTATCTCTTAGAAATGTGTCAACCTTGAAATAAGGTTATTTTGGGGGTTAAATGGTAACTGACGGTGGTTCCGGCTTAACCGATGGTGGTTTAGGGTAATCGAGTGTCAATTAGGGCGGGATTTCCTAGGTTTACTAAACTAGGTAGATCCCCTTGATTTTTGGGATCTTGTTCAGTTTTGCTCCATGGATTAGAATGGAAGATTCCTTTAACGCTTGGGAATCGGTTAGAGGGAATGTAGGCATTGATTTTTAGGGTTTGGGTAGGTCTTAGTTAGTTATGGCAATTTACCAAGAATAGGTCTTAGGGTGAGGTGGCTAGATGAGGTGGATATGTGGGCATTATCCCAATTAGGATATTTAAATAATAAATATTGTGAGGATAATGAATTAATTTAATTAAATTAATTAAATTAATATTAGAGTGGGATGAAAGGGGCCATGGTTAGGTGAATGTGTTCAAGGTGTTTATTTGACAGGGGACTAAGGGGAGTATGATCTAATTTTAGTGTCTACATTTTGCCCCTTTTTGTTGCGTAGCTTGTATTGGTAAGCGACACTGACAAAAATAAGATGTGGTTGCCCCATGTGTGGGTGAAGGTAATCCCCCTCAAACCAGGAACTGATGAGGTAGAAGGAAGAATTGGTGAGTGGTTTGATAAAAGGTGAATGTGATGAAGAAGAAGGTGGGTAATGGGGGTAAAGAAAGGAAAAAGGTCCACTCGGGTAATCTAGGTAATGGGTCAAGGTCAAAGGTAGTGATAGTCAAACACACGCACACATATAAAATACATCACAGTACCAGGTTGAAGAGTAGGAAAACTCTACATTTTCTAAGGTCGATAGGTTTATCCAAACAAGGTTGAAGTGATTCCGGTATCCAAGGTATAGGATATGGCTAGGAAACACGACACACGTCAGTCGGTGTAGGAACGTTTAGGTGTGTTCGGTACACAAAAAGGTTGGGTCAAGATAAGCCATACCATTTTGGACTATGAAACTCGATACACCCATGCCAAAAACTCTTCTTATACTTAGTTTTTGTTGCCACCAAGCTTCGTCATTACCTACTCAACCTCAAAACCTTTGTCATCACCAATCGACCCCTTACATTACATGTATGCAAAACCCTACCAACATCAACGTGCTGCACGCTGGCTCATGCTTCTTACCAACCTTGACCTCAAATTCATCCATCAAAAGTATATCAAAGGCCAAGCCATCGCCTACCAACTAGCAAACACACCTCTTTCTAGGAATCAACCCTCTAACTTCAATTTTCTGGATGAATCCATAACTACCCTCTCCTTGAACGATACCACTTACCAAATGACCCTCTTCTTCGATGGTTCCAAGTGTTAGTGTGGGGGTGGTGCAGGTGTTATCCTCATTCCTCTTGGTGGTGAACCCATGCCTTTATCTTTCAAACTAGATTTTGATTGTACAAACAATATCGCTGAATACGAAGCACTCGTGTTGGGTCTCAAGTTACTTTTGCCTTAGATGTTAAGTCAATCAATATCTTTGGTGATTCCTAGCTGGTTGTAAATCAAGTCAATGGTATATACCAATGTCGTAATGAAATAATGCAAAAGTAAAAGCATCATGTAGACATAATTTTGACTACCTTTGACCGTTATGAACTTCAAACCAACCCCGTTCTACCTATACATTTTGGATACCATGGCTTGCTTGGCTTCTCAGATACCCACTTCGCCTGCCGACTCTAAAATATTTGTCACAATACAAAGGTTATAATCACCCTCTTATTTACCTTGTGAGGTCCACTCTGTCGGAACCATTGCACCTGACCCACGTGACCTTTGGTATAAGTAGTTTATAGACTACCTTTCCCTTTCCATTCTACCTCTTGATCTCACTCGTAATGGACAATGTGCCTTTCTTAAAAGTGTCTCTCACTATGTCATCATGGGTGGTCTCCTTTATAAGCGTGGCTTCGACGGTATTCTCTTACGATGCCTTACAAGTTCTGAAATTCCCTACACCATCAAGGAAGTTCATGATGGAATTTGTGGAGGCCACTTTAGTGGTTTAAGTGTTGCTAAAATCATTATTCACCTTAGCTACTCTTGGAAACCTAAACAATGAATATTATGTTATGACTATGTCAAACGTTGTGTGAAATTCCAACTTTATGATAATATTAATCACAAACCTAGTCATGCCTTACAGTGCACGCATGAGACCTTTGGCCTTTCTCTCAATGGGGTTTGGATCTGTCAGAGAGATCAATCCTCATTCTTCACAATGCCATCAATGGATTATAATTGATCTTTGAATATTACACTAAATGGGTATAATCCATTCCCCTCATTTCTACAAAAGATGAGAAAATATGTGAATTTATCAACCATCACATCATTTGTTGCTTTGGTGTCCCTCTTCGCTCATCACCGATAATGAGAAAACAATTCAAAAATAAAACCCTACGCATGTTGTGTCATGATTTTGGAATTCAACTAAATTTCTCGTCACCTTATTACCCACAAATCAATGGTCAAGCCGAATCAACCAATAAAACCATGAAAAAAATTCTTATGAAAGTAGTTGACGATATTTGGAAGGATTGGCATATGCACGTTCCTTTCACCTTGTGGGATTTCCGCACTAGTATTCACACTTCAACTACTGCCACACATTTCTCTCTGTTTTATAGTATTGAGGCTATTTTGCCTCTCGAAGTCCAAATTCCATCTCTTTGCATCTCATTACAAGACATGCTCAATGATGAATTTTGCTAGGATCGTTCGACACAACTTGATTTATTAGATGAACATCATCTCAATTCTCTTGACCATCTCCAAATATACCAAAAATGTATCAAGCATGCCTATGAAAAACATGTCCATGAATGAACCTTTCAGGTTGGTGACCTCATCGTGAAGGAAAATCAACATGTAATCATTAAAGAGAAAAGTAAACAGGAAAATTTGCTCCTAATTGGCTTGGGCCCTATATCGTTACTCATGCCTATGGATCACATGCTTATCATTTGTCTTCACTCAAGGGTAAACATGAACACGATCTCCTCAATGCCTTACATCTTAGACCATTTTATTGTTGAAATATAGTCCTACATTAACTTTTGTCTATTGACCGCTCGTCCCTTTAGTGTCATTCACCTTCTATGTTACCCTTTTTGAGGATCAATGACTAAAAAGAATCATGTGATTACCGTCACTGTCAAAGCATTATCTTCAATATGAGTATCACGACTCTACTCATATCTGATTCTCATGGATACTTTTTGTCTGTTTCAAAGATGGAATCCCATGGTCATTCATCACTTGAAACCATCTATTTCATAGTTAGCCTATGTGTACTATGGTTTTTCTTCTAAACAAGAACCTAATCTTCCTCTATAGTCTTGTCCATGACTTAAATGTCCAAAAATAAAATGGGATTCAACTCCTTGAGTCAAAATTCTAGAAAAAGATGACTCCCTTAAAAGGGACATCTCTTCTCTCTATCTTGCCACTATAAATAGACTACTCCCTTGAAGGACAACTATATAAAGTCATTACAAAAATAAAATAAAATATTTAGAAGCTTCCCACATTGATCAACTTCACGAAGACCTCAAGGAGATAATATACTCATCCCATATAGACTTCCCACATCGATTAGTCTATCAAAAACAAAAACAAATGAAGAAAATGATAAATTTTTGTCATGGACTTTCCTATTTTTGATCATGGGTTTCTTTCCAGTAAACATACCATCATACACTAGGTTACACTAAACCACCCACTTTCACCTCATTTCCTTTTCACCCTAATTTTCTCTTTCTAAAGGGACTTACATTGATGTGACATTTTGTGATCATGTGAATTTCTTCACCCTTAGAATAGTCCAGTATGCACTGATGCCTTTAGGGTCTCATGTTCATAATCCCATCTTAGGTATGGTGGACTCATTAGGGTTCTAATCAATTAAGTAGATCTTTTACCACCTCTTACCATTCACCTTTTTCATCACTTATTAATTCTCCTATGCAAGACTAGACCATTGAAAAATACATTTTAAAAATATTTCCACTATCACCTACGACTCCACCATGCCTCCCACCTAAGACTCAACCATGCCTACCACCTAAGAATCAACCATGCCTATCACCTATGGCTCCACCATGCCTAGCATCTAAGACTCAACCATGCCTATCACATAAGAATCAACCATACCTATGAGCTTTGAATCATACCTAAAACATACCAACCCATTCCTCTACCTCATTACATTCTTCCCTAGTTTAGGGGATAACTACATCGGCCTGAGGTCTCTTTTCACCGGGGCTATGTAGGTAACACTCTGAGGGTATGGGCCCTTAGAGGTTAGCTCGGCCACCCTTTACCATAACCAATTTACCCTTCAATTTCCTATTCACATTCTACCTTAGTTTTCATTTTATATCAACAATTACAAATTAAACTAAATAAACACTAATTAACTACCATTTTTACCACTTCATCAAATCATTCATTTATCATTTTTATATTTCCACCATAGAAAATATTTGGAAATTTAAACCATAACATGCATGAACATCATCATTTGTCTTCCATGTTACCAACAACTTAGAACTTAAATAAAAACCATAAACCATGACTCAACCATGCCTATGACTTGACTCCATCATGCCTATACCTAACTCCACCATGCCCAAACCAACCTGACTCCACCATGCCTAAGTGACCTGACTCCATCATGCCTAAACAGACGTGACTCCACCATGCCTAAGTGACCTCACTCAATCATGCCTATGACCTTGAATCAATCATGACTAATCCACCTAGTTTCTGCACTCCCCATGTACTCTCTACACTATGTGTGTGAGATCTTTCCCTCCCACTCGAGGCCTTCCATGCTTTGTACTCTGCATACACGAGGACATCTATCCCTACGGTAGTTTGATGGTCATGATAATATCATGCCTCACTCATGGGAATCCCCGAATCTAGCCATCGGTACTATCTACAATGACGCCATCGGTCTCGGACCCTGTACTTGTACCATGGGACCCTATCCCACGAGCCTATGTGTCGGTGCCATTCGTAACTCCGAGTGCAGTAGGGCCACAATTTGAGCCTTTGTAATGGCCAACTAGCCTTGTAATCCTACTACATGTTCTTGTAGGGTGGATAAATGTTCCCGTCTCCATCACTACCTGTGTGGTTTCCTATTCCTAGGTAATCTTGATTCATAGGGATCCAAAATAACTCTACTTCATCAGAAATAGTCAGCACAAAGAAGGAAAATAATGAAACAGAGGTTCTTTCTTTTAGGTAATAGGACCCTGTGTACCCTATTCCTAGGTAATCTTGATTCATAGGGATGGTTATCTAATCGCCACCCAACAGAGGTTGTCATAAGTAACTTCAGGGGCGGTAGTCCCAAACTACCGCCCGTCCGGGGCATTGAGTGGCTGTGCACGGGCGGTGGTCCTGGCCATTACGGATAGAAAACAAAATTTGAAACAAAGAACCTCGGATTTGAAAGGATGTTCATTCCTCTTTTCCTTCATGACCTTTCCCATTCACCGGTGAATGGGAGGACATGAGAAAGGCTATAAATACATGATTTTATAAAAGATCATCGAAGCATGGGAGCAAGTGAGCAAGAAATCTTAGTGCTGGAAATTGTATTTTTGTAGAAGAAAGGAGTGTTGAGATAGAGCAAACAAGTAACTAAAAGGAAGTGTTGAGATATTATCTACTTCTCTTTCTTACTTATTGTAAATTCTATACATGTTGATTTGAATTGGCCAATAAAAGTGGGAAGAAAGAGCAATTTCCCTTCCCGACTGGTTTTTCCTCCATTGGAGGTTTTCTAGGATAAAATTGTTGGTGTTATGAGCTTATATTATTTCCTTTACTACAATTGTTGATTCTAAGCACAATAGTAATTCATTCACTAGCTATCTCTGTTATTTTCTAATAGAAAGTAAACAACAATGATTAATTTGTGATTTTGTGAATAATTCCAAAGTTGAAGAGTTTATAGATCATTTTGGTATCAGAGCTAACAAGTATCTAGGATTGTGGTATTTCATTCTTGAATTTGTATGATAGTGACAAGATCTAAAGGCAAAGAAGCTTTACCTTGCGATCCAGAGATTTCTACAAAGAAGTGGAAACAGATAATTCAAGGAGAAATGGAGGAAGAGAACTTGGTCCATAGAATCGAGATGCTAGAGACCATGATGGATAGTATTTTTAGAAGATAAGAGGAACTTGCAAATACGAGAAGACAACTTCCGTCAAGCAAGACTCCATGGAATCGGTGGTTTGAGGCTTAGCCAAAAATTTTGGTATAGGCAAGAGCCACCATGAGGAATATTATGGGGAAGAGCATGAAGAAGAGACTTCTAACACAAGAGAAAAGGTAAAATCTGAACATACTCCTTTTAAAGTTGAGACTAAAGTCGAAATCAAAAGCTTTGAAGGAAAAGTAGATGTAAAATTACTGGATAAATGGTTGAAACAATTAGAAGTCTATTTTAGCATCCATAATGTCACTGAGGCACAAAGGATCACCTTTGCACGTCTCAAAATGGAGGGACATGCTTTAGTTTGGTGGGAAACTCATCTAACTACTTGTGAAAAGAAGAAACGTCCTATTGTGAAATCTTGGCAAGAATTTAAGGAATTACTTAGAGCTAACTTCTATCCTATTGGCCATAAAACTGACCAAATGATTAAATGGCAAGTATTTTAGACAAGGTAGTGGTCAAAGTGTGTAGGACTATACTATGGAGTTTTGGAGGAAAGCCATGTTGTTGAACATGGATTTGGAGGATGAGGATATTCTGACCAAATACTTGGGAGGACTTCACACTCACCTTCGAAGAAAATTCATCTCCACAAAGCCCAAGGATCTCAATGAAGCATGTGTACAAGCATACTACATAGATGATGAGAAAAAGCAAGGAGAAGCAAAGCCAAGGGTAAAGCAATCAACAAATCAGCAGAAAAAGGATTATGGGCAAACAAGTAACAAGAGTAAGTGGAAAGGGAAAGGTAAACAAGCTGCCACTACTTTAAATACTTGTAAATATCCCAAGAATTTTTGCAAGAATTGTGATATTAATTGTCATACTAATGCGCATGTTGGAAGTTGCATCCGGAGTTACATCCAAAGAACCAAACAAAGGACTCCAAGAAGTCCATGAAAGCGTAAAGACATAAGGGGAGGTGGAAATCGAAGATGACTCTGATGTAGATGAAAGGCTTGGATGCACGGCCACCAATATGGACAACAAAGAGGAGATGAGTAGACTATTCTAGATCAAAATCTAGATCAAGAGGACTAAGGTAAATGATTTGGTTGATATTGGTTCTCAATCTAACTTGATTTCTGAGGTAGTTGTAAAGAAGCTTGGTCTTGAGACTTACGAGCATCCGCACCCATATCCTTTGGGTTGGGTGAAGAAGGGTGTTGAAATTTAGGTAATAAGAAGATGTAAGGTCAAGTTTGGGATAAATTCCCAATATATAGATGTTTTTAAAGCTGATGTTATTCCACTTGATGCTTTTGATGTGGTATTCGGGAGTCCTTACTTGTATGTTAGGGATGCTATCTTTATGAGAAGGGAAAACTGGTATAGATGGGTCAAGGATGGGATCAACTACAACATTCGGGCACACCAGTGTAAGACATGAGTTACTATGGTAAGTGCTAACCAAGTAAAATGACTTATTTAGTAAAATCATAATCAGTTTTGTTTACTTTTGTTAAAAGATAAACAAGATGGGGTAGAAGTTTCAGAGATTTCTAACCAAGGAAAACAAGATTTGGATAGTATTATTCAGTCTTTTTAGGAAGTATTTTAGGCTCCTAGTGGATTACCACCAAAATGGGAAGTAGAGCATGAGATTCAATCTGTTGCTAGAGTCACCTCTACCAAACATCGGGTTGTATAGGCAATCCTTGCTTGAGAGTACTGAAGTAAAGAAACAACTCTAGGAACTAATAGACCAAGGGGTGATACGTCTAAGCACCTCACCGTGCAGTTCACCTATTGTGATGGTGCCAAAGAAGGATGGTTCTTGGAGAATGTGCATCAACTACCGCACTTTGAATAAGATCACCATAAAGAATAGATATCCACTTCCCCGCATAGATGATCTCTTGGACCAGCTTCAACATGCCAAATTTTTCACAAAGTTGGATCTTAAGTTAGGTTATCACCAAGTCAGGATGAAGGAGGAGGATATATGGAAGATTGCCTTCAAAACAAAACAAGGTTTGTATGAATGGTTAGTAATTCCTTTTGGATTATGCAATGCACCCTCTACATTTATGAGATTGATGAATGGTGTATTGTGGGATTTCATAGATTCATTTGTTATTATATACCTAGATGATATCTTGATTTTTAGTGCCACATGGGAAGAACATCTAACACATTTGTAACAAGTCTTGCAAGTTCTTAGGGAGAAATAACTACTTTGTAATATGAAGAAATGTGAATTTTCCAAACAGTCACTTGTCTATCTTGGGCACGTGGTTAGAGGAGGAGAGCTATGAGTGGATCCAAAGAAGGTGAAAGCCATCACAAATTAGCCAACACCAATAGGAGCCACAAAGACTAGAAGTTTTGTAGGAGTAGTACAATACATGCAGAAATTCATTCGGGTTTCTCGACGATTGCAACACCTCTACACACAGTGGCCACAAAGAGTAAGGGTTTTGAATGGGGTAAGGAACAAGAAAAATCCTTTGAGTTATTGAAATACAAGATTAGTCATGCTCCTAGTACTTGTTGTTCCTAGTTTGCAGCATCCTTTTGAAGTAGAGACAAATTCAGTGATTATCTTTATGGGCTCAATGTTGCTTGAGGAGGTAAACCCGTATGTTATCATTCTGAAACCTTCACTTCAACAGTTAAAGGATATTCAATATATGATAAAGAAATGTATGCACTAGTTCAGAAAATTAAAAATGGAAACATTATTTGTTGGGTAAAGAAACTATTGTGCACACTGACTAAAAACCTCTCCAATATTTGCAAGCATAGTCTAAATTGCAACAAGCAAGACACTACAAATGGATGGGGTTTCTTTAGTAGTTCCATCTAGTGATCAAATACAAGAAATTTATTACAAATTTGGTGGCAAACATGTTGTCTAAGCCACCCACACAGGAAAATTTCTCCTATTTGGCCACTATCTCTCAAATCAAGCCCTTCACGAAGGAAGCTTACGGAGAAGCATATGCCCAAGACAAAGATTTTGGGGTAACATTTCAGAAGTCACAGTCCCAAGGGGCTGAAAAGATGGGGATTGAAGGCTGTTATCTCAAGCACATGCTACTCTACTGATGGGGAAACTTTGTGTGCCTAAAGAAGAAAGAATTGTATTGATGAGGGAAGTACATACCTTGAAAGTAGTGGGACATTTCAGTGTTGGTAAGAGCCTAGCCCACTTGCAAAGGTATGTATATTGGCCCAACATGCAAGAAGAAGTATCAAAATTTATTCGTGGATGTAAAATTTATTGTACTAACAAGCCTAAAACTAGGAAGGAGGGTTTTGTATATGCCTTTACCATGGATTTTGTAGGAAGATTACCTATGTCTAAAATGTGTATTCTTATGGCATGATAGATTCGGTAAAATGTGTATTCTTATGGCATGTAAAAAGAAAAAGCACATGAGGCAGCAGATCTTTTCTTTGCTAATGTATGGGTGCATTTTGGTTTGCCAAATTCTATTGTCTCTGACAGGGATTCTAGGTTCTTGGGGAAGTTTTGGACTACTTTGTGGGACAAGATGGATACTAGGTTATAGAGGAGCACAACTTTCCATCCACAAACAGATGGACAAACAGAGGTGGTAAACAGGACTTTGGTATAGTTGATCAGAGGGTATAACAGTAAGTACCCAAGGACTTGGGATGAGTCCTTAGCCTACATTCAACATTCCTATAACCGGGTAGTACACACATCCACTATGAAGTCACCATTTAAAGCATGCTTGGGATATCTACCTATAAATCCACTAGACATAAAAAGTTGGACAACAAGATGAGGAGGATACATGAGACACAAAGGTGACTAGAGCCAACAAGTTCATTGAGAGGATCGAAAATCCATCTCAAGGTCAAAGAACAACTAGAAAAATCTCAAGCAAAGTATAAAGCTAGGCACGATCAGCATAGGAGGGAACACAAGCTTCATGTTGGAGACAAATTTTGGCTTTACCTGAGCAAGGAGAGACTACAAGGTCAAGCACGTAAGCTCAAGCCACTACTGATATGGACCCTTCACCATATTGGAGTAGGTTGGGGAAAATGATTTTCGACTTGATTTGCCATCATTCATGAGGATGTACTCTATAGTAAACTATGAGAACTTGCACCTATATGAGCCATCCATGCTAGATGAAGATGAAGAACTACAGTTGCTACCTTCCATTGAGGATTGCATCTTAGACTCACGAGGCGGGTGGAGGAAGATGTAGTGCTGACGAGAAGGTCGAGAGAGACTAGGAGAGGTCCATAGGAGTCTTGGAAGATTGGGTGAAAGAAAAGAGACCAAGGCAAGCCGGTGGTACTCGATAGAGCAAGCGAGGAAATTGTTCCCTCATCTACTCCCCCACTAAGCTTTTGTGGGACCAAAAGCCTCCTAAGAAGGGGAGGTGTGATCCATAGGGATCCAAAATACATTAGAAGCATCAACAAAAAGAAGGAAAATAATGAAACGGAGGTTATTTCTTTTAAGTAGCAAGGACCACCACCATGCATAGGGCAATAGTTATAGAACCACCACCCACCCCGCCGCCTAGGCCAGGTGGTGGTCTCAAAATGCTAGTTTGCACGGGGCAGCGGTCCTGGCCATTACTGAGATAATTTTTTTGAAATGAACTTGACCTCTACGAATTTGAAAGGATGTTCATTCCTCTTCTCCTTCATGACCTTTCCCATTCTCCCGGTGCATGGGAGGACATGAGAAAGGCTATAAATACATGATTTTAGAAGTTTAAAACATCATTGAAGCATGGGAGCAAGTGAACAAAAAATCTTAGTCTTTGGAAATTGTATTTGTGTAGAAGAAAGGATTCTTGAGACAGAGCAAACAAGTAAGCTCGAAAGGAAGTGTTGAGATATGATCTACTTCTCTTTCTTACTTATTGTAAATTCTATACTGTTGATTTTAATTTGCCGATAGAAGTGGGAAGAAAGAGCAATTGCCCTTCGATGGTTTTCCTCCATTGGAGGTTTTCTAGGATAAAATTGTTGGTGTTATGAGCTTATATTCTTTCCTTTACTATAATTTTTGATTCTTAGCAAAATAGTAATTCATTCACTAGCTATCTATGTTATTTTCTAATGAAAGTAAACAATAACGATTAATTTGTGATTTTGTGAATAATTCCAAAGTTGAAGAGTTTACAAATCAAATATGGGCTATAAATCCACAACATGTGCTTGTAATGTGGCCACTTGTGCCTAACACCCTATCAACTACCCTTGTAAACATGTAATCTAGGCCTATAGGGTGGAAAACCTGCCCTTGCAAAGTGTCCTCTAAACTTTAAGGGTAGCAAGTCTAAGCTTGCCCTAGCCTAGGTGGTCTTGATCATAATTGGACTACCCACCACTGCCTATACCTATCTGTAACCCGGTGTCATCAATTTGCTGGTCCACTACCTGCTCCACCTACCTATTGACACTTTTGGCTATGGTATAGGCATAAGCCTCTCCACGTCATCCATCTTTTGCGAGGGAACGTTGGTGGCATGCCACTAGAAGCAACTAAACTGTCATCTAATCTATCTACGGGTAACATCTTGTGCTCACTTTCATAATGTCCACTGTATCCACACGAGTAGCTATAACTCATCCAACGCAACTGCCATTTTCTATATGAAGATAAGCCAACATACGACCTCCAAATGATGTCAACACTAGATAATCCCTCCAATGCCACGCCTATAATATGCCACATCATGAGTAGCCTTGATAGACATGTGCTCTCCAACAACAGTACCCAACACTTATAACCAACTCAAACCAAGCCCGCATTAAATGCATTTGGCTAGGGCATACCAACTAGACGCACACATATAATGTGCTCATATACCCATCGCGGAGAAGAAAAGTGCAACAAAAACTCGAACCTCCTGATCGTCCGTAGGCCCATAACTCCCTATATAACTGTACCAAGTATGCTGGTGCCCAAGAAAAATGGGTCCTATCCTCCATCATGTCATGGAGAACCCCCATCAACACCCATGGGAATCTCCCACCCTTGTCATCTAAGTAGTGCAAAACAACACCATGCCTCCATAATCGGGACCACTAGCCTTATCTCCTCAAGATGAAATTTGTGTACATCTCTCCATAAGCTTAGGCTCGCGTTATGGAACCTCATATTTTCCATCAACATCAACATAAAATGCTATGATTCCTTTGAAGAAATAAAATACACCTACATCCCCACTATCGGTAACTGTAGGATCCTGTACACGTACTCTAGGGTGCTTGTGATCTCACCCATCGGTAGATGAAATGTGTTGGTCACTGAATCCCATCTATTGATGAGTGCGACCATCAATCTCGGCTCCCGAACCCAATAAGGATGACATATGCAATGTGATGCCACTCCTCTTCATCACGTCATGCTCCCTTGTACCACTAGTAATAGAGGCAATACTCTATCTCTCATCCGTAATGGCTCCTATCCTGCACCTAACAAATCATACCATTGTTAAACCTTCACCATACCCAACACATCTCTTACCCAACAAACCTATTCCCAAACCCTTATTGCTTATTGTACCCCAACCCCATAGATTACCACTTTTTTACACTAACCCACTGTACCATTTATACCTATTACCCTACTCATTCTCAATAAACTTGCCTTTCCACCTAATTAAATATATTTTTCGCCTACCCTACCTTGTTTCTTGATCTATTTTTCCCGACAAAGCATCGGTCACTTCGACCAATAGGAATTGATCCATCATGACCGGTGTTGGTTACGATACTTGACTAATCTTTGACCAATGCCAACCGATGTCAACTAAATATCGATCAACGTTGGTTATTATTGTGGCAACCGAATCTAAAACCCCCTATTTCTCCCAAAATTCTCAAATCTAACCTAGAACCCTATCCTACCTTACCCAAACCTAACCTAAACCCCTCCCCACCCCTATTTACCCTACCTAGGACCTCTCCCCTCCCTCATTACAACATTTTAACCACAAATTCACATTTATACCCCCCCCGACATGGTTTTACCCAACACCAATTTTATGAACATATTTTAACAATAAATGACAAATCGGAGTTGAATCCTACCTCATCACGATCTTTGTCGGCATGGTGGTATGTTTGGCCACTTTGCACGGTGGCCCACCTAAACCCTCTCCCACCTCTTCCATGCCAAAATCCACTCCTCACCTCTAACCAACCAATTAAATCACTCTACCCGATCTCATGGACTCACCAACCGAATACCAATCACCCTTATGAGGCTCACCAAATCAGCTCTTCATATCTTTTTATCACTTTCCAAATTTCCACCTCTCTTCTCTCATTTTCTACAATTGGAAAATGACAAATGATTCCATAAAAAGTAAAATTTTCCTTATTTAAACCTAACTCGAGTGACCGACGGCGGTCATATTTGTTCCATAGAGAAGGCGACATCGGTCACCCTATAACTAGCATTGGTCAACCCTTTCAACTACTTGGCCTTGCCAAGACCCCTTTACATGTAACCATTAGTGCTCACACCCCTTTCCTCATCCCAAACACCTATTGAACCATTCCCACAAGCCCAAACCATCCTTCAATTTCCTTAAGTTATATCTTAGGAGTTGTTATTTTACCTATACCTTGTCCTTATCCGTGCCATGACCTATTTGCCAAAGGCTGACCTACTTGGTTTGACCATTGACCTCATGTACTTGATATACCTTGTGATGTTGTTACCTATGTTGTTTTAGCCTAACAACCATACCTTTCCTATTGCCGTGCCATTTATCCCGACCAAACCTTTGGTGTACCGGAACATACCTAAACGTTCTTGTATCTAACCTAAGTTGTGTTTTCTAGACCATATCCTATACCTTGGATACTTGAATCACTTCACCCTTGTTTGGATAAACCTATCGACCTTGGACGATGTAGAGTTTTGCAAGATCTTCAACCTTATACCATGTGTTGCAATCTATATGTGTACTTGCATTTGATTACCCATGACCCAATTTTGACCTTGGCCTATTACCTATTACCCGAGTTTACCATCACCCTTTCCCACAATACTCATCCCCTTCCCGACCTATCTTCACCAACTACACATTTATCAAACCTTTCACCAATTCCATATAACACCTCACCAATGCCTGGTTTGAGGGGATCACCTTCACCCACACATGGGGCAATCACTTACTATTTTTGTTAGTGTCACTTAGAATACAAGCTACACAAAAAAGGGGAAAAATGTAGACACCAAAATTGGGTCACACTCCCCTTGGTCCCCTTTCGAATAGCCAACTTAAACATATTCACCTAACCATGACCCTTTTACCCCACATTAATATCAGTTTAATTATTTATAATTAAAGTAATACCCATGCTCACAATATTCATTATTTAATTACCTTAATTAAAACTAATTTCCACCTCACCCCACCACCTCACCTAGACACCTCCTCATAAACCTATTCTTAGCATGTTTCCCTTTTTACTAGGACTGAATATTCACTCACCATAACTAACTAAGAGGCTTAGTCCTACCTACCTTAATGAACTAAGACTTAGTTCAACCCTAAAATCACATGCATATTTTTCCTGTAACAACATGCTCGCTTATCTAAGAGAAAAACACCATCTTAGACCCAAAACCAACGGGGTGAGCTGGAAAAAGATAGTTAGGATCTTATATTTTGGGAAACCTAGGATTTCTTGCCTTAACCGATGCCATTCAACCCTAAACCAACGCCGGTCACCCTAAACTATAAATCAATTACAATATATCTACTTTGGTAACCTTGTTTGAGAGGTTGGCCACATTCTCGAGTTTTGTAGCAAAGGATATTTGCATGCAAGTAAGAACCAGAGCCCTTTCACACATCCATACAACCATAAACATCACCAAGATGGATCCAAAGGTATTTTTATTCATGGTATCATTTTGGGAAGCACTTCCATGACACTGATCACTATTTCATAGATCAGCCATCATCAACATCCAACCATCAAACCTGTAACACCAATAAGTGTGCTTATAACCTGCATCATTTCAGTTTATAAAGTTTCTTCACTTTTGTTTATTAGCCTCCATTTACATTTTGTCCCACCAATATTACCTCCCCATGAATCAACCATTCCACCACCCACAATCATTTCATCACATATACCCGATCCTTGAATATATTTGAGTACTCCCAACACCTCCATAGACATAACCATTCTCCTTACCATCTTTTTCTAATCTCAGACAAACCCCCAAAACCAAGTTTTATTGAGTTTATATCATCTCCGCCTATACAACGCCGATTATCCATGACCATCGTCGGTTCTTCTAAACCGTCTTGATCATACTTGATCGAATCGGTCTCTATATTCGTTAATCCCGCAAATAATAGAAATCTAATAACTTACACCTAAGAAGCCCAAGCTACCCATAATTTGACCCCGACCTATTCTAGTACCTTGACTACATAACCTACTTCCATATTTGATCATAACCTATCCTGTTATATTAAAGTTTCTTATTGTATTTGTATGAGATACCTACATCATATCAACTCGCAATAGGATTTTATTTATTTATGTTATTTCTTACATTAAGTTGTATTAAATAGTGGGTTGACTTCCACCAAGGAAGTACCACAATTCCTGGATCTAGCACATGCTAGGCATCCCATTGACATATATTTTTTAAATCTCTTTTGTGGTCTTGTTTTGTATTTCAGGTAGTTCTTCCTAGCCGAAAGGAAGCTCTCATATTTAGCATTGGATCAAGAAGTCGAACGTGCACAATGACCTTTAAATTGACCATCACAACATGTACTACTCCTTAGACCATACCCTTATCTGTTTCTCCAAATCCACGAGATAAAAAGGTGAAACATCTCTCAAGATCATCCATGCCTCTCGCCTAAACACACACTCACTTTACATTGTGATCTCATTGTGGGTTCTTATGCCAACATTTTAACTAATCTCTTAGAGACTTGCGTCATCACATTACCCGCCGCTTTGAGCTTATAATTCTCTCAAACCAAAACCAAAAGGGTTTGATGAAACCAAGATTTTTTTGCACGTTGGCTCATTTTCTTTCTCGACCTTGACCTCAAATTCATTAATCAAAAGTCTATTAAAGGCTAGGAAATCAGTTCGACCAACTAGAAGACGCAACTCTTTCCAGGGAATCAACCCTCTAACTTTAATTTTCGGATGAATCTATAACTACCCTCTCCTTGAATGATACCACTTACCAAATGAACCTCTTCTTCAACGGTTCCAAGTATCAACATGGGGGTAGTGTAGGTTTTATCCTCATTCCTCTTGGCGGTGAACCCATGCCTTTATCTTTAAAACTACATTTTGATTGTACAAACAATATCACTTTGAATATGAAGCACTCGTGTTGGGTCTCTAGAATGCTTATGCCTTAGATGTTAAGTCAATCAATATCTTTGGTGATTCCCAGCTGGTTGTAAATCAAGTCAATGGTATATACCAGTGTCATAATGAAATATTGCAAAAGTTCAAGCATCATATAGACATACTTTTGATTACCTTTGACCATTATGAACTTCAAACAACAGTCCATTCTACTAATAAATTTATGGATACCATGGCTTGCTTGGCTTCTCAGATACCCACTTCGCCTACCGATCTAAAATATTTGTCACAATATAAAGGTTACAATCACCCTCTTATTTACCTCGTGAGGTCCACTCGTTGGAACCGTTGCACCTGACCCACATGACCTTTGGTATAAATATTTTACAAACTACCTTTCCCTTTCCATTCTACCTCATGATCTCACTCATAATGGACAACGTGCATTTCTTAAAAGTGTCTCTCTCTATGTCATCATGGGTGGTCTCCTTTATAAGTGCGGCTTTGACAATATTCTCTTACGATGCCTTACAAGTATTTAAATTCCTACACCATCAAGGAAGTTCATGACGGAATTTGTGGAGGCCACTCGAGTGCTTTATCTATCATTGAATGCATTCTTTACCTTGGATACTATTGGCCAACCCTAAACCGTGACTATTGTGACTATATCAAATATTGTGTGAAATTCCAACAACATGCTAATCTTCATCACACACCTAGTCATGCCTTATAGGCCACACGAGACCTTTGGCCTTTCTCTCAATGGGATTTGGATCTTGTCGAAGAGATCAATCCTCATTATTCACAACACCATCAATGGATTATAAATGCTACTGAATATTACACTAAATGGGTAGAATCCATTCCCCTCATTTCTACGAAATCCGAGAAAATATGTGAATTTATCAACCATCACATCATTTTTCACTTTGGTGTCCCTCATCGCCTCATATTCGATAATGGAAAACAATTCAAAAATAAAACCCTACACATGCTGTGTGATTCTTTTGACATTCAAATCTGTTTCTTGCCACCTTATTACCCACAAACCAATGGCCAAGAAAAATCAACCAATAAAACCTTGAATAAAATTCTTATGAAAGTACTTGACAATACTATGAAGGATTGGCATACACACATTCCTTTCACCTTACGGGTTTACCACACTAGTATTTACACTTTGACTATTGCCACACCTTTTTTCTCTGGTCTATGGTATGAAGGCTATCTTGCCTCTCAAGGTCCAAATTCCATCTCTCGCATCTCAAGACAAGACATGCTCAACGACGATGACTTTCGCTAGGATCATTTGGCACCTGACTTGGGTTATTATATGAACATCATCTCAATACTCTTAACCATCTCCAAATCTACCAAAAACATATCGAGCGTGCCTATAAAAAACATTTCCATGAATGAACCATTTAAGTAGAAACCCCATCCTGAAGGGAAATCAACATGTAACCAAAGAAGATAAAAGTAAACGGTGTAAATTTTCTCCTAATTGGCGTGGGCCCTATATCATTACTCATGCCTATGGATCATGTGCTTATCATTTGTCTTCACTCGAGGGTAAACTTGAACTGATCCCCACAATGTTTTACATCCTGTAGACCATTTTATTATTGAAATATAGTCCTATATCACCTTACCTCTATTGACTACTCGTCCCTTGAGCATCATTCACCTTCCATGTTACCTATTTTGAGGATCACGATTAAACAAGAATCATGTGATTACCCGTCACTTAGCAGCGTTATCTTTAATATGAGTATCGCTCTACTCATATCATGATTCTCATGGATACTTCATCTTTTCAAATATAGAATCCCACGGTCGTTCATCACTTAAAACCATATCTTTCATAGTTAGCCCTCGTGTGTACTACGGTCTTGTCTTCTAAATAAGAACCTAATCTTCCTCTATAGTCTTGTCCATGACTTAAACGTCCAAAAATAAATGGGATTCATCTCTTTGAGTCAAACTTCTGTAAAAAGATGACTCCATCAAAGGGACATATCTTCTCTCTATCTTGCCACTATAAATAGACTTCTCCTTGAAGGACAACTATATAAAGTCATTGCAAAAATATAATAAAATATTGAAGCTTCCCTCATTGATCATCTTCACGAAGACCTCGGGAGATAATATACTCATCCCATATAGACTTTTCACATCGACAAGTCTATGAAAAAGCAAAACAAACAAAGAAAATGATAAATTTTTCATCATGGAATTGCCTATTTTTGATCACGGGTTTCTTTCTGGTAAATATACCATCACACACTAGGATATTCTAAACCACCCACTTTCACCTCGATACTATGGTCTTGTCTTCTAAATAAGAACCTAATCTTCCTCTATAGTCTTGTCCATGACTTAAACGTCCAAAAATAAATGGGATTCATCTCTTTGAGTCAAACTTCCTGTAAAAAGATGACTCCATCAAAAGGGACATATCTTCTCTCTATCTTGCCACTATAAATAGACTTCTCCCTTGAAGGACAACTATATAAAGTCATTGCAAAAATATAATAAAATATTCAGAAGCTTCCCTCATTGATCATCTTCACGAAGACCTCAGGGAGATAATATACTCATCCCATATAGACTTTTCACATCGACAAGTCTATGAAAAAGCAAAACAAACAAAGAAAATGATAAATTTTTTCATCATGGAATTGCCTATTTTTGATCACGAGTTTCTTTCTGGTAAATATACCATCACACACTAGGATATTCTAAACCACCCACTTTCACCTCGATCTATGGTCTTGTCTTCTAAATAAGAACCTAATCTTCCTCTATAGTCTTGTCCATGACTTAAACGTCCAAAAATAAATGGGATTCAACTCTTTGAGTCAAACTTCTGTAAAAAGATGACTCCCTCAAAAGGGACATCTCTTCTCTCTATCTTGCCACTATAAATAGACTTCTCCTTGAAGGACAACTATATAAAGTCATTACAAAAATATAATAAAATATTGAAGCTTCCTCATTGATAATCTTCACGAAGACCTCGGGAGATAATATACTCATCCCATATAGACTTTTCACATCGACTAGTCTATGAAAAAGAAAAACAAACAAAGAAAATGACAAATTTTTCATCATGGAATTGCCTATTTTTGATCATAGGTTTCTTTCTTGGTAAATATACCATTGCACACTAGGATATTCTAAACCACCCACTTTCACCTCATTTTCTTTTCACCCTAATTTTCTCTCTGCTCAAGGGACTTTCCATGACTACGACATTTCGTGATCATGTGACTTTCTTCACCCTTAGAATAGTCCAGTATGCAACGCCTTTAGGGTCTCACGTTCATAAGCACATCTTAGGTATGGTAGACTCATTAGGGTTCTAATCAATTAAGTGGCTCTTTTACCACCTCTTACCATTCACCTTTTTCATTACTTATTGATTCTCCTATGCAAGACTAGACCATCAAAAATACATTTTAAAAATATTTCTACTATCACCTATGACTCCACCATGCCTACCACCTAAGACTCAACCATGCCTATGACCTATACTCAATCATACCTAAAACCTACCAGCCCATTCATCTATCTCATCACATTATTCCCTAGATTATGGGAGAACTACATTAGCTTGGGGCCCCTTTTCACTGGGGCTATGTAGGCAACACTCTAGGGCATGGGGCCCTTCAAGTTAGCTCGACCACTCTTTACCCTAACCTATTTCCCCCATTTTCCTATTCATATTCTATCTTAGTTTCCATTTTCTACAACACTTGGAAATTAATACAAACATACATATCTACCATGTTACCACATCATAACAACATCCAATCAATCATTTCACATTTCCATAATATCACATTTTAGAAATCTACACCATAACATACATATAACTCATCATTTATTTCCCATGTTACTAATAACTTAGACATTAAATCAAAATTAAAAACAAGACTCCACCATGCCTAAATGACCTGACCCCACCATGCCTAAACCGACATGACTCCATCATGCCTAAATTACCTAACTCCATCATTCCTAAATCGACCTGACTCCATCATGCCTAAATAACCTAACTCCATCATGCCTAACTGACTTAGCTCCATCATGCCTAAATTGACCTAACTCCATCATGCCTAATTGACCTGAATCCATCATGCCTAAAATGACCTAACTCAATCATGCCTAAACCAACTGAATCCATCATGCCTAATCCACCTGGTTTTCACCCATATACATATAACAATGAAAATTTTACAACATAAGTACAACATCATACCATAAATATCACCATCTCTATATAAATCATCAAAATCTATGTGTCCATACATATGTGCATGATCTGAAAATCAATACATATGTATGCCAATACAAATACATACATGTATATCAAACTCTCATATATAGCCTCACCATCTTCGGCATGCAGGCCGGTATAATAATCAAAAATCTCAAAAACTCTCATGTACATCCTCACTATCTTTGGCACATAGGCCGATATAAATAAAAATATACAAAAATCTATATCCTGAACATATATGGTGACTAATCATCACCCCACCAGATGTCCATGCCAGTCTCATCTTTCTCCTCCTCCTCTCCTCGAGCCCGATGCCATGCCACCATCTCTCCGCCTCGTATAGATCTAGCCCTCTCCTTTTCCTAGCCTGCATATGGGTGCGGACTCTATGAGCTAGTCACCTCTCCATGACCCTATTTGTGGGATCTCCGCCACCTATAATCTCTACACACTATGTGTGAGAGATAGGTCCTCTCACTTGAGGCATGCTATGATTTGTACTCTTCATACAAGTGGACATCTATCCCCATGGTAGTCAGATGGTCATGATAATACCACACCTCACTTAGGGAATCCATGAACACGGCTATCGGATCTTATTTGCAATGGTGCCATTAGTCTCAAACCCTATACTTGTACCATGGGACCCTATCCATGAGCTTGTACTGGTGTTTGTGTTGTGCCCTAGTCCTATAGGGCGTAATCTGGGCTGCATACGGTGGTAACTGGCCCTGTAACCCTACTACATGTGCCTGTAGGGTGGCTACCTGTCCCCCATCTCCATCTCCACCTGTGTGGTGTATGTCCACGGGCGATATGGGTGTGTAAAGCTACCACTTGTGCCTGTAATGTGGCCACCTGTGCCTCAAACCCTATCAACTACCCCTGTAAACCTATAATCTAGGCATGTAGGGTGGAAACCTACCCCTACAAAGTGTCCCTCTGAAATGTAAGGGTAGCCAAGTCTGGCTGCCTTGGCCTAGGTGGTGTTGCTCATAACTGGACTACCCACCACTGCCTATACCTATTTGTAACCCCGACATCATCAATCCATTGGTCCATTACCTGCTCCTCCTACCTAGTCAATATTATCGATTGTGGTAGAGGCATAGGCCTCTCCATGTCATCCCTCATGTACTGAGGGAATGGTGGTGGCATGTCTTGGAGTAGCCTAAATGTCGTTTGACCCTATCTATAAGTATCATCTCATGCTCATTGACATGATGTCACTATATCCACATGAGTAGTTGTAACTCATCCAACACCACCGCCATCTTCATGTATGAAGGGAAGCTAACATACAACCTCCAAATTATGTCAACACCAGATCATCCCTCCAACGCCTGTCTATAATATGCCACATCGTGAGTAGCCTTGGTAGCCCCATGCTCTCCAAAAATAGGCACCCAATGCTTGTACCCAACTCAAACCAAGCCTACATCAAATGCATTCGGCCAGGGCATACCAATTGGATGCACACATACAATGTGCTCATATGCCTAGCAATGGAGAAGAAAGGTGCAACACAAAATGAACCTTCTGATCACCCATAGGCCCATAACTCCCCTGTATAAGCTGCACCCCATCTGTTGATGAGTGTGACCATCAAGATCGGCTCCTAAACTATGTGCTTATATCGTCCTGACCCCAATAAGGATGACATCGTAATGCGTGACACCACTCCTCTTTCATCATGCTCCATTGTACCACTAGTAATAGAGGCAATACTCTCTCTTTAATCTGCAAGTGGTCCCCTAACCTACACCCAATAAATCATACCATTGTTCTTCACCATACCCAACACATCTCTCACTTGAAAAACCTATTCCCAACCCTACAGATTACCCCTTTTTACACCCACCCATTTGTACCATTTATACATATTACCCTACTTATTATCAATAAAATTTCCTTTCCACCTAATTAACTATCTTTTTTGCCCATCCTACCTTGTTTCTTGATCTAATTTTCCCAAAATCGACCGAGATCGATCACTTCGATCGACATCGTTCCATCATGACTGGTATTTGTCACCTAATACTTGACCGATTCCGGCTAATGCCAACTAACTTCGGCCAAATATTGGTGGCATCGGTCATTGTCGCGCATGCTGAATCCAAAAAAACCCACTATTTCTCCCAAAATTCTCAAATCTAACCTAAAACCATATCTTACGTTATCCAACCCTAACCTAAACCCCTTCCCACCATTATTTACCCCACCAGGACCTCTCCCTTCCCTCATTGCAACATTTTAACAACAAATTCACCTTTATACCCCCACCCAACATAGTTTTACCCAACACCAATTTTACCAACCTATTTTAACAAAAATGAAAAATTTGGATTGAATCATAACTCATCACGGTCTTTGTCGGCATGGTTGTATGTCACAGCCGGTGCCCGATGGCCCACCCATGTCAAAATCCACTCATCACCTCCAACCAACCAATCTAAGTACTCGACCCGATCTTGTGGATCCACCAACCGAATGCCAATCACCTATTATAAGGCTCACCAACTCAGCTCTCCATCTATTTCTGTCACTTTCTAACTTTCCACCTCTCTTCTGTCATCTTCTACAATTGGAAAATGAAAAATGATTTCGTTAAAAGTGGAATTTTCCTTTTTTAAACCTAACCCTAGATGACCGACGCGCGGTCATATTTGTTCCCTAGAGAATTAGCATCAGTCACCTATAAGTGGCATCATCAACCCTTACAAATACTTGGCTTTTCTAAGCCCCCTTTTACCTGCAACCATTAGTGCGCACACCCCTTTCCTCAACCTATAAACCTATTGAACCATACCCACAAGCCCAAACCACCCTTCAATTTCCTTAAGTTGCATCTTAGGAGTTGTTATTTTACCTATACCTTGGCCTTACCCATGCCATGACCTATTTTCTTGAACCCAACCTAATTGGTGTGACCATTGACCTCATGTACTCATTATATCTTGCGATGCTTTTACCTATGTTTTTTAGCCTAGTAACCATACCTTTCCTATTGTCATGCTATTTATCTCAACCAAACCTTTGGTGTACACGGAACATACCTAAACGTTCTTGCATCTGACCTAAGTTGTATTTTTTGGACCATATCCTATACCTCAGATACCTGAATCACTTCACCCTTGTTTGGATAAACCTACCTTGGAAGATGTAGATTTTTCAAGCTCTTCAACCTAGTACCGTGTTGCAATCTATACATGTGTGTGCATTTGATTTCCATTACCCATGACCCAATTTTGACCCTGGCCTATTACCTATTACCCGAGTTGACCATCACCCTTTCCCATAGTACTCATCCCCTTGAAACCAAAATTGGGTCACACTCCCCTTGGTCCCCTTTCAAATAGCCAACTTAAATATGTTCACCTAACCATGACCATTTTACCCCACATTAATATCGGTTTAATTATTTATAATTAAAGTAATACCCATGCTCACAATATTCATTCTTTAATTACCTTAATTAAAAATAATTCCCAACTCACCCTCACCTAGACACCTCATCACAAACCTATTCTTAACATGTTTTCCTTTTACTAAGACTCAATATTCACTCACCATAGCTAACCTAACTAAGAGACTTAGTCCTACCTACTTTAATGAATTAAGAATTAATTCAACCCTAAAATCACATGCATATTCTTCCTTTAACAAAGACATGCCCACTTTTTAAAGTGCAAAACACCATCTTAGACCCAACACCAATGGGAAGAGCTGGAAAATGATAGTCGAGGATCTGCTATTTTTGGAAACCTAGGATTTCCCACCTTAAGCGATCTTTAGTCAACCCTAAACCAATGCTTGATCACCTAAAGCGTAAATCCCGAGATACCATATATCCACTTTGGTAACTTTTTTTGAGAGGTTGGCCACATTCTCGAGTTTTGGAATAAAGGATATCTACATGCAAAGCAAGAACCAGAGCCCTTTCGGACATATAGACATGACCATAGCCAAAGACCAAGATGGATCCAAAGGTATTTGCATTCATGGTATAATTATGGGAAGTAATGTGTGGCACCGACACTATATCACCGATCAACCATCAAAGCATCATCCAACCATCGAACCTGCAACACTAGTAAGTTTTCTTATAACCTACAAAATTTCATCTTTACTCAATTTATAAAGTTTCTTCACCTCTGTTTATCAGCCTCCATTTACGTTTTTGTCCCACGAATCTTACTTCCTATGAATCCAACCATTCCACCACCCACAATCATTTGATCACCTATAACTAATCCCGAATATTTCTGAGTACTCCCAACACCTCCACAGACCTAAACATTCTCCTTACCATCTCTGTTTAATCTTAGAAAAACCCATAAAACCAAGTTTTATTGAGTTTCTATCATCACAGCTATCTGAGTGCCGGTTATCCATGACCTCCGTCAGTTCTCTCTAAAGCTGTCATCGGTCATACTTGACCGACATCGGTCTTTATATTTGGTAATCTAGAATTTGACCTGACCTATTCCAACATCGTGACTACCTAGCCTGTTATATTAGATTTACTTATTGTATTTGGATGAGATACCTAAATGATATCAACCACGGTAGTATTTTATTTATTTATGTAATTTTTACATTAAGTTGTATTAAATAGTGGGTTGATGCCACAAGGAAGTACCACAATTCCTAGATCTAGTACACGTGGGCAGCCCACTGACATATATTGTTTAACTCTCTTTGTGGTCTTGTTTTGTATTTCAAGTAGTTCCTCCTAGCCAAAAGGAAGCTCTCACAATCAGGATTGGATCAAGAATTTAGAACACACACAACGACCTTCTAAATGACCATCATAATAGATATTCCTTCTTGGCCTATACCCTTATCTATTTCTCCAAATCCGTAAAGAAAATGGTGAAACATGAGTCACCAAAATTGTTTCTAAATTCAACTCATTTGAATTTACCGAGTTTTCATAGTGAGCTTAGAATGGAGATCATGTTGAAACCACCTTCATTATGTTTATTTTAATGATCACATTGTCCAAATATATGGCAAAATCTATTTTTATTATCATCATGGATTCTAAACTAATCAAGCCCGCTATTTCCTCCCTTTTATTTATGCTTTATGTGCCTTAAAAATGATTAAGTTTGGCCTCTATTTGTTTTTTAATCTTTATTTGAATTTATATATTCCTTGACACCATTTATTTCATGCGGAATATCTAAGAATTAATATATAAACACTTGGTCAATATTGACTTGTTCATTTTTTTCTTCCCCTTATGGATCCTTGACACTTTGTGCCCATCAAATTCTCCATGTTTTGCAGAGCTTCAAACTTAATCATTTTTCCTTATTTTCAAAACCTATGATGGATGGAAGATAAGTGTCACTCAACGACACATGAGAATATTTAAAACCCTTGGTTCATTCCCAAGCTTTATATGATGTAAATATGAGACAAGTGACATTAAATTAATACATGGAATTAATTGGCACACATGGTTATCTCAATACTTTGTATCTATGTCCAAACCTTGCATAATGTTGATGGGAACCGTGTAGCAATTTATACACATGACATAGATCATTTATTTATATTGTCTCAAGGTTGTTCCACCCTACTTCCTTTCCCTACTGAATGCCAAGAAATTGATAGAAGACAAGTGATATGGTGTAGAAATGGCACAAATTAATGAAGTGTGAGGTTAGTTATAGTGCCAACTCACAAGGCTGAATTTGATGGTTTCACCTAAAGGAAAATGATGCTCATGAAGGTCATAGAGGGCATGATTGAGCTCTACTAATTTTTCATTGATAAATTTTTATAGAGATCCCTAAATGATAAGTGGATGGTAACATTGGAAAGGTAATCGAGAAAGAAATTTACATTAAGCATGATTTGAGAGAATGTTTGAGATTACATTGGAAATTTCATGATAGATTATATAGGTATATTGTTCTCATATTTTCAAATTTAGTGGCTCTAAAATTTCTCACAAAGTCCTCTATGTTGATATTTCTATTCTATAAGATTCTTTCAAATTGAAATTCCCATCCCGGATCCACTAAAATGTTTGTAGAGGAGTTAAAAAAATAGGGATCAATATGATGAGTTATTCAATGGTTCCACATGTGAAATCATGAACTTTTGCGAAAATGGTAGCATAATCTCCACCCATCCTAATGATATTATAAACGTACATTTATGTTTTCTAAAGAATCAATTCAAGAATAAATATATGTTTGTTTATTCTTGATGAAGGCATTAGATCAAACCAAAACAATATTATCTTGTAAAATCATGAGGGTTTTGAAGATAAGGTTTTTACAAGATTTTTCCAACTATAGTTTATGGTTAGTAGATCATAAATGTACCTACGAGGATCCCAAAATATGCTTAGAGGTGGATGTGAGGTAGATTATTTTAGTTAAGCACCTTTTGGAGGTTCTTGATAATTATGAATAGGATAAACACAATAGAAAAAGATACACTCCAACATATTGTTCATCCTCCCATTCTCTCTTCTTTGGCTATAAGTTTATATCAACACTATTGTAAAAGGGTTCCCTTTCCTTGGATGCAAATTTACTCTTCTCTTTTGAGTCCCTGATATTTTTGAGTTCCTATAATCTATGGTTTTGAGATTTGTAAACGCATAAACACTTTGGGTCATGTTATGATAGATTGTGCATATTTAATCTCTTAATGCATATGATTGTGGCTTATATCTCCCCTTTCTTTTTTGTTAATTTTCTCTACCACTCTATCATGGTTTTAATTTATTATGTGTAACACTTGTAAGATTTTATTTCACCATGTCTTTGTATGTTGAGAGTAAGAGTTAGATAAAATTTAAGTTTATTTTGGTTTGTATTTGACCTGTTGGACCTATGTTTTGTTCTTTTTATTGCTAAATCATATAATGAGGATGATCCAATTTCTTCTTGGTGCATCACCATTTTTAATTTAATTTTTTCATCCCTTTTCTCACTCAATTGGTATATTATAGTAGAGTAGTGGTAACTTAAAGTAGTTAGGATAAGATCTAGCTTTCTATGGAGGTATTCCTTAAGGATCCAAGTGTTCTCGCACCTTGTAGGAAAAATCATTTCTTCTTTGAGATACGGGGTTCAAATCGGTGATCTTAATGGGTGCACATCTCAACCAACCTAACAATGCCCATCCAACATCAATTTTTTTAATATTACTTAAAAACTTATACACTAACTAGAAATGATTATAGTCCAATCTAACATCAATTAATAATTTTTAAATATAATTATTAATAAGGATGAATAAAGGAAAATTATTTCTTGTGGAGGTTATGTTGATGTAAATTTTAATATCGTATAAGTAAAATTCCACAAATTAACAATATAATGAAAGTGTTATAAAGCCTTCAATTATTATCGTAAGTATATGATTGAGTTGTAATTGGATTAATCCCACATTGATTTGATAAAGGTCATTAGGTAAATGACTAATGATATAGGTCATATTGAGATGGTTTGAGTATGAAAGTAAAATCCCAAAAAAATAACAATGTAGTTAAATTTATTCTTAAAGCCTTCAATAACTTAAAGACAATTACATGATTATATTGTAATTGATATTTGTCAAATAAGGTTAACATATATAACAATATATTTTTTTTTCATGGAATCCCACAATCACATAACTAAAAATATGATTGGATTTTAATTTGTTTAATCCCACAAAGTGGTGAGAATTGAGAGACAAGGGTGATGTATAAGGCATAACATGCTTCAAAATATTTTACAATGGGAAAATAGTCTAGACGGAATGACCCACGATAGATTTGTTAATAAATGGTTTGTGAAATATCTTGATTAATAATGGAAAAACAAGATCACATTGTAATTTTTATAATCCAACATTATTAAGAATTAAGATATAATGGCGACTTTTAAGGAATTACATAATTACATGCTCTAGAAATATTTTCCAATGGAAAAAGAAACTAGAGAGTGAGAAGCCCAAAATACATGTGGGTGATGAGACTACCAATGGATCCTATCTCAAAATGTCTCATGCACACATAAATAACAATACCACAAAAATTAAGAATATAATTAAATTTATTGTTCTTGTAGAAACCTTCAATTACTTAATAAAAATGCATAATTGGAATGTAAATGTATTAATTTAACATAATTAATTTTTTTCTTGTGTAACCCTTAAATTAAATAACAAAAATACATGGTTGGAGTGTAATTAGGTTAATCTAACATTGGAAAGATTTGTGATATACACACAAGTTTTTAACAACATGTGGATGAGATTGTATCAACATGTGTACAAACCATTTCCTTGACTTGAAAAGGCCTCTTGATTTTGAGGAGCTAACAAATATTCAAAATTCACATGATAAGGCATGACCTTGAATTTGGATGTCCAAATCGAAGGCCACCAAGTTATAGGTTTGAAATCTAAAAAAATATTTGGAAACCTCTTCTACCCTCATAATTGTCCTAGAGGAAGTCCCTCATATTTTTTTCAAGTTTGGCACACGAAGCTTTAGAATTTTCTAAACAAGAAGAATAGTAAATATGTGTAGTAGCCAACACCTTGGAGTAAACTTAAAACATTATTGTATGAGAAATAGGATTCAAGATCCAATAATTTTTTTTATCAACCCTTCGGATCACATTAGTCCACAAATCAAATGACGGGGCTTGAAAAGAAAAAGGGATGCCTAGAAACTTGAATTTCTCACTAGGTCAAATCCAATTCCAATTATATATCTATACATCAAAATGGGAATGGAAGTGCAATATTGCCTATAACTTTGTGCTTTATTCTATTGTATAGAAGACCAAATGGATAAAGTATATCACAACATTCCATGCCATTAGATTTGGATGATTCATCTTCAATCAATGTGAGGAAGGAATCATCAACAAAATTCCAATTAACCATCATATTATGAGAGTGATACCTTTTACTAATCATCTAGAAGCATAATCAACTAGAAGGTAGTTAAATACCTCAACAAACAACACATACAAATAAGGGGAATTTAAACAACCTTTGAAAATAACCCAAACTTATTAGATTGGACACCATTAATAGATATATAAGTGCTAACATCATGAAAACCATTTTAATAGTACTAAATAACCTAGAGCCAAAACTAAGAGCTTATAAATTTTCCAAAATAAATAATCATTCAATTCTATCACAAGCATTTTTAAATTCAATTTTGATGAATATTTCCTTATTACGTGTGAAGTTCTACACTATTCCATGCCTTCACAAACACAAATGATGTTCTCAAGGATGTTTATATTGTTAATAAAACCAATTTTCTAAATGGACTGTATATGCCCTTGTAGGTGAAGAGTCTTAGAAAATACTTCTAAGAAATTGTATCTCACTTGGTAGCTCTATAAGAAAGGGAGTCAAGAAAGGTTTAAATCTCCAACTATTATTGCTCACATAGGTCCTTGTAAAATTTGATGGCACATTTGTTATTAAAATAATTTGGAATGCTTAGGAGTTTCTAAAAATACATTTAATTTGGGATGGAGATGGATTCGGATCTAAGGTTTCACTTAATTCCCCTTTGTATTTGGTGGTGCAACATGTTTTCCTATTATAATGTTCCCTTTTTATTTTATCACTTGGATTAAAATTTCAAGGTTGTTTAATAAATGTATCAAGGTAATTTTAACACTATTTTGCAAGCAAGTCAAGGAGTGGGTGTCTTTATCTATTATAAGGGATAAATTTCATCTTTAGACTAGTGATAAAGAATCAATTATGGAAATTTAGAATTCCATACTTGATTTGCATCTTCGTAAAATTGGTATTATGTCACTAGTCAAATGGTGGAATATTGGAAATGGCCCATTGAGACCCCCTTTTCGATGGCATGAAAATTGATTAAGTTGAAAATCCTTTATCAATAACTCATGTAAATTTATGTCCTTAATGTATGATGGGAATTTATTTTCACTAAAATAGTGTTGAAAAGAAGGTTTGAAATAGTATGATACATTATCATATATCCAAAACATGAATGATTCTTGTG
This sequence comes from Taxus wallichiana var. yunnanensis, assembly GCA_018340775.1. NCBI lineage: Eukaryota > Viridiplantae > Streptophyta > Pinopsida > Cupressales > Taxaceae > Taxus > Taxus wallichiana. The sequence continues at coordinate 742,428,928 of CM031244.1, forward strand.
ATGTATCCTTTCCTAGGGGTTACTAATTGGATCTTGTTTGGTGCATCTAGGAATGAAAAACCATATTTGATCTATATTACACCACCCTACATTATTAAATCATATATTTTATTGAACTATATTTTTTTATTGGTGGTAAAAGGAGGGTTAAGGGGACCCCCCTGTACATCAAGAAAGCTCCATGAGAGTAGATAAATCTAATTATAATAACATCAAAAAACCATAGTATAAAAGTTCATAGTAATAAGGGCACTTAGGAGCCCATATAGTGATACTAACAACAACAAAAAACCATAGTGAAACTAACAACATCGAAGGAACTAATAGCCATAGATAGAGATAGTGAAAAAATAGAACACCCCGCACCAAATTCATTTGTAGGATTTTTCAAGCCCCTCTCAGCACCTTAGCCCATTATTTTGCAAGAGAATCAATATTAATAACCAAAGAGCCTAGGTCTAAACCATCGGGTCACCTTCGTTTCCTTCCTTGACTATCCACAACACAATAAGAATTGGAAAGCTGTCCCAGAGTTTGAAGGTGTAGCAGGGTCGAATTAATAGTCATGATGCTCCATTCTATATAGCTATGGAGGATAGATTTAACCTGATCCATATCCCTGGTTATGACCCCAAAGTTGGCCTTTAGGATCTCAATCTCGCCACCCTACCCATTGCTAATAGCTTCTTGCACCTTCTCCTTCATCTTGTGCCAATCATTAAAAAGAATCGGGACTGAGCTCTTAGTGAGCCGCATGTCCCCCTTGAGCTCATTGATATCAACCACCATCCTGGCAAGTGATTTTCCCCTTTGATCGAGCTGACATGACCCATAACCTCATAGTGCTATTCCAATTGAGCATTTATAGGAGTTAGGGCACCTTGTTTGCTAGAATCACCCTTAGTGTTTGGCTTAGTGCTCGGGGTCTGCTTAGATTTAAGATCCTTTAGGTTTTGGGCACGACCACCTCCACCTCATCCTCTTCCATGTTGCCATCCAGAGAATCTTCATCATCACTTGAATCCTCCTCTAAATCAGACCCCAAACCGTCTGCATAAGCTTCCAAAGCCATCTTGAGAGCACCAATTTTGTCAATGTCCAAGGCCACCCTTTTGACAAGGGCAAGGATAAAGCCCTAGTGGAGAGGGACAATTTAAATTTCGAGAGAAAAGGCACATAAAGAATGATACAAGAAATAGGGAAAACTAAAAGCCTTCCCCCATCTAAAATGGTTTAGCATTGGGAGGTGGTAAGCGTAGATGATTTGTATACTTGGTAGTCAATTCACACCTTCAACCTTTTTGTCATAAAATGTTCACTTGGAAAATTGTGCTTTGTGGTGACTTAACATTGCTTCTACAATATGCACACAAATTTTGAAATATCTTTTTATCCAAGTTTATCTTTAATTTATGGTAAAGATAGAAATGATTCTACTTTTAAATATTTTATTTTAGATTAATTATTTTCTATATCTAATAGATATCATTTTATTTCAAATGTCATACTCTCTAGATACAATTGTAAGTAAAAAGGTTTATTTGGAGGTTACCCACATCTAAACATTTTTAGGTCATTGGGATAATTCCCCATGTGATATTAGAATAATACATTTAGACTCACCATCCTAATGGTATCCTTTTTGGGGTCATGGGTATGGTTAACACATGAATATATTATCATATTAGATATCATAATGTCTTTCCATTGTGGTGATTTTCATTCCTAGATCATAACTCACATGGTGGTGGTAGTGGTAGTGGTAGTGGTAGTGGTGGTAATGCTCATTTTGACCTTGTTGATTGGTTAATACCCTCACAAGGAGGTTTCCTCACTTGGTACTTTTCATTTCACCTACTAAGTAAGATGTTGTAATGGAAAATTATAAATAAAAAGAGATTGATGGTCGAACCCAACACCTAATGTTGTAGTACCTCCTAGTAATGGATAGGGGTTGTGGTAATAAGACATATGTTACTTTTCTTCCACCACCCATGCTCCTTGTGGCTCTCATTTCTTAGATGTGTCTCATGTTTTTTTGGTTTGTGTTAGTAGATGTTCCTTCATTTTTTTGGGTTGAATAGTTACCATTTTATTTATAAATTTGTGATTTTATATGATGTTCTCTTGTTTATGAAAATTTCACATTTGGAGTGTGTGATTCCACTCACATTTTTTTATGAAAATATTTATACACACCACACGAGGCACACACATACACACACAAAAATGCCCTATATATTGTTAGCATGATCCTTATAGAATCATATATCAATGATATACATTTTTGCATTGTGGGCACAATTATCACATAAGGATATACTCATAGTAGATTCCATAATGGATTTCCCCACTGGTAATTTTCATTTATAGATCATAGCTCGAGACGGTAGAGGTAGTGGTAGTGGTGATATTATTTGTTAGACCTTATTAATTAGTTGGAACCCTTACAAGGAAGTGTACTCACTTGGTATTTTCCATTTCATCTACTAAGTAAGATGTTACAGAGGAAAAAGATAAAGAAAAGGAGAGATGGTTGGAACCCAATACCCTATTATGTGAATCCTCCTAGTAACATGTGGGGGTTGGGGTGATAAGCTAGAATATACTCTACCTCCACTACCCATGCTATTTATGGCTTCCATGTCTAACATGTCTCTTGTGGTTTCTTTGGTTTGTGTTATTATACGCTCCTTAATCTTTTTTTGGTTGAAAAGTTAAACTTTTATGTGTACGTGTTTGAGTTGATTTGATGATCTTTTGCTTGAGGCTAATGTGGAATTTGAGTGTTATTTTATTCTTTCAAATTATTTTTTATGATTATTTTTGTATTTTTATGTTTGTGTGTGTGTGTGGAGAATATATTTTCCTGCAAAAATGCATATAACAAATTTATTCATCTTATTTTCTTCCTTTGAAGTTTCTTAATGGCATACTAAAACTTCCTTGATTTTTTTATTTGTTAATTCTATTTTGAGGACTATAAATTCCTAAAATATTAATTGATGTATTCTATAAAATTATTATATTTGTACAATATATAATGTACACGTATAGTATATATTAAACAAAATAATTAATATATCTAAAGATACTCTAGAATAGAAAAGGAAAATGAAGAGATTGGAAGGACAAAATTTTCCTCTAAGTGTATGAAATATGTAATATGTGTGTAAAATGGTTGATTGTTGGATTTTGGTTTATCGCATTTTGTAATACAAATTCAAGTAATTTTTTTTTATCTCTCACTCTAGCCTATATGTATCTATTTTTATGTTGTCTTGTTTTATAACTTAGTGTGCAAGACCCAATATGAAATAAAAATTAAGATTTATTCCTAGTACACAATTTTTAAAAACATACAAATTAATATTTTGTGTAAAATCCTTATAATTCAACCTTAACATGTCACGATGAGTGATTCAAGGGAACATTGGTAATAATGGTTATAATTTTTGGACTTAGAAATGTTAAGATGTTTACTAAGAAAAAGAGATGTGGAGCGATGGATAGAAGAGAAGATGAAATTTTTTGCAAAAGATGAATGAAATATATTTGTATGAGCTTCTTGTATAAATAGTTGTGTGGTTATCAAGATTAGAGTATTATTGTTCTATAACTAGTTATAGAGGAGTACACATGGAATGAAAAAAGTAGGAAAAGTTACATAAATTGGACATAAAGTGAACTGTAGATATAGATTATTCTCTACACAACTATATACATGAATTGAAATTGGTATGCCAAATATTTAATCTTTTTATACTTTGTAAGACTAGTTGCTTTGTGAATTGTGAGGAAATATTGTTAAGTAGCTACCCATATTGGTGGTAGAAAAGGCCATGGTGAAAATTCATCTTGGCATGGAGTAATAGGTAGGTAACATAGGGATGCAATCATAAAACATGGAATATGAAGGGGAAATGTTTAGATATGAAGATGAATTTTAAAATGTCTAAGAAGGATCAAAAAGATGAAAACATAATATTAGGGAAGATACAAATAGATACAAGACAACAAGATAAATGGTTTGGTACAAGAACTATGGTGGGGCATTATAAGATAGTTGTGGATAAGATTAAATTAGGTAGATTAACCAAGGAAGGAAGAAAAGAGTCTTAATAAAATATTTAAGAGGAAAGAGATGATAAAAATAAGTGATTGGGATGGTACAAAAGGAGACATGGAAATTTATATAATGATAAATGAAAGATAAGAAGTGGACGAGGAATAGGAAAATGAAAAGAGGACTAAGGAATAATAAATAGTTAGGAGTAGGTTTAGAATGTGGTTGGAGATACATACGTAAAGCCCCACTTAGAGAATTTAGAATTGCACACACATGAAAGAGTGACTCACATTAGGGACTCAATGTATGATCCATATAGGCCTAGAAAAGAAGAGGATACCATTCCTCTAAGATTGGAGCCAGTAAGATAATTAATTACAAGGGGTTGTTTAAGTGACATATAACAAATTTGAATTTTGTAATAAATTGGAGAATAATAAGCACTATTGAAAGAAATACTAGAAAATTTAAGTTCATAGGATTCACTAATTAAACTTGTGGCATATCACATTCATTCATAGGATAATAAATAATACCCATTTTAAAGTTCTAATTCTCAATATTATATTATTAATCCCCTTTAATACACCAATATTATTTTTAAATACCCCTTCTATTACCAGTTATTGCATATACCAATTTTTCTATGAAATGTTTAATACCTCTTAATATTTGTATCTCTTTCATGTTAAATGTGTTCATTGAGTTTGTTGGAACCCAATTTTTTTTTCATTTTATTTTAGTTTTGATAATGTATGTAGGAAAAAAGGATGACAAACCTAGAAGATAGATGGTTTTTAGAGTAAAAACAACTTCTTGATACATTTGTTTGATGACCAAAACCTTGATTTTCCACTAAACTTGAATCCGTCAAGTTTAACCTCACTGGGAAGATTTGTATTGGTTTAAAGATTCATTGATTTTCCATGTATCAATCATTGAAAATTTTCATTTATAATAATTTCAAAAATATTTGGGCAAGGAAAAAGTTTCTAAGGCATGCAAAAGTGCAGAGTACCGATGAATGACACATGTCTTTCATCAACACTTTGTGAGGATTTAAAAGGTTTTGAGATAAAGAGGACACCCATTAGCTCTTTTTGAAGATTAAATTTTTGAGGATTGACAGGTGAGGATATATTGATTCGAAAAACATGTCAAAGATCGACATCATGTAGGGTATGAAGACCCAAAGTTTAAAACATTTGCAAACACATGAGTGTTGATTGAGGACACATGTCACTCATTGGTGAAATAAAAAATTCCAATCCAAAGCCAAAGGCCATGAACCTATAGGAAATAGTAAAAATAATGGTTGTCGTGTGTCCCAAATTGGAAAAATTAGGTTTTTTGACCGGGCCAGTCATAATATTCTAAAAGGATGAGCCGTCAAATGGTTAAAAAATAATTTTTAACTGTTAAATGGCTGATTAAGATAAAACACGACTCAAAGGTTGAACATAGATATAAAAGAGCTATAAAACAATTAAATAAAATGATTTTTTTGGTCTATGAATCCTATTCCTCCACCCACGCACTCTACCCCCTTTATTTTCCTAAAAAATAATGATTAAAAAATCCCTTCTACCCCTTAATATGGGCCAATATATTGTATTCATTTTGGTCCATTTTAAAACCCTATTATGAACATACATGATAGGGTAATCCATAAAAATTGTATCCCCCACATTTAAGTATACCTTATCTTGCACAAGAAGAATTGAATTCAAGACTATAAAACACAAAGATATAAGACCCTTGGAAGCATCCATCATTTAATTTTAGTAATAAATATTTGTGAATTTTCCATCCTATCTCTAGTTTCATAAAAAAATGGAAATTATATTGATAACAATTTATTGATCCCTAAAATACAAAGTGATTTTTTGTGAATATACGAGAAACCAACACTAGTTCATTTGATTCTATAAATTTTAAGTGCACACCTAGTTGAAAAGTGAGTACATGCACAAGTATTAATTATTGACATGTGCAATCTAATAAGAATATTTGTAAAAATCAACCACCACTAGGTGGAAATCATCCAATTGGAAGAGGAAGGTGAAGTTGTTAGTCCTTTCATGACATCAGAAAGTTGTATGATGGACCATCAAAACCATGACACTATTTTTTGACCTATGATATGAAATGGTAAGTGAAGGGGATAACTAATAATTCCAAAAATGGTTGGCCTCATAAGTGGCTTACAAGGTAGGGATCGGGAGTTTGTATATACCATGTATTTGAGAAAATCGATTAAAGGATATTTATGATGCTTTATTTAAAAAATAAAAGAGAAGTAAGTGTGTGGCAAAAACTATCCAAGACCCACAAGAGATGAAACAAATACCTATAGAATCAATATTGGTGTATGATATACATAATTCTCAAATGTTATGAATGAGACTAGATTCAACATTGATTATGCCCACAAGGATACTTGGTTCATAGAAGGATTGCACAATAAAATTTGGTTTTCTATTGTGCAAAAATTTTCCCCACAAAAGTAGAGGATACTGGATATATGATAAGAGTTGAAAATATTTAAGATTATGGGGAAGCCATATCCATACATTCCAAAATAGAGGCTAATATTTATACATTTATGACCCGGGGATAGAAGAAATCTAAGAGGGTAAAGATAGTTGCTTGAGTATTTGGTGCATATACTATAGAGATGTAGGACACCATATGTATGCTTTTAAAAGGCCACATGAAAGTAAACTATCTATTCATATAAATTATAGAGTGGATTGCTGTGAAATTTTCATGGTATGGGGCATCCCACAGAAAGTGTTACCTAATGCAACACTATGTGTGCAAACCCTTAGAGCATAGTATATAGATTTGGGAAGGAAACAACACACGAGTCAAATGATTTTAAGGCCTTGATGGATTTTTGGGATGAAGTGATTTGGAATTTCTTTATAGAACAAGTGCAATTGGCTCAAAACCTCAATCTTCTATGTAATATGTAGAAATGGTACTCATAGGAGGGTGGTATCCTCCATCTCCACAACATAATACAAACTAGGATCTATTGTCTATGTAAAACATGAGGGGTTGGAAACCTTCTTTTCCATAGTTTTGATCACATTGGAAAGAAACCTTTAGCTTAATTTCCCTATGGAGGCTACAAAAATCAATCTTAGAGATTAAGTTCTTTACAAAGACCAATTCCGTATGTTGTGTAGAAATGAGGCTATTAAAGTGATTATTAGAAAATGAAGATTGGTCCTTAACCCCAAAAAGTATTTTGATATCTTTCGGAGAATCAAATCATATTGTGTAGAAATATCCATCCAATATAATGAGAGAGATGTATTATGAATACTATATGGTGTCTACATAACATCATATTGAGGACTATCCCACTTGGAAGAAGAAAATGAACGATTAATAATCATGCGATGTAAAAATGGTTACCATAGTGCTCAACAAAAGTATAATTATATAGGCTATAACAAGGTTAAAGAGAAAAGAAAAAGTTGGGATGTATGGACATGCCAATTGAGCCCCAAGTATGATATGAACAATAGGAAAAATACACGTAATCAAGATGGGAAAAGTAGTTTCTAAAAGAAGAAATAGGCTTATTGAATTCCATTCAAAATAGGGATGCATGGAATTAAAATGCTATGGAAGTTGAGGCACAAGTATATGGATAAGTAGTGAAAATTTTAAGAAAGAAGAGGTTGTATCCATTTTCACCGATCAATTAAAGATAGAGAATTGATTTTTTAATGAAGATATCTCCTGAAAATATATAATTTACTCAAGAATATAATGGAAAGTGTAGTTAATGGTCTATGTACACTCATAAGCCAATTTAGTATTTCAATTCAAATAATCTATGGGATTTGTACATATGATAAATATCATACTAGTAGAATATGACATAAGGGATATTTTATTTGAATTTAGGAGCACCATGAACATGATGTCTAGATCAACTTTTGTAGAAATGGGTAAACTTGTTCTAGTATATAGTCTTGTGATACTAAGATTAGTAGACTATGAGAGGGTGGATTCTATTAGATTCCTAAAATATGTGGTAATAAGGGTAGGATACCTCAATTTGTAGGGATAATTTGAATTAATTAACATGAAAATAGATGGAACTCATTATTTGGTCCTAAATGGAAAGAAAAGCTAATATGATGGAAATATGAAAATCAATACTATAAACAACTAGATGGAAGAACACATGAATGATGCTACCATTTTTAATTCCCATGAAAATAATGAGGAAAATCCATACACAATTATGAAGGAAATTTTGTCTCCCATGCATGAGATAATGAGAGATGGTTCAAGGATAAATATCAACCTAAATAAGAGTTTCCAAGAACAAGGGGAAAAGAAGTAAATATGGATAAAAGTAGAATTGGATAACCTTTTTGTAATCCTCTAGAGATTTATCATACTTTGAAAAAAAAAGAACCATTTCATAGATGAATATACAAACTATGGTATCATAAGACTATTTTCAAATGAATGCACCCTTTGGGGAGTGGTGTGATGACTCCCCTTCCAACTGAAAAATTGAAACACTCCTAGGCTATGGGTGACCTAAAGTTGGAGTGAGTCTCCAAAGAGGGTTGGTTCCCCTAGTGTAACACCTAAAAAATAACTCCACTCTATTGCATGAAATAGGAAAAGGGGAAGGGAAGCGAAAACAACAAAAGGGGAGTGATATACCATAAAGTTTGAGGATCTCAGACTTATTTGAACCACATATATGAATCAAATGAATTAACACACCTTACACAACTCAAAAATTGATATGTAAATGTAAAATTGTTTCGAGATAAAGGTTTGAAGATATGACATAATAAATAAGGGAACAAAATGCCTCTGGAAGGAAAATTTGTTAAAATCCATAACTATATCCTACACACACTGCTGTTGAATGCAATCTATGACCTACAAATTAACATTTAATTGCATAAAGGCATGAAAATTAAACTAAAAATTGGGGATAAAACAATATCACGAGATAAAATTAGCTTAAAAACACAATATTACATAATAAATAGGTAATGAGAAGGTAAAAATAACTCCTTTATTGATCCAAGAGGTGAAACAAGTACAAAAACTAGGACTCACCACAACAAGCTAGAGTCCCCTTTAGAATGAATGATATCTAGTATATATATAGGATAAATGAAGCGTAGAGAGGAAAGAGAATGCAAGGGTTCATAGATGCCAACACTATAACATTAGGTAGCTCAAAATTGAAACTAACTATAGAGTCAATATTCTCCAAAGAGGCCCCTGTGGCATGTTATCTTAACATAAGATTCAACTCTCCTTCATCTTTCCCTTACATGATTGACTTCCTCTTCACTCTAGATTGATATGTACTTTGGATTTGACCAAAATGATAAAGCGGGGTTTTAATCCAAATATGGACATGTAAGGGTAAGTTCTGTAGCTTCTCAACATGATATTCTAGACATTTTTCTACTTGCAACCTCACAACTACTTCAAAATAGAGAATCGAGAGAACTATAGGAACTTAGAAATAGTTCTTCATATTCCTCCAAAGGATGACTTAGCCGCATGTTCCTTATGTTCCTCAAATTTGCTGAATCAGTTATGCAAAGAAAAGAGGGAACTATTCCATCCGGGTCATCAAAATTAAACTTAACCATTCGATTTGTCTTTTATGTCTTAGGTGGTGTTTTAAAGAACTCAAGGAACAATGGAACTGCTCCTCTAGTGTTGTCTCGGTCATTTTTTTTTACTTGAAATGCCCAACATTAACTAAATCAGAAAAAGAAAATATGCAGAGAACTGGAGGATCGAAGGAATAGTTCCTTATGTTCCTACAAATTCTAAATTTTCTAACTTCCAAATGCAATGAGGAAAATGCGGGGAATAAAAAGAACACATGAATAGTTCCTCTTGAGCCTTCAATCTGAATTAACCATTCAATCAACTTTGATAGGATGTGGGAATCTGAAGCAACGAGGAATAATTCCTTCCATTCCTCCAAAGGATGATTTTCTCTATTTTCCTAGTTTTGACCCAAATTTACAAAATTGAATAACTCTTTTTGTCGGTGAAGCTTAGCAAAATATGGAGGAATGAAAATAACATAGAGATTATTCCCATGACCTCTAACATTTCAATATTTTACAATTCATGAGAAAAAAAATGTATAGTGTATTTCCAAGATCATCCTCCTCTTATGAGTACCGGGTTTTGCTTAGTGAAAGAAATGATGGTGATGAAAAGGTAACAAATTCTATACGAATTTTTACTTGTACATATCAAAAATACACTAAACCAAATAGTGAATTTTGTATTCCTTGAGGATATACTTCATCAATTATTTGATATTCATATGTGGAATTGAATCACTAGATGCATATGAAACATGAGCTAAAACCATGAGGATGGCACATAAGGAGGAAAGATAAGTTTCACAATAATTTGGAACCTCTAGCTTAGATAATTTCTTGATCAAACTTTAGGATCATGTACCTTAAGAGGAGATGAGATTCAAAGCATTAAATTACACACTAAAAGGAACTATAATTACATGGTGTATTTTTCATCAAGACAAACATCCGAGATGGATAGATGTAATTATAGTTTTATATAAAAGGTTATCACTACCTTCTAGGTTGACAACTCCATGGTTGAGGTTTACGTAAGACAATTCCTAAAGATATACATACATGGCTGTAATGGTAGTTGGAAAGGAAAACAAATTGAACCCATTTGGTGGGATTATGTTTTCCCTAAATTTCTCATTCCACTACCTAAATCCTAGTACATAAACCAAGAAAGGAGATTCAAAAGCACAATTGGACACATGTCCAACAATAATTCACATATACCTTCAATTTTTAAGATCAAAATCTAATGGTACATGTGGATTTCTAGAAAATAATTTTTTTCTTGGATATGGAACCATAGATATAGAATTTGGAACAAATTTTAAAGACTTGACAACGTGCACAACAAAACGTAAGGACATATGAAAGTGTGTAAAAATAGGTCAATTTTTTTGAATTATTTTCATCAGGTAGGACACACTAAAGGGGAAGAGACATTATCTTATAATGAGTACGATATGAAGTTAAAAGGAATATTTATACTAGAACATATGGAACCACTTCTAAAGATTTTTTTTTAAAAGTGATAAATGTGCAATTGCATAATCTAAATGTTCATAAAAACTAAGGGTCAAGAAAGGTGGAATTCACTAGAGAAAAAATAAATAAAAAGATGTATGATTTACCGGGTGTGTACAAGGATGAGAACAATCAAATTCCCATTATAGGAGACTATTGGAAACAACAACAAATATCAAATATTATACAACTATTGTGGGACTATGAATATGTATTTCCTACAAAATTAAGTGAGATAAAAGGAGTAGAACCATATTTTGGAGAAATGTGCATTAAATTGAAGGAAGTATCACAACCAATCAAAAAGTTTCCTTAAAAATTAAATTCAAACATAAAGGAAAAGGTAAAAGTTGAGCTAGAATGGATGATAGAAGCTAGCCTAATATGTCATGTAGAAAATTCAATTGGGTTAGTATCATAGTGACACAACACAATAAAATAGGAAACTATACATTTGTGAATACTATAAAGAATTAAATGATACACGTAAATGATTAATTTATGAATGCATTTGCCAATGGGGTTTGGGTGGATAGTTAAGATGGACGGTTGTGTCTGGATCCACCCAGGTTCAAATCCCACTAAGAATGATCCTTGGGGTGGTTTTCTCGGTGGTGGCGGGTGTTGCATCACCGGTGGTTTCATCTAGTGGTTATTCTCGGTGGTGGCGGAATTTACATCATTTTCATTGTCATTTGCAGAGGATGGTGGTTCTAAAATTGGAAGTGGCAAAAAAATTGCATCATCGGCATGGGATCAATGGTGGCGGTTTGTTTTGGATTAATTATAATATCTTGTCTAAGGACATTGTTATGGGATATGACCCAAGAACTCCTCGGTTTAAGCTCCTATCAAAAGCGTTAAACTATCAAAACCATTTATGACCACATTCACCAATGAAACAATTGAAGCTATTACAATCCATGGGGTATATTATTTTACAGATGGATTCAAAAATGTCATCCAATTTAATTAAAGAAAAGACCAATCAAAAAATTACTTTACAATAGATCGGGGGTCTTTTTCCTATAAGGTTATGTCATTTGGATTGAATAATGCAACCAAATAATTCTCTAGTGTATTTATCACCACCTTCAATTTTTTCATCCATGATTTCTTAGAAGTCTACTTAGATGATTAGGAAAATTATCACTCTTAAAGGAACACTTATCTAAGGTGTGGTTGATGTTAGAATGCTATAGAGAATTGCACATTTCTTCAAATTTTAAGAATGATTTCTTTTTCACATCATTTATATTATTGTTGGTAAATTTGGTATGCAAGGATGTAATGCTACTAGACTAAGAAAAATAACAATAAACACATGTTTTAAACCTCCTACAAATCCATCGGAAGTTTGATAAGTTTTGGGGTGTACAAGATATTATATAAAAGTTATTAGGGGATATGCCAATATTATGAAACATATGGAAAAACTACTACTGAAAGATGTAAAGTTTGATTGGACCCCAAAGTGCTAAAATGCATTCACATGGTTAAAACATAAGCTTGTCACTATGCTTGTAATGACATTTCCTAATTAGAGGAAAGTATTTTATGTCCACATGGATACATCAATGACCCACAGTAGGAGCCATATTATTACAACAAGGGGAAGGATGATTGGATCACCTTATTCATTTTACAAGCCACAAGATCACAAAATAAGAAATAACTATACCATAATGTAATGAGAAACACTATCCATTATCTTCACACTATATAAGTTAGGATATATATCCTTGAAAATCCATTTGATTTCTTCATATATCATCAAGAATTGAGGTACTTGTTGAAAAACACTTTTCTTCAAGGAATAATTTAAAGGTAGTTGACAATATTTTCTAAATACAAGTTCAAAATCAAAGTCAAACTAGGATGGAAGTAAGTAGGTTCGACCACTTAAACATGCTAAATATAGGAGAATATCCAAATCAATTAAATGAATATTCCTCATTGCACACATTTTCATATTTAATACACTACTAGAATAGATGGGGAAAATTATTAACATGGATAATTTTAAGACCACTATATGGAGAAGGAAAACAAACAATTAGTCTCCAAAGTACTACCCTTCATAGTGATAAATAAATTTCTATATAAACTAAGAAATGATGATGTATTGTGCAGTGGAACGGAACATGAACATGAAACCATTCTCAAAGAAGTGCATGAAGGAATTGTGGTAGGATTTTTTTCAGGAGTTTTAATTGCATGGAAGATACTCCATAGTGGAGTTTGGTGCATATAGTGCTCTATAATATGATTAAAATTTCAAAGAATTGTGATTCTGGTAAAGGATAGTGAAATCAAACCAATAGGATGAAATTTCACCTAACCTAGTGCTATTTGCGTAACCATTTGAACAATGGGGTATTGAGTTCATGGGACCTATTCATTCACCATATAAATGATTAAATGCTAGATATATCATCACTAAAAATAACTACTTCATAAAATGGGTAGAGGTTAAAAATTCACCTAATCGTAGAGCTATATATATAACTCGGTTCCTCTATGAAAATATTATCACAAGGTATGACTATCTATAGAAGATTATAAGTGATAGGAGAATTCACTTAATAAATAATAAAATTAGGGTACTTATAAAATAATTCGTGATTGTGCACCATAAGACTACTGTATACTACCAACAAAAAGATAGGTAGACATAAAAATAAACAAGGTAGTTGTTATCCAAATAACTCTCCTAGTTATTTGAGTAATTTTTATACACCTTCTCGGCTATGATGTCTTCATTGTAAGGTTACGTGCACTCAAGTTCACTTGGCACATTCCCTTGGTTACATTTCCTCATGTTTTTCCCTTATTTTCCTCACACATCCTTGTGCGCTTCCCCTTCTTCCCTTCCTTTTCCTTTTACTCTTTGTTCCATCTTCCCTGCGTGCATTCCAGTGTTTCCAATTTCCTCTCAAAACATTGCATCCATCATGCGCATGCCTACCTAACACTTTCTCGAATTGGTTATCCTTGGTATCCCCTGTACACCCCTTCCTCGCACCATAAAAATTACCTTGTAATAATTGTGCCTTGACTATGCGTTCTCAACTCACCGAGTTTTCCTCATTTACCCGTGAAAATTACACACACCTTCCTTCTTCCTCCTTCCCACACCTCATTAACTTCTTTTACACCACATATTTTGGTAACCAAAACCTATGAAAGCACGCCAATAGGGCACCAAATCTTCAGCCATCTAATGAATGACATTAGAAGAAAACAAATCGAACCTATGAATCCAGCACGTCCAATAGATGGCTTTAACATCTATATATTTTTCTGGCTGAGCTATGATTGGCACTTGCCTAGTCTAATGACATGCTATACACGAGAAGAAATTCTTGGTTGATCTAATAGGTGAGAAATGGGAAAATGTCTTTCCTGAGCATTTTGAGAACTTCGATTTCTCCAACCACGATTTGATATGATCCACCTCCTTCCTTTCCAACATGCCAAATAGACTTGGGAAAACATATTTGATAGATTTTTAGGTGGATTTACAAGTATTGAATGCTTCTTATTGGTGGTTATATTTCAAATTCATGTTTTCCCTCCTTATCTTCTTCTTTCATGGATTCATCTATAAATGTAAGAGCTAGGCTCATTATTAAGCTTGGAAATTTTGGATCCTTACACTTTGACTAAGGACTTCATATTTAATGTATTTTGAGTCGTAGACCTCTAGACTGTCTCCTACATGTGGATATCGACTTATTTTTCCATTGTAATAGTTCTATGCATTTCTGGAAGTAATGGAAGCATCACTTTATGGCTATTCTTTTTCCTAAGCGTGGATTCTTTCTTCTTACCTTTCTTTTACATTGTGTGTTATTTGTGCCAAATGGGAGCTCCTTATCTAATGTGTTCCAGATCTCATAAATATGTTTTAGAACTACACTTATTTCTGCATTTACCATTTTCACTTAGAACAAATAGTGTTCATCCCTCCTCGGTGCTATCACCTTTTAGTGTAGTTTCCTTTCATGTTATCCTTCTATCCTTGGTCCCTTGGCATTGTTAGCTTAGCTTTCCCTTTCAACACTAGGAGTATCGATAGATTATAAATAAATAGAGGAACCGGCCTTCTGGATTTCTCAAGTGTGGTATGGAGATGGTTCCATACTCGATCTACGGATCTAAGATGCATGTGCAATTTTGACTAAAAGTAGAAAGGATGCTCGAGAAAAAAATTTAATGTACAAAAAGATGATTGATAATATTTATAATGGACCTATAGAAATAATTACAAGTGTGGTATAGGATATCATCTATTTTAACTTGTGTATGAAATGGAAGAAGTTATACTAATGGAATACATCATCCCAAATTTGTGTATTATAATTATTACAATGTCGGGGTATACAAAATCTATTTAAAATATGTTACTAGACTAGAAAATGATGGAAGAAATCCATATGAAAAAAATGGAATTAGGAGGAATATATGTGCAACCATAAAGCATAACATGATAGGAATTTATGTACTAATGAATTCAAATAGGAACAAATAGTCTTAGTATATGAAAGTAAATTCAAAGCACATATGATAAAATTATGCATAAGGGGGAAGATAATGTATATAATTCATCACATCACCGTAAAAGGAAAAAAAGGTGTTGTAGGATTTACAAGGAAACATATAGCTTGAGAGGATGTATTGGGGTAGGCTTAAAGCCTACCATACTTGATTATTCAAACAAAAGTTAGGAATAAACACTCTCAAGAAAAATGGTAGAGTAGGAGCTTCCATTCAAAGTATGGTGTGGTAAATAAAGGTAGATATAAACAAGTTATTTTTGTAGAGTTTATAGTTGTGTGTTTATGTGTACAAAAGTAGTAGGAAGTAAAATGAACCAAATTGATTCAATATGATATAAATATTTTTATTAAAATATGATTGTAAAGATTACTACAATGATATAAAATGAAATACAAGTGCTAAGAAATTTCCATTGATGAACTTATGAAAGAAAATGAGAGAGTTAAAAAAACTTATCTCAATTTTTATTACCACGAAGTGTGTCTTAGTGGAAGAATTGATGAAACAAAGACTCAGGGTGTCACAACCATGCTTAGAAAAATGCGAAGTATCCAGAGTGCTTGAGAATAGGGTGTCTAGACAGAGGTGAGGGTGTTAAGGGCCCGAGACCTATCGTGGGTCTTTGGATTCTAAAAAAAAGATAAGAACTCGGTTTCTTTAGCATCCCTAGGGTTTCACTCTTATTTTCGATGATTTCTGTATACCACACTTGAATCAATGAGATACCTATAAATATGAAACACAAATATACTCATGCAAAACCCTTAAACTAAATCAAATCATAAAAATAAATATGTAATATGAGGGCTCGAGACTATCCTCGGTTGTCAAACAAGTGAACTTATGATCGAGCACTATACTACATTTGGACCCAATGTAGTTCTATGTGCTTATGTGTGCAACAAAGGTGCTCTAAGGTTTCCCTCACACCGGTGATGCCATGGTAGTAGGATATAGTTAGATAGAATGCAAATGTGTGGGATGGAATTCATAAACTTCCCCCTTGCAAATGCGGTGTTTATGCAGAAATAATGTGCCTCCCTTATGATATGTAGATAGATAACTCTTGATAAAAATTTCCCACTTTTATAATAGTATGTATGTTTTGTTGTTTATAGGGATATATTTCTTGAACTTCTACACGAATGACACGAGATGCCGACTATGATCTTGAGATAGGATTAAGGAAAACCAAAAAGACTAACCAAAATGTCAAAAAATGAGAAGAAGAACAAAGAGGGAACGGGCACCAGTGATGGATAGGAGCGCTTGGGCAATAGTGTCCAGTCTTGAGCGTTGATATCTAGATATAAATGATGAAAAATGTGTGAAGATTGATAGATAAGGATCCCTATTACGATAAGAAATATGTGTAGAAGTGACATATACGAGAGATAAAACAATGGAAACAAGAAAAGCAAATAGATGGAATAGACAATGGGTCATTAGTGACTAATTTTATTATACAAGATCCATACATAAAAAAACATACTTGGCGGTATAGTATAATAGTAGTATGTGCGTGATTTTATGTCTACACTTTCCTCCCCTCTATGTTATTTGAATGAAATTCAAGTAGTGTAAAGGAGGTAAGGAACATACCTATGAGAATTCTAGAGAATCCCTTTTGTATAAGTACACGTAGAATTAGATTATATAGTGTGGTGAACCATGGATTGACATGTCAATCCATGCGGCATAAATAGAGACAATGAACCATTATAAGAGTACTTGGTGAAATTGATGATTTGATTTAGAGAATTTGGAGATTTTGAAATTTTCATTGATGGATATTTGATGGGGTAGGGAGTGATTAGTTCCCAAATTGATTTTGTATATGTGAAAAACTAAGGATTTTTGCATCCTATTGCAAGAGGAAGAGTGTTAGGGAGAGAGGTCTAGTTTTACTCTCTAACTTTAACTACATACTTAAAAGGTTTATTTGTCGTAGATGGATAAAGACTAGATTGTTTTCATTTATATCCAACGATAATAACCCAAATAAGAGTAGTATAGTAAAGGTAATGATGTCTCATTTCCCCCACTCTAAGGGTGTCTCACAATATATATGGATTCTTTCATATAAGGTCATCGGAAGTTATAGAAAATGTAGAGTGACTTCCCATGTTAGGTTAATTAGGAAAGTAGTGATGCACTCGCACATTACTAATCCAGGAGGAGTAGTAAAATATGATGTGTCATGTCGATTAATTGATTTGATTGAGTAGTAAAAAGTCATGTTGAGATTGAGTGTGTATGATGGATTTCTCATGGAGATATTTTTCACTTGTTGACCCTAGATTAGGCCTTTAGGGGAATTTCTAGGTGGTATGAAATGTCACATGATGTATGAGAATTTTTTTGATAATTAAGAATTAGAGATGTGGAATGATCGTGTAAAGTGTGAGGGGATCATGGAGTGATCCCGATTATATGACCTCCTTTTAGAGAAAGAGGTAGTGATAGTAAGTATGAACGCCTGAGCCAAAAGTAGATGTTTAATGATGTACGAGTGAGTGAAATGAGGTGTAGAAGATGTTGAAAAAGTGTGTGTGTATCAGTGATAAATGTGTCGAGATGAGCATGTAGCACTAAAAATGTGGACAACATGATAGTATGAGAAATTCTGAATTGAGTGGCATAAACATGGGATAAAATGGAGTATGAAAGCTCAAGACATGAGAAAAACCATGTATCATGTATTATTTGAGAGAATATGTGCAAATAGTAACTTTAGTCGGGTGTTAAATTTGCAAGTTGCTTATAAATAACAATAGAAAAAGGTGAATATTAACTTCACTTAGACTTTGAATGAGAGTTATTTTGAGCTCTAAGCTGTGATGATGCCACAAGTTAGAGAAACATGATTGATCTGATTGAACCGATTGAGTTGATATTTTAAGATGATGAAAAGACCTACAAAAGACCAAGAAGGAGTATCAAAACCCTAAAAAAGAAGAATAAAAATGAATGGGTTAGAATGACCTCAGCTACCACAATAGTGGGCTTACTAACTAAGCGTTGCACTACATTTTGGACCCAAATGTAGTTTTGGTGAGTGTGTGCATAATGTGCCCTAGGTGATCTTGTGCTAGTCACACTTTATGAAGTAGTGAGAAATAACTAGATGTAGAAAATGTAATATAATGTGTGCATGGAATATAATAGAATCCTCCCCTATGTTGTGTGTGATGCAGATGACCTATCCTTATGCCTTGTGATGGAGCTATGTGGATGCAAGTGATCTCCAATGTAATAGATGGATGCAACTCTAGATGGATGATAATAGTGACTAGTGCTTGGTCCCTCATTATGGTCTCATAAATTTATATTTATAGGGTTCTCTTGATCTAATTTCATAATTAACCCTGAAATGGCCAACCACCAAAAAGATAAGGATCTAAAATGGATAGAAAGAGCCCAAAAAGTGGTGGGAAAGTGTGAAAAGGATCGGGGTGCCCTTAGTGGGACCAAGGCGCCCAAGGGCTCAAGAGTACTAGTCCTGGGCATCCCAATTGAGGCTGACATAATGGAAAATGACCAAAATAGATGAGCATGGTATAAAAGGTTGGGAATGATGAAATAAAATAAAATAAGATGACCAAAAGATGAGGTTTAATTAGTAATTTCTTCACTCAAGAACCTTATAAATAGTAGTATGCGACCAAGACTAAATAATGTCTAAAGTGCATGATTTTGTGTCCATATATTCCCCACGTTATGTTGTGAGAGAAAAGGTAGGTAACATAAAGTATATAGAGGTGCGTACGATGCCGATGTAGAGTAACAAAGAAGGTATACTAAAGGACTAGAAAAAGCATGGAATGACAAAAAGATGATAGAGCATGGAAACTAAAGATGAAAATGCAAAAAAATTAATGAGAGTGAACCTAGGGTGGAACATGTGTGCTGATGTTGATGTGTGTAGTGTACCTGCATGGTTAGTATAGTGTGTGATGCCGTGAAGTGTCATTTGTTGATGTCGTTGTTTTTGTTTCCCCAATTTTAATTCTTATTTCTCATACAACTGGACTTGTAAGGAGAAAATGATCAAGTAGTCAAATATGTATGTAAATGTTTGTAAAAACACAATGTAAAATATGCATGTAAAAGTAAAGTAAGCAAAATGAAAAGTGTAAATGGAACATGTGCACCTGATCCATGTCGAGAGAAAGAGTGTAGAAAGGATATCTTGTACTACTGGTTTTTTTGGGTGATCCGACGCCATAGGACAAAGAAGTATAGAGAGGAAATGATTTATGTCCTCTAACCTTTAACTACTTCCCTGAATGTGTGTGAAGAGATCTCTACACTTTCCTAGTTTTTTGAATGATTTGATGCCACTGGCTGAAGTAGTGTAGGGAAGCACACCCAATATAACCTCAAGCCTATAACTAATTCTCAAGATGCTAAAGACTCCATGTCCTGTAAGAGCCTCTTTGTATGGAGTTCGTAGGCGATCTTAACTCACTCACTATATGTAAACCCACAATGCCAAGGGTAGAAAGTTTGTTGAATTAAACCGGTGTAAATGCATAGTGTAAACTATAAAACCCCTAATTATTACCCCCTCTTTGAGGGAACATATGATGTCCTTTGATAGGAGAATGCAACCCCAAAAGAGGACCAACCACATGTACTCTAAAAATCTTCCCTGTAGGGGGAAGGAATGCGCTTGGTATAAAACAAGGTGTGCACAAACAAGGATGGCTAGCCAAAGACAAGTGTTAGTATGAACAAACATGCATGGAAAAAGACAATGTGTAATCTACAAAAACAGTGTAAAAGCTATGAATAAAATTAGTGTAAACACACAAGAAGACAAGAAAGCCACACAAAGAGGGTCATAAACATGGGACATCACTCATGATGTCGCAAGGCACACAAGGCCATCATGGTCATAAACAAAAAATAAGTGTGCACACCAAACATAGGAAAATGTAGACATATAGACAAAGCAAACAATAACAAACAAATATGCATGCAAATATCCTTGCATAACAAATGCTACACATGAAGCACTTGTTAGCATGTTAGAAAGATAACTAGTATGTCAAGAGCATGTATAACCAATTAATGTAAAGTGTTAAGTGAAAAATGAAAAAATAACACCTAGAAGAGATGAATGTGGATGCCCCCAACAAACATTTAGGAAGGGTAGAAGGATAGCATCCCTTCTATGTGTAAGAGATCTGTATCTCGCAATCGAAGTAGAAAAAGATATGAATGTGCATGTGTGGATGATATAGATAAATGACATATAAGTAAGCTAACATGTGTAATAAAGTGACCATGAATAAGAAAAAGTAAGCAAGAGTAAGAGAAACCATAATATGTTGTATGTTGTGGATGGATGGAATGAAATGAAAAATGGAGAGATAGGATCCATGTACCCTCGAGTGAATGGAAGTGTATGTAATGAGGTTCATTTATTTCCCCCAAAGCGTGAGTCAATAATGAAACGTAAAAGAGAGTGCATCATCGAGAAATGGTGGAAGTGTGTGTTGTTTCTAACATGCTTTGATGATTATGCATGTATTGATGAGATGTAAGCTAGAAATGATGTATGTGTGAACCCTATAGCTGAACCATATATCATGGCAAGGTGAATGTATAAGTGACGATTTATCTTGGTCGTATATCACTAGAGGATGGATGCATGAATGATGAGTTATCCATAAGTGTATATCACTACAAGATGAAAAGAGGGAGTGGTGATGTAACCTAAGGTGTATACCACTACAAAGTGATAGAATAGGTGATGATTTAGCCTAAAGTGTATGTCACTAAGCTAGAAATGTTGCATGATGAAAGGTCATATAATAAATGTGTGATGAGTGTAAGGTCCATTTTATTTGTAAACCCTTAGCGAGTTGAGTATGTATCGATGAACTAAAGTGAGTCATAGGATGGTGAGTGCAACATGTAGAAGACAATGTAGTGTGTGAAAATATGACCATGTGATGAGTAGAAAATGTAAATATGTGATGTGTACAATATGTAATGTATAACAATGTATGATGTATGATGTATATGAATAATGACAACTAGTATGATGTATGATGTATGATGTATGACATGTGATATGTGAATAGATTTAATGTGTAAGTCCTCTAGTGGAATGTGTGGGGTTCATGTGTAGTAAGCCCTCAGCGATCAAATGTGAACCGAAACACAGAGTGTGTCATTGGGTAATGACAACGCTAACGTATGACGTATGGAAAGATGAGATGAGGCTAAGATGAATTAGGTGTGATCACTTGAGAGTGTGATGTAGTACTATGTAAATATGCTAGAATGTGGGGGAGTGTAAATATTATGTCCCCTAAGTATGTAAGTGATGAAATTCTAGTCAAAATAAACTAAGTGGATCCACGTAAGGAGTAGTTTCCTTAACAAAAGTGATGGGATGCTGAGTTGGTAATGTCATAGACAACTTGAGTGAAGGGATATTTACTTTTAAAAAATGATTAAAACATAGAAGTGGATTAGGATGGTAAGAAATATTGAATGGTGGTAGATTTGGCGGTATTGATGACACTCCGAAGGATAAATATGATTGATTTTGAGAGACAATTGTGCACCTTGACTTGGTAATTTTGTAGATGTGTTGGGAGGAAGAAGTGCTATATTGGTTGTTATAGGTGGTTTCTTAGGCATTGCTTGTATTTTCGAAGGAGGTGCATGAGAAACAGTGGTGTGATGCACATTAAGTGGAGAAGAAGCAATATCAGAAATAGGAGAACCATGTGATGGAACTATAGTAGTTGTATGACTAGGAGAAGAATCAATATGCACATGTGAGTGATTATCAATAGAAAACATGTAATCAATAAGAGGATCATCTAGAAATTTCTTAGAAATATTAGGAGGCACACTAGTATCCATATAGCATGGTGTAGTAGTTGTAGATGGGCATGCATTGAATGAGATAAAACCATGACACTCAAGATGTTTGATCCTACGTTGTATAACATAACAATCATTGTCATTATGTCCATTGATTCTATGATAGTTGTAATATGGATGACCTTGATATTTTGTAATCCGATAAGGAGGATAGAAATGAGTAGGTGGCAAAGTGATCAACTGATGACTAAGGAGCTGAGTAAGAATGTCATGTGGTGTAGTATTATGCTCAAACATAAGAGGCTCAGGAAATGGCATGTCTTGAGGTTCAACTAGATGACATGTAGTGGACATAGATTGCATATAAGATGTAGAATGAGCACAAACATGCGATTGAGAAGCATCCTTAAGCTATTGAATTTCATATTTGAGGGATGTAATAGTTGATTCCATAGCCTAAAATTTTTCTTGAAATAAAGCATGTAGAGCTTGAATTGAGTCCAATAGGGGTTGATTAGATTGAGGAACACTAGGACTAGGGTTGTTAGATAAATGATCAAATAGAGTACTTATTTCACGCTTAACGGTGTAATTTCCTCAAGATACAAGGTGTCTAGCAATTTTACAAAACATCCTAGAATGGGGATATCTCTTAAGTAAATCAGATAAAGAAACTTGAGAAACTATGGGAGCCATGATAGATGAAAAAAATAAGGATCCTAAGCGTGAAAGCGGTCGGGTTCACCAAAATGATTAACTAAAAATGTAATAAAGAGGTTTTATTTTTATAGTTAAACTAAGCTATGGACAACTATAAATAAAGTATATAGATGCTGTAAATAAATGTAAAGATGACACAAGTAACTATGAAAAAGGAAATGTTAACCCTAATTTGTAAGAGAAGAGGAAAAAAATCAACTGAATAGTAGATGATCGCGAGACTGTATCTTAGAGGTGACTGGAAAATATGAAAGTAAAAATGACTATGCAGGAGCTCGAAAAGGTTGGATTTGGAGTATCCGGCTAGACTAGAGTGCAGAGAGGGATCGGGGCACCTACGGTGCTTTGGTTTACAAACTAGGCACCATGGTCTGTGTAAAATCTCTAAAACTGATCTTCACAAGTTTGACAGATGGCCCGAAACCCTCACTGTATGTCACATTAACTTGGTTGTACTAGTTTGGATGTTGCTGATATTCCAAGATGATGAAAAGACTGTAAAAGACCAATAAGGAGTATCAAAACCCTAAAACAATAATAACGCAAATGAATGGGTCGGACTAACCTACTCTACCACAACGAGAGGGCTTAATAACTAATTGTTCCACTACATTTCAGACCGAAATGTAGTTCTAGTGAGTGTGTGCATAATGTTCCCTAGGTTCTCTTGTGCCAATCAAACTTTATGAAGTATCAAGAAATAGCTAGATGTAGAAAAATGTAATCGAATGTGTGCATGGAATAAAATAGAATCCCCCTATGATGTGTGTGATGTAGATGACCTAGCCTTGTGTGTTGTGATGGAGGTATGTGGATGCAAGTGATCTCTTGATGAAATAGATGGATCCAACTCTAGATGGATGATAGCAATGTCTAGTGCTTGGTCCCTCATTATGGTCTCATAACTTTATATTTATAGGGTTCTCTTGATCTAATTTCATAATTAACCCCGAAATGGCTGACCACCAAAAATATAAGGATCTAAAATGGCTAGAAAGATCCCAAAAAGTGGCGGGAAAGTGTGAAAAGAACCGTGGTGTCAAATGTAAAAAAGTAGATATATGTTTGTAAATAAATCTATAGATTACACAAGTAACTATGAAAAAGGAAATGTTAACCCTAATTTGTAAGAGAGAAGAGGAAAAAGTCAACTTGAATAGGAGATGATGATGATACTATATCATAGAGGTGAATAGAAAATATGGACGTGAGAATGACTATGTAGGAGCTCTGAAAAGGATGGATTTGGAGTATTTGGCTAGACTAGAGTGCCTGAAGAGGGACTGGGGCACCTACGCGCACTTTGGTTTGCAAACTATGTGCCATGGTCATGTAAAATATTGAAACCAATCTTCATAGGTTTGAAAGATGGCCCGAAACCCTCACTATATGTCGCATTAACTTGGTTTGTCTTGGTTTGGATGTCGCTGATATTCCAAGATGATGAAAATACCTATAAAATAATAAGGAGTATCAAAACCCTAAAAATAATAATGCAAATGAATGGGTTAGACTAACCTCATCTACCACAACAAAGGGCTTACTAACTGATATTGCACTACATTTGAACCCAAATGTAGTTACGTGAGTGTGTACATAATGTTTCCTAGGTTCTCTTGTGCCAATAAAACTTTGTGAAGTATCAAGAAATAACTAGATGTAGAAAAATGTAATAAAATGGATGCATGAAATAGAATAGAATCCTCCCCTATGATGTGTGTGATGTAGATGACCTAGCCTTGTGCCTTGTGATGGAGCTATGTGGATGCAAGTGATCTCCAATGTAATAGATGGATGTAACTCTAGATGGATGATAGTAGTGACTAGTGCTTGGTACCTCATTATGGTCTCATAACTTTATATTTATAGGGTTATCTTGATCTAATTTCATAATTAACCCTGAAATGCTGACCACCAAAAAGATAAGGATCTAAAATGGCTAGAAAGATCCCAAAATGTGGTGGGAAAGTGTGAAAAGAACCATGGTGTCAACTATAAATAAAGTAGATAGATCTTTAGAAATAAATGTAAAGGTTACACAAGTAACTATGAAAAAGGAAATTTTAACCCTAATTTGCAAGAGAGAAGAGGAAAAAACTCAAATGAATAGGATATGATCATGAGATTCAAGCTGCGTCGTAGAGGTGAATGGAAAATATGGAAGTGATAATGACTATGCAGGAGCTCTAAAAAGGATGGATTTGGAGTATCTGGCTAGATTAGAGTGCTTGAGAGGGATTGGGGCACCTATGGGTGCTTTGGTGTGCAAACTAGGCACCATGGTTTGTGTAAAATATCTGAAACTGATCTTCATAGGTTCGACAGATGGCCCGAAACCCTCACTATACGTCGCGCATTAACTTGGTTGTCTTGCTTTGGATGTCGACGATATTCCAAGATGATGAAAAGACCTATAAAAGACCAAGGAGTATCAAAACACTAAAAAAATAAGAACACAAATGAATGGGTCAGACTGACCTCAATTACCAAAATAGAGGGCTTACTAACTGATTGTTCCACTACATTTCAGACCGAAATGTAGTTCTAGTGAGTGTGTGCATAATGTTCCCTAGGTTCTCTTGTGACAATCAAACTTTATGAAGTATCAAGAAATAACTAGATGTAGAAAAATGTAATAGAATGCATGAATGGAATAAAATAGAATCCCCCTATGATGTGTGTGATGTAGATGACCTAGCTTTTGTGTGTTGTGATGGAGGTATGTGGATGCAAGTGATCTCAATGAAATAGACGGATCTGACTCTAGATGGATGATAGCGTTGTCAGTGCTTGGTCTCTTATTATGGTCTCATAACTTTATATTTATAGGGTTCTCTTGATCTAATTTTTAATTAACTCGAAATGGTGAACACCAAAATGATAAGTATCTAAAATGGCTAGAAAGAGCCCAAAAATGGTGGGAAAGTGTGAAAAGAACCAGGGGTGCCCTAGTGAGCGGGGCACCCATAGGTGTCCAAGTACTAGCTTGGGCACCTTAGTCGAGGTTAAAATAATGGAAAATGACCAAAATAGTGGGGATGTAGGTGTAAAAGGTTGGGAATGAAAAAAATAAAATAAGATAAGAAGGCCAAAAGATAGGGGTTAATTAGTACTTTCTTCACTCAAGAACCTTCTAAATGGTAGTATGAGGACGAGACTAAATAATGTCAAAAGTGCATGATGTTTTGTCTACAAATTGAAAATTTCATGTATAGTAACAAATTTTTATGTGTATGGTTATAGGCAATGCTTATTGGTCGGTGATTGCTGATTCATTTATCCATACATTGATGTGGAATGTACCCATGGATGTGCTCGTGGGAGGTGGCATGTTGGAGCGAGTAGATGTCATTGTAGGAGAACATGGCCATTTTTTTACCCAATGGTAATAACGGTGGCTACATGTACCATTTTGTTGAGTGAGTGTGATGAGGGGTGGGAAGAGACTCAATGAACGAGGGAGGATGCAAATGGAGGATCCTAGCACATGATGTGTTCATAAAGTTTGTAGAGCTACATGGCTAGTTTTGCGGAGAAGGAAATCAAGTTGGCCTTATTGCGTAGTCGGATGGAGAGATATATGGTCTTTGACCAACAACATAGATTAAGTGACAAGACATCTAGTTCTAGAGATCCCGTAGTTGTATATATTGATAACGATGATGATGTATGAGATGTATTGATGTACTGATGTAGGGGCTTGCTTTCGATGATTGTATTTTTGTAAGTATGAGTTTTTGGCAATATATATAGATGGATGATTGGCATATGCATATTGTGTTATTGATATGTGATGTGATGATTATTTGTGTATATGTGGTTTTTTTATTTAAATTGTGTAAATAATTATGTTAATGAACAAATGATGATGATAGATATATAATTGATGAAACATTGTAGTGTATGTATGAATAATGATAAATGGTAATAATTGATGAAACATTGTAGTGTATGTAATGAATAATGATGAGAAAAATCCATATGAATGAGATGATTTTAAAAATGTATGTAAGTGCATGTTAGTGTGATGAAGAGGAGGGGGAGGAGAATAACGATGCTCCCTAGTGTGTGTAAAGAAGATGAGGTCCATTTATATAAGACCCATAAAAAATCAATAATGAACCATAAAGAAAGAGTGTGTCATCGGGAAATGGTTTCATAGTGTACGTATATATATATATATCAATGAAGTGTATAGTGTAATGATGAGATGAGGTTCTTATTGTAATATATCCCTCAACAATCATGTAAGAACCATAAGAAAATGAGTGTGTCATTGAGTAGTGAGTTGAGAAAAGTCACCTACCAGATATTAAGTGGGTGCGGAGTGGTGGAAGTATGTGAAGTGGAAACAACATGAGTGTATGAGCCAAACTGAATGCCTGATGAGATGGTGCTAATGATGGTAGTTGAAATGGTGGAAACAAGATACTAACGACTTAGGAATCCAATGTGAAGAAAGAGAACTACATGGTGGATGTGATGGTGCAGCGGTGGATGAACAAGATGGAGCTTGTACATAAATAATGACCTTAAGTGGTGGGAAAATAACTACCTTAGAAGCAAGAGAAGGAGATAAATGAACCGAAACAATAGCACACTTGTGAAGAATTGGAGAAACAAACCACTCATGAGAGCGAGAGTCAAAAACAATGACACACTTGTCTTCTAATTATTGTAATTTATCATGTAGGGTGTAATAATCATTATCATGATGACCATTGATGTGATGATAAGCGTAATAAGTACAATCTCGTTGGTGATGCAAGAAATGATGCTAATTAGAAGGTAAGTAGATTAAATGCTTATCAAGTAAAGAACGTAATACATCGTCGGGCCTAATAGAATGTGAGAAATCATGATGGCTCATGAGTAGGATATGTTAATGACTTAGGCATAGAGTTATGTGTTGGCGAAGATGGAGGGTGATTATGTGATGGAGGAGATGGAATATGCTTGTAAGGAGGAGGAGATGGAGACCTAGGACGATACTTAACGGATGAAAGTGGAGAATATTGAGAAGGCAATGTAATAAGAATAGAAGTAGGAGGATCTATAACATGTGTAATGATTAGATATTATTATAGATCGATGACCTTATAGCATAAGAGTGTGAGTGATTCACATGTTTCATATTATAAGCATTCTTTTAAAGTAGGAATCAAGCCCCGAAAAAGATAAATTGATTTTATAGATCAACAGGGTGAAACACTAGCTCATGCATGCAAGAATTAAATTGTAGGATGTAATTGAGAATGGTCTTTATCTTGCCTTGATGCAAGCTAGGTAGGAAATCATATGTGACTCTAGGACCATTGTTGAGCATAAAATTCCGAGAAAAACATCTTCCATGTAATAATATGTATCTTGACGGATCCAAAAGGAAGATGTGTGTACCATTGAATATCTTTACCTATTAGACTATGATAAAAATATTTGAGCAATAATCAATCATTCGAGTAGGATGCCATAGCTAAATGATAATTCTTGGTATGTAGATATGGATTTCCAGTACTGTCAAATCATGAGAATGTAGGCATGATGAAATCCCTAGGAAATTCTGAATTGTAAATTTTCTTTGGGATGGGATTTCCATGAAGAGAATTATTATCAATAGACACATAGTAGGCCTTGCTTTCGAGAGTGAGAGACTAGACCTAAGATTGTAATTGTCTAATAACATGCATGAGTGATAAAATTTCATGTGAAGGAATGGTGGGAGATGTGAGAGGCACATTGAGAAGTTGCAAGTTTCCATTATGAGTGATCATGGGAACGTGAGAAGAGGAAGTGGAGGATGAAGATGTGATAGGTACACTAGAGGTAGGTGCAGAAAGAAGTGAAAGATGGTACACTAAGGGGAATAGAATAAGAAATATGAGTAAATAGGATGGCCGAACTACTTGACTCAACCTTACTTTACCTCAAACTCGTAACATGCCTTAGATATACATTATAGGGCTTCGCGCTTTATAGGATTTGAACCCATGACATCTATTTTGGAGAATCACATTCTACCAGACTAAACTGAAAGCACTTTCTTAGGATCCATATATGGGAATAGGAATAGATCGGGCACGAGAAGGACATAGGCCTAGTCGAGGCGTTTTCTTGACATCAGTGCCCCCAAATAATTTATAGCGGGGATACGGTCAAGCGATCTTCATCCTACTTGTAAAAATAAAAATCGAGAACCTTTGGAGATGTAGCCCCCAGATAGAATGTATGGCCTAGATCCCAAAAAGAGCCGAGCCCTCTCTCTATATAGGGGAGCCGAGATATAAATTGTAGAGAAGAATAAGAAATTGTTAGAGATGAACATGGAACGGTGAGAGGAAAATTAGGAGTAATTTAGGAAGAATTGATAAAATATGATGCACTGATAGGAGGAAGAGAATCATCATGCATGCTAGTAGAGACAACCTCAGAAAGAGATGAAAGTGGAGTAGAAAATTCACATTCAACAAAATCAAGAGATACAACATGCTCACTAATAGAATCATCATCGCTAGTAGATAGAGTTTCACATGCAATTATTTCATCGAATGAATCATCAACATATACAAAAGTAGGAGAATAAATATCAAAATATGTATTTTGATAATCATTAGAATAATTTTTATAAATAGGAGAAGTATAAGATATAACCTTACACACATCTTAATTATTATGAGAAATAACATTATTCGTATGTATATTTGCATCAAGACCAAGCATATAATAAATGATAGCATCATCATGAGTTTAGGTAGAAAAATAAGAAGGCGGATTATTCCTAGAGCCCACAGAATCAAAAAAAGAGTCTACAACCCAAAAAATGTCTTTTGGAGAAACAATACCAAAAGAAGAGTCGGAAAAATAGTAGGAATATTGCATTCAATAACCAAAAGGTGTTTTAAAGCTTATCACCACCACAAGGACTGGGATAAAGAGTGATAAGTTCAACATCAACAACCTCATAAGGAATAGGGCTAAAACTCTCATGACATGTGGCTTTCCTTGGAGAAGAAGAACTGCTTTTAGCCATTAGGTTTTAGTGGATCACAGGGCAATGAGTTATAATATACGGAGTTCACCAAAATGATTCATTAAAATCAGAATATTTTTATTAAAATATGAATATAAGGATTATTACAATGATATACAATGAAATACAAGTGCTAAGAAATTTCTATTGATGAACTTATGAAATCAACCATGCTTAGAAAAATGTAGAAGTTTCAGGAGTTCTTGGACTAGGGTGCTGGTTAGGGGTGAGGAAAGGGTGTTAGGGGTGCCCGAGACCTATCATGGGCACTCGAGTCTATAAAAAATCTCAAAAATTGGTTTCTTTAGCGTTGCTTAGGTTTCTCTCTTATTTGAAGATGATCACTTGTATACCATGCTTGAATCACCAAGGTACCTATAAATATGCAACACAAATAATCTCCTGCAAAACCCTCAAACTACATAAAATCCAAAAAAAGAAATATGAAATATGAGGGGTCCGACTACCCTTGGATGTCAAACAAGTGAGCTTACGACTAAGCCTGCACTACATCTCGGACCAATGTAGTTCATGTGCTTGTGTGTGTAATATTTTTCTTAGGTTTCCCTCACACCAATGACACTAAGATAGCAGTGATAGCTAGATAAAATGGAAATGTGTGGAATGGAATTCAAAAAATCCCCCTTCCTATGTAGTGTGTATGCAGAAATAATGTGCCAAAATGCAATCCCTTTTGATATGTAGATAGATATCCCTTGATAAAAATTTCACACCCTATAATAGTATATATATTATGTTTATGTAGGGATCTCTTGCTTTGAATTTTGACACTAATGACCCGGACATATCAACTATGATCTTGAGATAAGAGTAAGGAAAATTGAAAAGGTTGAAAAAAATGTCAAAAAATGAGAAGAAGAACAAAGAGGGCATGAGCACACATGATGGATAGGAGCACCTAGGTGTCGGTGTCAGAGACAACTAAGGACAAATGTGTGAAGACTAATGAGATAGGAATCCCGTGACATGACTAGAAATGTTTGTAGAAGTGACATATGTGAGACATAAAACAATAGAAATAGGAAAAAAAACAGATGGACTAGACAATGGGTCACTCTTTGAATACTTTTCTTACGCTGTGAGATGAATACATAAAACAAAATACTTGGTGGTATAGTAGAATAATAGTATGTGCATGATTTTGTGTCTACAAAACTAAAAATTTCTTAGATTTACAATCAAAGAGGTAAGTTTGATAATTTTTTTGAGAGGTATATGAGAAATATTGTAAAATAAATTAATTCTAGGAACATTACATAGTAACACAAGATCAAATACCTACAAAAAGTGAGGAAGACTAAAAATGTGATTTCCCATGAATTGATGGATCCAAAAGACAAAAAGACCTGATTCAATGGGTTTAACAATATAAAAATAAATTAAGCATGTAAAAAGGTAATGAAGAAAGTGGATTGAATGGATAAAAGTATTTAAGAAAGGAAACAAATCTCAAACTACTATAGAAGGAAAAATAACAAGAAATCATAGTAAGTTGAGGTGCTATAAGAATAATCAACGGGAGATAAAGATGACATAATACAAACAAGTAAGTAAGAATGTTGCAATAATAAGTGATATAAAATATATAAAATAAAGAGTGTAAGAGTAAAATAAATAATTAAAGAATAAACGATACTACACAATCAATCATGATTGATCCATTCGTCTACCCCATTGGACTTGTGGTGTAAGATATAGGACGAAGGAGGAATAAAATTTATAGAGATTACCCCATATGAGGAGGATATGGGCATAATAATAATGCTCAAAAATGAGGTGGAGTAATCTTATGCATCATGAAATTTTAGAGAGAGAAAAGAAACTCAGTATATTGACCACGACGACCAACCTAGAGCATGCAAGTTAGTGAATGCAAGTTGATAGTGACGGGCCTTCTCGAGGGATGGAAATATAGAGATTGTTAAGAATTCCATCATTTGGAGACCATAAGGAGGTCATTTAAAAATTCACATGTCAATATTATTAGGATGAAATATGGTTCAATGCACAATACACAAACCCTATAAGCATCATCACCATCATGAAAGTATATGGAGTATAAAATAGGAGAATCTTGAAGTTGGTGGAAAAATCCACAATAATGCCTAGTTAAGTAGATCAAAATATGTATCTTGTACAAAGGAAAGAAAAAAATGTCCCAATAGTTGTAATCATGGATAGATCATTAAAAAAATTGGCCAAAATAATATTAGGAATACATTTTGGGGTATGCAAGTAGGATTAGTAAACAATCTTTAATATTTCATTATAGATGTGGAATCAACATAAGGAATTTAATTGACATGAGTTACTCACAAATGAACCAAACACCAATACAAAGAAGAAATATAAAAAAATGGTAGCACAGATCATTCTTTTATTATTCCACACACACTAGAGAGTACAGAAGGGAATGATTGAGTTGAAGGATGAATATTACTCGCATCAATGATTTTTGTAATTCAAACCAAACAAGTCATACACCAAATTTGCTAACTAGTATAAGATAAGTAGTTGGTCCATCAAGATCAAAGATAAATTGAGTGTGATACCAAAGGTTCCAAAGGAGGTGCACATATATGTGTAACCATAGGGAAAATTCACATCAATAAACAATGGTACAATAGTGTAATCGGAAGGAATAAAGGTGAAGCATGCCATCAACATTCCATTATTGTCATCTTGGAGATTGTAAAGGCTAAATTAAGAAGGAAACATGGGATTAGTTTGTTAATAAAAGAAGTTTCCTCCAAAATTTATACTTAGTGTAAGCATTATAATAGCCTATTATAAAGAAAATATAGTAGTAGGGTCTACTACAATTCAATGACTCACATCGATAAATTATGGCCACCCATCCATAGTAGAATATAACTAGTTAATACTCTATTGTAACATTCAAAGTACATGAGAGGAATGTTATGAAAGTGATGGTCGATGCTAAAAAGTAAATATTATTTGTAAGTGGTAAAAGTGACAAGTTCATGGTAAGTAGGGTTTACATGGTCATTAATAATCAAGTATTAAAAATGGTCTAGGAAAAACAAAAATAGATTTTTCACGGGTGGTTTTCAACAGGGTAATCACAAAAATAGCAGAGGAAGAAATATGGGGGGAGCTCCGTGTCAATTAGAGCCCAGATGCGATCCCGCTTGGAAGGATAACGCTGAGATGTGGAATTATCTTCAAATGGGGGGCATCTCCAGCTTTATCGAGAAAATCCAAGGTCATGATCAGAACATTTCAGTGCGTTTTTCCATAGATTGGAAGGATAGGAAGGTTAAGTATGGAGGGAAAAGAGTGTTGATGAATGAGGAGCTAATTGCAGAGGCTACTGGTCTAGCTTTGGATGGCATCTAATTTTTCAGCAAAAGGGTTGACAAAAATTTGAAGCAAAGAAGTTTGTTGAAGCAGGGGAGGAGCTCATCTTTGTTATGGCTAGTATTAAGGTAAGTTCTATACTCGGAACCCTTCGATGAAATTACCAAAATTATGGTGTAGTTTATCTCCCTTGAAGGTTGATACATTACTGTCACCACCAAACACTTGATATTCCTTAATCAATTTAGGAGAATTTTTGCTTTTTACTTCCCGCACTATCTCCTGAATTCTTTAGAGTGCTCCATTCTTGAATTTCAAAAGCATACTAGGGCCATCCCCTCCACTAGGGGCTCATCTTTCTCCTTCAAAATTGTTGCCTCATCAAATTTCCTACCATTTCTATTTCCCCGGGTGCTCTGCCCATTCCCATTCACAATACTCCCACTGCCAACCCAACCAACTTTCCCAAGATGTCGAAATGTCAAGACTAAGAACCCTTCACCCTCCAAAGCGACCACGCATCCCTTTGGCCTGTCCTTAGAGTAACAATGATATGGAAATGGTTCACAATATTTTGTACATTAGTAATGCACGATAGGAAAATGTTTCCCAAAAGAGAGGGAAAATATTCTCCTCAGAATAGAAATGTTGGAAAATGAGGTAGAAAGTATTAAGAAAGAGGGGAAAAGAAAGATGAATGAGGATACGAGTTTTGACACATATTAGGATCGATGAAATATACAAAAAATTGAACTCCTGAATAATAGACTGGGGAGGTCTAAGGATAGACACGATCACAATATGGCCATCTTCAAAGCTATAAGTGAGTTTCTTGATCAACATGTTAGAAGCATCACAATGTTGAGTGGAGTCCCTGAGGATATTTGGGGTACAAAAAAGGAAAGAAATCAGGTCATCTCGCAGCTAAACGTAAATGATCCAACACATATCGCCACTCTAGTACTTTTTACCTCTATGTAGATGATCAAATCAAGGATTGATAGGGCTTTAAAGAAATAATACCTCCTAGGCAAGTTGGATGAGTTCAAGTTGTTTTGTTTATGAAAGTATGTTGTTTTTATGCTTTGTTTAGTTGCAATTATATCCTTGTTTTGCTTTTTATTAGTATCTTCTCTTTTGACTACTGTTGGGCTTATTATAATATCTAGATTCAGATCCTTTTTTGCTGCTTTTTCATGTTGATCTAGTTGTTGAGCCTTTTTGTAACAGGGTATAGTCCCTTCAAAACTATTTTCATTTAATTAAAAAAATAATTAGTATTATATTTGTAAAATTGAAAAAGGAGTAAAGTCATATATGTTTTCAATATTTTATTTATATTTGGGATAATGTATTGAAAAGGTGAAATAGATAGAGATTATATTATATTATAATCGTTGTCTCGTGTGTAAAGGATGAGGTTTATCCTATCCGAAGAGATAATCCTACATGTAAAGATGATATTTGAGATATGTAATATGATTGGATAGAAGAAATTGCTTATCTTATCTTAAAGATAGAGTGGATAATCCTTAAAGTACTATAAATAAAGAAGCCACACCCTCATTTGGCATATGAGAAGGTGGGGAAACTTAGGATATGAAAGTAGTAAGATTCCATACCAATGCTTAAGAGTATCATTAAATCTATCAAGAAGTGTGTTTGAAAAGTTTCTCCTAGAAATACTACTAGAAAGCAAGTGAGTCGAGTCCTTGTGTAGTTGGTACACTTGGTGTAATTTTGGGTGAGATTGTAGCATTATATTGATATTAATATAATTGTTGGTTTTCTCTATTTCTATTACTAGGAATTTATATAATGACCTATGTTGCTTGTATATTATGTATATGGTTGTGTTCAAGTTTCATACAACTAAACAAAAAGATATGCATATATAAAACAATCATAGCACAAAGGAGCTCAAGTGAAATATTATAGAGGTTCCAAATTTGGGTTGACATTTTGGTTCCATTTTTGGGACCATTCCTTTTGGTGGATAACTGGAGCACTATTCGTAGTTAAGTAACTATCACTTATATGGTAACTTTGTATTTACCATACACAATATTTACCATAGTAAAGTCATTTTTTATCGCGGTTATTCCTTTTACTATAGTAAAGTCACTTTTTATGGTGGGCATTCCTTTTTATCATAGTAAATCCACTTTTACTATGACTAGTGTTTACCATAGTAAATTCAAATTTTATTGTATTCATTCTTATTTCTATTGTGAAGAATTTTTCCATAATAAATTCACTTTCTACCAAATTCAACCCAATTATTTCCATAAATAAGTCATCACTTTATACTTGTGGGTTGATATTTTACTATGGTTATATTATTATTATAAATAAATATGGTTAAGCTTCATGTTTTCTTGGCCTAATATAATGAGAATTATATCTTTTCATTCAAGATATTATATTTATAATGGTACCATCAATATGGAGCAATGTCTAAGTTTATTCGACGATTTTATGTGGTTCAAAAATTAAATGGTTTGAAACATTAAATGATGATGTTAAAATATAATGGGATTTTCTCATTGAATGTTTATTTTGAAGAATTTGGTGCACAATATAGATATTCATACCTCATCATATACATCACAAAGATGGCCCAAGGAGATAAATAATATCATAGAATACCATGCATGATTTTTAGAGCTAAGGAGGAAGCTAGATACCCATATCTCGAAAGGAAGGATTAATAGATGGATTAATAAATGGTGTGGAAAACATTCTTTATAATCACTTCATCCTTGGGATGAATCCATAAATTAGACAATGAGTAAAATATGACCTCCCAACAACCCTTAAACAAATAAATGATATTTCTAGAAGGGAAGAGGAAAAAACAAAGGAATATACTAAGAAAGTTGTTACTAAAGTTGATCCTAAATAAATACACCTTTAACCACTAATAGTGAGCACATATCTTCCTTCTAGTACATCAAATGAGTATGAGGATATTGTTAAAAACAAAAAAGTTAAATATCAATATTCTTCAAGGGAAGGTTTTGTTTCCTAATACTCCTAAGGAGGAGATAATGTCCCAATTTTTATTGTTTTTGATTTTTATGTTATGGGTGTTATCATGACGACATTTTGACCAATTACAATGTAGAATTAAGTCACTCTTAAGTCACTTTAAAGTCACGGGGTAAATTTTTGAACCCTAAATTTGAAATTAAAGTTATAAAGTAAGATGAATTTACTCAAGTTATGTTACCATGGCTTAAATGACGACTTTAATATTGTCTTACAACTGGGACATTAAAATGTCTATATAGGGACATTAGGATGTATTTATAGGGGATGTTAGCATGCATTTATAAGTAATGTTAAAAGGTATTTATAGGGGACATAAGGATGTCTCCAATTTCCATCTTAACCAAATTAATTTAAGGCATATTAAAATCCATATTTGTTCCTGAATTTAACTTGTCTTAATTTATGACTTGAGGGCATATTTATTAAAGTCAAAAATGAATTAATTTACGATAATAGAATTTTGTATCTATATATGTATGTTTTTGGAAGAGATAAAACATATTACATTGGATTGAGAAATGAAAGGGATGATAGTAATATTGTTCCAAGATGCAAATATCTCATATGATAATAACACACCACATTTAATAAGATGAAAGGAATTCACCGGAATAACCTTACAAAATGATTTGAAAATAAAGATCTAAAATATTATATATGGAAATCCATCATAATCCATTATTCTATTGCATTACATTGCCCAATAACGAGAATGTACATATAGGAGGAGGTAAGTGCAACTACTACCTAGATCAGTGGTGAGGAAATCCCACTAAGTGATATTGGTAGTTAAGTCAACTCTACAAGACTAATAAGCTAACTTCATATAACAAGTAAAGCTAACTCAACACAACTAGTAACCTAACTCCACATGACTAGTACACCTAAGAAAGATAACCCAACAAGTTTAGGGATAACCCAAGTGAAAATGTTATCCTAATAAACAAATAAAAGGATAAAAATAACCTACACTAATAAACCTCGTAAGCATATCTTAGGTGTGGAGAAAAATAAGGTGGGTCCAGCATAATAAGGAATTATGAGCTACCCACATACAATAATTGGGAAAAATAGAATCGCAAGGTACCCAAAACCGGTAATAAAAAAGTACAGAGATAGAAAAACCCACCGTAAGGCATCCTAAGAATCTTGGCTCAACAAACTTATACAATGTTGAAGAAGTTTGGTGTGCATTATGGTCTAAATCCACTTCTCAATCAGAAAACTAAAAAAAATGACACTAGGCTTAACCAAAATAGCTCCATACAAGGATAATTTCAAGGGAGTGATGTCAAAAGTATCAAAAACACCAAACATAATTCTATCAATTGCTACAAATAGGTGTTCCATGATCCAAGAATAATAACCAAGAAAATAAGGTAAGGACACAAGATCCAAATAAATAGGAGTGCCACGATCCAAGAAAAGCCAAGGTAATAAGGCAAGGACACAAGACCCAAAGAAACCTGATCAACTAGTACAAATAGGTGTGCCATGATCTAAGAACAATAACCAAGGTAACAAGGAAAGGACACAAGATCCAAAGAAATAGGAGTGCCATGATCCAAGAAAAGCCAAGGTAACAAGGCAAGGACACAAGACTCGAAGAAGCAAGATCAACACCACACCCTCCCATACTTGAATGGGTAGAGTGACACTATAAATATGTATGAATTGGAAAAATAAATACTCGAACACCTGAAAAACTAACACTGGCTTCACCAAAATAGATCTCTCAAAAAGAGAGATCACAACATGCCTTAAAGTGTCAAAAATACAGATCTAAAATCTCTCAACAAACAAGAGAGATATAAATGTTGACACTTTATAATTGAGTGTGTGTTAAAATAATGACATTTTATAATTTTAGTGTGTTTCTCAAAATAAATAGTTCAATGGAACATACGAAAAAATAAGTACTTTTAAAAAATGACCTTCAATTTTGAGTTTCCTATCAAAAGTTACAAGGTTTTAACTTTCTTTCTTTAATATTTATTTTAAAAAAAACATAAAAGGCCTTTAACTCCACTCTTCCTCAATTTTACTTTTATGGAGAAAATTTCCAATTCTAGATCTACAAAATAGAAGAAGAAAAAAATCGAGTATTGAACGTGAAAAACCATAAACTATTTTTTTGGATTCTCGCCTCACTAAACAGAATTCCAAGTTCCTTATATAGGTAGCGCAGCATTTACAAGATCCCGAGATTCTGACACACATGAACTCTGAAAGCGGAAGAAAAATCCATTATTGAAAGTGAAAATCCAGAAATCATTTTTCCGGGAATTTTTCCTTCCCGACATTACGATTTCGCACGACATGGATTTCTAATATTTCCACATCCTCACCAAACATGAGCTCTACAAAGAAGAAGAAAAAACCTAGTACCAAATGTGAAAAACATATAAATAGTTTTTCTAGACTTTCTGCTTCACGACATAATTTCTTCCTAACACATATTTCTATATTTTGCGATGATCTTTGCCACATAGTAACTTTACAAAGTGGAATAAAAATCCAAGATCTTAGAATGTAAAAACCCGAAACCATTTTCTGGAATTTTTATTTCCCTTACACAAATTTCTTCCTTAGGATGATTTCTAAGAATTCCATATCCTCACCAAATAGGAAATCTATAAAGCAGAAGAAAAAAACCCAAGACAAAATGCAAAAAACCCATATTTCTAGACATTTACGTTCACGACACAAATTTATTCCCCAACATGATTTCTAAGATTTCTAAATCCTCGCCAAGTAGGAGGGTAAGTTCACCATCCTGGGGGGCCAAAAATTAAACACAAAAGTGAAAATGAGCAAAAGGCATACACGTTATACAATAACATGATCACGTTATGATTTCTTAGGCTCGGTAATTCACAAACCTAAAATGTGTACGTGTTATAACGCATACGCACTATAACACGTACATGTTTTGAGATATATGAAGTTTAGAAGGTCCTAAAGGAGCCATATTTACTAAAATAAATTTAAAGTATAAGATTTATTTTATTATTTCTTTATACTTTTATTATTTCTTATACGAAATAATAAAAGTATAAACAAATAATAAAAGAAATATTATAATTTAAATTTATTTTAGTAAATATAAGAAGTTAGGGTCACTCTTCATCTGATGGAAGTGGTCATGTAGCTCTAAAATTTATAATCTAGAAGATAGTTTTTAAAAATCTAATTTGGTCAGTACTTACTCATTTTTAGAATTTCAGCAATGACCTACAACTTTCAGGCCATATATATTGTAGTTGGTCTTTGTTTTGGGAAAAATATAGTTGTTTTGTAGGGGTTTTAACCTTTTGGATTGGATTTCTACCCTACCACTACTCGAATTGGTACCAATTTTGAAATTTGGTCCATTATTCACTTTAGTGACCATAAATCAACTCTATGATGCTTGTCTACTTCTTACTAAAAATGAGATCCTCGGTTTGTAGATAGAGGATCGCTCCGAATGAGATTCTTGTCCTATGGAAAAATTGTAATGTACCTCATCCTTAAGGTTTGATCACACTACTAGATGTTGAGTGAGTTTTTACGAATAGTACCAAGCTAATTGCATCAAGTGAACGCAAATGATTGATCATTCTTAAACATGGTGCTCCATATAAAGATCATCCCTTCACCTTCCTCCGGGCTCTAAAATCATCCTTTCATAGAATAAAATTCAATATTCTCATATATTTAATTTCTCATATGTATGTCATGGAGATGGACACCGCCTTAATACTTTACACATGATGGTCCCTCTATACCTTGGTGGCATGACTAGCTCATTTTAGCTTGTTATTTGAAGAGATTTGGGTACAATGACAGAGTCAAGATATGATCATCATCAAGTCACTCCTTGAGCTCCAAATTTCACCTTTAAATATGATGAATCCATCACAATTGAATTTATTGACCAAGATGAAACCTGGGTGTAAGCATGCATATTATACATGGACACCTTTTTTCTCAAGTTTCTCCTCATGGAAATGGGTTTCCTCCTCTAGATAGGGGATGAATCCTTGAATGTAATTTGAGTATTAGTTACATTTTCTTGACCTCAAAATTCACTTAAACACTACAAATCACATTTTACAAACAATGAAACTATTCTAAAATCTAATTATGCCCGCAACTCAAAATTTAGGTCATATGTCATTTTGAACTTAGAGGGGCAACAAATGAGTTTTCATTACCTAAAAACTATTTAAGCCTTGAATTAATGTTGATTATTCCACTTTATAGAGTATTATAATATCCTTCCAATTCATATTTTTTTCATCCTAAGTCTTTCCATAACTCCTAGAATCATCTAGAAAAGTCAACTTTTACCATTTTAATTTTCATTCCCTACACCGAAAACCCAGGTCTTAAACAGATTACTCTTGAATGAGATTTTATTTCCTAAAATTTCCTAAATTTACTTAGAAATCTTTGATTATCTATAAAATCATCCTCAAATTATTTATATTTCCTTTAAAAAATTCCTAATGGTGTTTAATTAGATACAAAATGGCCAAAAATGGTATTTTTATGCCTTAAGAGGAAGTAGTCTCTTATCAAAACTAAATGAGTTATTTGATCAGCTTAGACACTATTCACTACACAATGAAACAAATAGAATAATATTATTATGAATTTTCTTTAGGTCAAGGTTTAGGGTTCAAGGTTTAGGGTTTATGGTTTA
Organism: Taxus wallichiana var. yunnanensis; assembly: GCA_018340775.1. NCBI lineage: Eukaryota > Viridiplantae > Streptophyta > Pinopsida > Cupressales > Taxaceae > Taxus > Taxus wallichiana. The sequence goes on from CM031244.1 coordinate 742,470,390, forward strand.
GGGCTCGGGGTTCGGGGTTGAGGTTTAGGAATCATGGTTTAGGGTTTAGGGTTTAGTGATTATGGCTCATAGTTTAGGTTTTAAGGCTTAGTGTTTAGGGCTCAAGGTTTATGGTTTATGGTTTATGGTTTCATTTTAGAGTTTAGGGTTTATGGCTTAGGGTTAAGGGTTGAGGGTTTAGGATTTAGGGTTTAAGGTTTAGGGCTCAGGGTTTAGGGTTTAGGTTTCATAGTTTAGGGTTTATGGTTTATTTTTTTAGGATTTAGGGTTTAGGGTTTCAATGTTTAGGCTTTAGAGTTTAGGTTTTAGGTTTACATTTTAGGGTTTAGGGCTCGAGTTTAGGGTTTAGGGTTTAGGGATCTGAGGATTGAGGGTTTATGGTTTAATATTTAGTGTTTAGGATTTAAGGTTTAGGTTTAGGCTCAAGGTTTGGGGTTTAGGGTTTAGGATTTAGGGTTCGGTGGTTCAAGGTTCAAGGTTCAGTGGTTAATGGTTTAGGATCTAGGATTTAGGTTTAGGGTTTAGGTTTTAGGGTTTTGTAGTTAGGTTAGGGCTTAGGATTTATGGTTTAGGGTTCAAGGTTTAGGGTTTAGGATTTAGGGTTTAGGGCTTACGGCTTACATGGTTTAGGTTTAGAGTTTAGTGTTTAGGGCTAAGGGATCGTGTGTAGGGCTTAAGGAATAGGGTTTAGGGTTTAGGGATTAGGGTTTAGGATTCATGGTTATGGGTATATGGCTTAGGGTTCAAGGTTTTGAGTTATAGGTTTAAGGTTTATTGGTTAGAACTCGTGGCTCTAGATTTAGGGTTTAGAGATCTCGGCCCGAGGGTTCAAGGTTTAGGGTTTAGGGATCGGGGTTTAATGTTTAGGGTTTTTGGCTTAGGGTATATGGTTTAGGATTTAGGGTTCGGGGTTTGTTAGAATTTTCGGGAGTAAGAGGGGGGTGAATCATTCCTGTGATAAATATTTTTCTTTTCTACTTCAAATAGTGAACATTCATTCATATACCTATACTCTCATAGACTATAGTCTAGAAGGTTTGATCATCAATGCATACAAGATATGCTAAGATATTTTTATTTATTGACATTCAAAATAAAATACTTTCTACTTGATAAATAACATCAAACTATAATATAAAAATAGGATTTGCATTCAACTACACAACTGTAAATTAGCTCTCATTCATAAACCTGATGTCACAAGCACTTCATCATCTTCATACATCCATAACAACATATAGACCTGAAAACATTTCAATAATTTTGGGCTATTCCAAGAGGTTTTTCTTTGCAGAAAAGTTTTCTTCAACAGAAGATAAGGGGTTTTTCATAAACTCTTAGACAAGACTGAACCATTCCCCTTTTGTACTCCATCCCTTTGACCTTTCATCTTACAAAAAAATATGCCTCTGTAGATTCCTCTTCCACTTTCTCACTCACTTTACACACACCTCTAAACTTATCACATGTCTTACCTTGGCAATACCATGAGATTCATAACTCTCCAACTTCTTAAAACAAAATTTCCATCTTCTCAAGACAAGAAAATATTCACCTTCCCTTCTATGACCTCAAAAGATGAATGTTGAAAAATAAGAAAATCTTTGAATTCTTTTTTGGAGTGGAAGAATATTGCAAAAGTGTAAATTTTTTGAATGTCTCTTAACCTTCCTTGGAGAACCCTCAACTCGACCAAAGGTACTTGAGAAGACTTTATTCTTGAGATTTTACACATTATATACATCTAGAACAAACATATTTGTAGTGCATCATTTGACCTATGAAAAGAATACTAGAACCTTTAAAGTACAGTTTTGAGAGAGCATTTAAGGCTTATATTACTGTGACTGTATCTTCTAGACAATTTTAGACTGAACTCATCTCTTGAAAGGATGTTTTGATATGAAACCACCGAATTTCTTTTCTTATTTTATAGAGAACCTTGTTGAAGAGGATAATGACTTATTCACTTCAAGAAACTAACTTCAAACTATTTTTCCATCTTTCTTATCATAGAACCAGACGTATATCCACTTGGTCTAGTAAGAAGAATTAAGAAAAGTTTATATACATCTTGTTAAACTGATAGACAATGGACTGTTCAAGAAATTTGGAGGTCTTGTTACAAAATTTGAACCTTCTCAAGTTGAGAAATACTCCTTTGAGATTATCTCAAACAAAAAACCCCAAGAAACCAAGCTTTACCAAATTACTTTCCTTTGACATGAGATTAAATAATTTTACCTCCTCAAGAATGATCTCTCAATATACCTTTTACAAACAATTTCATTGACCCCAAAGAGATATCTTCCTGTTCTAACAAGATTTGGATGCATGAAATGTTCTATTCTAGTTAAACTATTTTGTGAAACCCTAGTTCAAGGTATGTTAACAATCACTTACCCAAGAGCAAAAATGTATTAATATCTCCCTTAATAACGCATGAAATTGTAAATTTCAAATTGATGTGTGTGAGTAAGAACTTCCTCCAACTTTTCAATTTCCTTAGTGATTTTAATACCCTCCATATATCCACATGAAATGAATTTTCAGTCTAAAACTCACTGTACAAAGCTCGATTGAGAAAATTTGAAGTGAAACCAGTGGTGTTAGACAACCTACTTTATGAAAATTGTTTAAAAATATTTAACCATGTTGTGCATTTTTGTAACCTTCCTCCATATTTGTCAAGTGTTTTTGAAGGTTAAGAGCTCCTACATTTATCCAAAGAGATCAATTGTTCCTATATAGAACCTATTTGAAGATATTGACCTCTAACCTTCACTTAGCAACCACTTTTACTGATCAAGCATTTTGAAAAAATCTTGTGAAGAGGGACCGAGTCTTAGTTACAACCACTTCTTCACTTTTAAAGTCTTGTTCTAAGATGTATTGAAATAATCATTTAGAATAGGTCCAACACCCGAATCGCAATATGCCACCTCAAGAGATTTTGACCTTTCAAATGATAAATGATTTTTACAGAATCATAAATTCATTGATAATAAATTAATAAGAGATCAAGAAGGAGTTTTGAAGTCAATTTCACCTTTTTTCTTCCATCGATTCAGGACATAGTCCAGGAGAGAGAAAAACATCTCCACTAAAATGCTCATATCTTTTCAAATACACCTCCTTTTGACAAACAATTTTTACAAAATATTTCTAGGCTAATTTATTCCATAAATTCCTTCCATGATTTATCCGAAGGAGTATCCATAATTTTTTACCCTTAAGAAACAAGACTGCTCCAAATGCACTTCTCAAAAAGATAGTTTTAGTAAAACTTCAATAGCTCAAAACATCCTCTACAGAATCTGATGAAACTTGACATGGAGCATTAAAATAGACCCTTATACACCTTCCATGTGGTGATTAGCCTTAATTTTTCCTATGAAGATATACTCAATCTCATTTTCCTTAGAGAATAACCTGGGTTTCCCAAATGTAGTTTTGGCTAAAGATGACCTTTTGCTTCAAACCATATTTCTTGATATTATGAGCTTTAGGATGATTTCATTTACTTGTTATAAACATAATCCAAAAATTTCACTACTTCACTTTTCACCACAGATACTTACATGACTCACAAGCATCTATAAGCCATTAACTTACCTAGCTTAGATGGAATGACTTAGCTTGACAAGACAAAGTGTACCAAGTGGACTTATTTTACTTTCATACCACATTTGAGAGACTCAAGCCATACTTATGTAACTTTAAAGGCCCCTAGATCACCTAGCCAACATGCCTATATCACCTATCCCACATGCTTAGATCACCTAGCCAACATACCTAGTTCACCTAGACCACCAAGCATCAATGGACTTGACATCAATAACAACACAACTGATACACTATTCCAACAAAATACTCCTTTGTCATTGATGGAAACTACCTAGAAATTTTTTTGGCACACACACACACACACACAGTCTTATTTACATGTTTCTTTTCACACTTTCGCCCCTTTGACATCTATGAAAATGGCATGCATTGAATTGAAAAAAAAGACAAGTCAAGGAAAATTCATAATAGAAATAAAGCACAAAAATGACTTACTTGACCAAAAATATCCCCATTTGACTGAAGAGTCTTCACTTTCACTCCTTTAGTAGTGATGATCTTTTGGACTGTTTTGGTCTTCATGAAGGTATTGTAGCAATCATGAAATTTGAGTCAAAACCACTCTAATTATGTCAAAAATTCTAGTTTCATCATGAGAAATCAATATATCATCATTCTTGACTATAATCCATCAATTTTAGGCCTAACTTAGGCTTAACAATGCATCCATTAGTCCTTCATACCACACAAGATACCAATTGACATTAAATAGTCATTTCAGTATATATTAGGCTAATTTCCTCATGCTCTTACTAGTCAACCATGGTTTGAATCAACTAAGAGGAACTCTCCTGGGCTAAAAGTCTCCATCTCTAGCTTCCAAGCTTAATTTTGACTGTCTAGAATTGCTCACAGACATCTAAGATTATGTTATAGAAAATATACTATAATTTTTCCTTTAGAAAACCTATTTTGAACTCTAAGCACCATCACACCTTGCACTAGTACTTTGAACTCTGAAACATGCTTACTTGATGTATGATTTGATTCCTTGATGAAGATTAAAATTAGAACATGAATGTAAAATGTCATCACAACTTAATTTAGCTTTTATGGAGCCCTTGCAAACCTCTAGCTTTCATTATTCAACACCAATAATTACTAATATGTCTTTCATACCCACTATAATACGATAATATACCTACTCTTTCTCATGATACACCTCTTACTTGTAACTCACTGATATCACTATAAACCCTCTTATATATCACAATGAGTCATTCAAATATAGTCAAGAATCTTTGTTGCACAATATACTAAGATACACCTTTTAAGGACTATAAGCACACACTTGGTTGATCAATATATACTATTTTTAGACAAATTTCATGACATAGACTTGAGGATTTCTCAACAACTAGCCAAACAACTGTGTTGTAGAACTATCCTCCTGATAACATAAACATGTTTGACTTTGAGAAACATTGAAGTCACTGTATCCCTTTTCATTCAAAGTATCTAGATGAAACCATTAGAACTTCTCTCACTTGAATCCTTTAAATTTTTTATCATGGTTTCAGGATTTTACTCAGAGATCCATGTCATCAATACTACTATAGAACCACTTCATAGGTCTCCATAACTTCTGGGACTAAGATCATGCAACAAACTTCTGTATTTGTTGATATGTCTTTATTCACAAACAAGCTCACTCAGATTTAGAGTCTTAACAAGACTTCTCAACATGGAGTCACGTATTCACTAACATCTTCAGATTTATTAGAGGCTTTATACACTATTCTTATACCTGAGAGCTTCTTCTATGGAATTACCTACTTGAAGCACCATTACAATCTCTTATACTTTAGTCCTTAAGATCACTTGTGTAGTTACGTAGATTTATCTGTCTTCATGATATAGATTTGTGAAGCATCTCTCGAACCCCTCCTATGAATTTTTGACATTTTCTTGATCAAGCTTTTGACATACCTTTGGAGATTTTGTTCATGATCTACTGTGTGATATCAATTTTGAATGTAACTTTACATAGGCTTGATGATTCTCAATAGCCTTGAACAAAGTGGCAGCCTTTTTTTTGACTATACATACTTTCATATTACTGTGCTTTGATATGATGTAACCCCGAATATTATCACCAAAAACTCCACATGAAAAGCCTTTGTCATTTCATTTTAAACCTGGGAGGCACCACCTGTAACCCTTCATTCATGAAGATGATCTTAACATGTGTTGTTTAGCATAGTATTAAGAATTCTTATCACCTGATACATCTTTCTCACATCATTTAATCACTGTAATTGAAGACTTTATCATGTTTTTAAGATCACTGAGATGTATGATTTCTCCTTCAGACTTAGGACACCTTATTTACGTGGCTCAAATCCCTATAGCTTACATAGTCTAAGATCACTTTTTATATATTGTGAAGACCTTAATCACTTAGATTGTATCATGGAGATATCAAACTTTTGATGACCTCACAATGGTGAAACCACTTTGCAAAATTTCTTGATATCATTGACATGCTCAACATACCCTTAAGAACACAGACACACATATCTTCATAGCATAATTTTGCACATGAAGACTATACTCATGATTATACTAACTCCCCATAGGAGTATACTCATTTCAACATTAGAATTTTTTACCACATATTTCTTTGACTCTTAGAAGACCTTTAAACCAAAACACTTGAGTCACAAATTTTCTCACCTTTTGACTTAATAGATCTTGTAGAGGTATATTCAAGTCTTCATGATGTATTCCTGATTCTCTAGTCCTTGATTATACTTGTAAGCTCTTTGTGACTGTAACATTCATTTTGCTTGTCTGTAGCTAAGCATCTTACACTATACTCTACCTTGTAGTGCACATATTCACCTTGTCTGAGACAATTGAATCACATCATAAACTTCCACAATTGATGATCACCTGAAGACATTCATTTTGGACTTCAACCATATGGGGAGAACCTATTACTATTTCTCAAACCTTTATCATAGATAGAGAAGGATTTATTACAGAGATAGAGAAGGATTTATTTCACACACCTAACATCCTTTAACATTGTTATAATCAGAGAATGGTTTTAATAGGTCATTTAGATTCATGAAAAGGCTTAACACAACTTAATATCCTTAAAAAAATTTGCATTAACCTCAAGAACCTTCGGACATACTTTTTCCATCACAGAGCTTCACATCACATATTAATTACTAGACATAGTTACTATACAATTATATAGGAAAATTTGTGATCATGTCAAATCCATAAGGATTTGAAGCATGAAAAATCATGACCTTAAAGAGGAATATGAATGAGAACGATAAAAAAATTATATCCTTATCATTATGGATGAATGATATTTATGGTTCAATAATGAGACTCCTCCACGAGACTAAGACCTCATTACCCATGACTCACCGGTCTATAATGAAAAGAATCCATGATTTTGAATAGAAAAAATTAATTCTCATATGAACTACATAAGATAGAGACACATATTTATGATCAAGAGAAAGTAATCATAAAGACTCTTGAGACAACATGAACTCCATTAAATATTTGACTCAGATAATGATGAACTTTGTGGATAGGTCATGATGCTTTTGGAAACTACATGGTTCCTTGAATGATCTAAAACAATATCAGAAAATATTCTAGATACATTATTTCTAGTATAAATTACTCTAAAAATAACTTCTATGATTTATCCAAAGGAGTCTCCATAACTTTTCTTAACCCTTAAGAAACCGAGACTACTCTAAATGCATTTCTCAAAAAACTGTTTTAGTAAAACTTGAATAGCTTAAAAAATCCCTCTACGAATTTGATGAAACTTGACATGGAGAATTTAAAGACACCCCTCTAGACCTTATTTATGGTGATTAGCCCTGATTTTTCTTGTAAATATCTACTCAATATCATTTTCCTTATTGAACACCCTGGTGTCTCAAAGGAAGCTTTGGCTAAAGATGAAATTTTTATCCAAACCCTATTTCTTGATATTATGAGCCTTAGGATGAGTTCATTTACCTATTTTAAACATACTCTAAGCATTTCACTACTTCACTTTTCACCACAGAGACTTACATGACTCACATGCATCTAGAAGGCATCAATTGACCCAACATGGAATGACTTAACTTGACTGGACCAAGTTGACCAAGTGGAATTGTTTGACACTCATACCAAATTTGAGAGAATCAAGCCATACTTATGCAACCTGGTATCAAGGCCCATAGATCACCTAGCCAACATGCCTAGATCACCTAGCAAACATACCTAGTTCACCTAGACCACCTGACATCAATGAAAACACAATCGATACATTGTTACAATAGGGTTTAGGGATTAGGGATTAGGGTGTAGGGTTAAAGTCTTAGGGTTTAGGGTTTAGGTTAGGGTTTAGGGTTCATGGTTCAGGTTTTATGGCTCGGTGGTTCGAGGTTTATGGGTTAGAGCTCATGGATTTATATTTAGTGTTTAGGGTTTAGGGATCAAGTCTCGGTGTTCAACGTTTAGGGTTTAGGATTTAGGGTTGAGGATTTAATTTTTAGATTTTAGAGTTTAATATTTTGGTTTTAGGGTTTAGGGTTTATGTCTCATGGTTAAGGGTTTAAACTACGAGTTTAGGGTTTATCATTTAGTATTTAGAGCTCATGGTTTATGGTTTAGTGTTTATGGTTTAGGGGTTAGGTGTTAGGGTTTAGGGTTTAGGACTCAGTTTTAGGTTTAGGATTAAGTGCTTAGGGTTTATGGTTTATGGTTTAGGGTTTAGGGGTCGGGGTTTAGGGTTTAGGATTTAGTTTTTAGGTGTTAGGTTGTGGAGCTAAATAGCTTCACTGGAGCATGTATTACAAAGTGATTGGGTTACATAGTCCACCGACGTCAATCGAGAAATCACCAACATTGGTCTATCATCAACCAACATGGGCCGTAAAGTGACCAGAATCGATCATGCAATAACCAACATCGCTATTACCTGTGTGGGAGTGTTTTATTTATAAGTCATGGGATTTAATACAGACTTTATTTTAAAGAAAATATATTGGATGTAATTACATGGCTAATGTGCCCTAAATTTTTCTAGGCTTATATAAGCTAGAAAACTAGGGTTATAGAGGTTGGAATAAGGAAAGAAGTAAAGAAGAGCATAATCCTTGGTTGAAAAGATGAAGAAGAAAAAGAAAAAGAACAAACAGATTACATGAAGATAGGAGCTTTCATAGACATAAGATGAACAAAAGGAAAGTGCGGAGTACCTTATTGGTGAGAAGATGATATTATCTTCTAATGTATTTCCTTTGTATTATTTAGTCTCATGTAATGGCTTGCATAGTTGTCCATTTTTTCCACCCCCTGGGTAAAAATGAACAATGAGGGTCTACAGGCTAAATTGTCAAAGTTGGTGTATAAAATTTTTCAGAGTTCTTTTATACTTTCATGGTGCCTTAGCAGGATCTTCCGCATATCTCGGTTGGGCCCAAATCAACATATAAGTGCACTAATGCAAACTAAAATCATTTTATTGGGCTTGTGTTGCATTAGGTAAAATTATTACGGGCTCTCGAGCTCAAAATTGGAACATTATGTTTGATAGGGTCGGGGAGCTAGCTAGGGCCCTCATGATAGGTCTCTTCTAGGAATAACTCAGGTGAAGATAGGAACGATCTTGAGTGAGTCGATCAAGGATCAACGCAAAATAATGAGCTCAAATGTAAATGTAGTGTGGTGGATAATTCAGGTTCGAGAGGATTGAGCTCGGTGGATTGATGGGACAAAACTCGCTGCAGTGGAATTTTTGGAAGAACTCGGCCTTTACCATTTTCAAAAGTGAGCTTGGTGTTTTCTTGGCTCGGGAGTTTTTGTGAATATCAATGAATGGTCAAGTTCAAGATGAAAATGGTTCATACTGAGTATCAGATTATGGCTCGGGGCCTCGCGAGAGTCAAGAAAGGGTCGGTTGAAAACTTGCGCATGGTGAAGGACGATGTAAGATGCATGTTTTGTTGACCGAGCTCTTCAAGTGGCTTGGGAAGATGATGGTCGAGTGAAAGGTGAGATACGATGCAGCAATTATGTTGAACAATGTACACAATAGAGGACATGCTCGGGAAATAGCTCAAAGCACTACAATGAGGTAAAATATGGACCAATATTAGGGCTCGGTGCATGTAAATCCATGGAGGTAGTATTTAATAAGGCTAAGTTATATGAAACACTCACTCGAAGGAGCCAAGTCTTCATAGGAATCGACTGGCAGAGGGTTCGTATCGAGTAAAATATGAGATCGAAATGACGAGATCACAGGATGAGTTGTTGTATTAGCTCAGGAAATGGCTCAGTCATGAGAAGCAAAGGACTCGGGAGTTATGTAACACACGTAAGCTCGGTGAGACTTTGGAGGCAAGGCCAAAGTGTTACTACACGAGAAGATCTTGCATAGGATCACATTCAAGGTAATGGGCACAATGATAGGATGAAGTGTTGTTTTCACAAGTCATGAGATCGGTGATGAGCTCAGTACTAGGTTATGTTCAGTTCACACCATCGAATGAGTCGGGAAGAAAAGATAACATAAAGCCATGCTGAAGCGAGATTTTTGAAAGATGAAGTCAATGTTTAGGAGTTCTAACATTTTTGAGTTTTGGAATAAATGGTTTCAGAACTTTGCAAAGAAAATTACCAAACCGATGAGTCACAAATATCTGAAATCAGCAAGTTTGAAGTCTCAAATTGTGGAATTTAGAAATTTGGAGTTCGGAGATAATATAATTCACATTTCGAGTTATCTGTTTTGAGAATTCAAATTTTTTTTTGGCTCGAAGATGTTAAGAAAGTTAGAAATCTCGAATCTGAAACTCTAAATTTTGGAGTTTCGACATTTCGGTGTTTGGAGATTTTGGGTGTTAAGAGCTCTGTGTCGGTGAGAAGTTTGGTCTCTGAAATCTGATGTGGTTGAGCTGGTCAAGCAGGTCTGAATCATGCACCGAGTTGTGAGGGGGTGATAGATTGAGATGGTGAGTTGTGCGATGAGCTATGAGGAGGATCAAGTTAGGTGCCGAGGAGGCATGACAATGTGATGATCGATTCTACATGGGAATTAGTATGGTAAGCTTGTGTAATTAATCTTGAATATTAGTTGGATTCATTTATCTTGGTACCATAGAGATATGGTTCAGACCACGTTACCATGAAGTCATGACGAAGCTCGAACAACATTGCAAAGATAAGATAAGTTGGTATTTGTGCATAGCTCGACTGGTGGAAGACCGAGTTAAGACCGAGAGATTTAAACAAAGTCATGCATGGGTGAGGAGATAATTTTATGGATAGGTTGGCTCAGGGAAAGACAAGGCTTGTCAAAATGAGCTTAGAAATAAATTTGTGCAGGAGATCTCACAAACTTGGAAAAGGAGCGATGTGTTCATCAAAGAGGTAAAGAAAATTATAAATTAGCCGTCCAAGGTAAACTTGAGCTTAGTACTCAAATGCAGAGAGGTTGGTCAAAAATAAATGGTTCATTTCAGTGAGCTCGATTTGGCAATCCAATGATGCAGAGCTTGGTGGTAATCTCACGTTCGAAGTAACTCGGTAGCTCAGGCTCATCATGGAAGAGATGGAGTCGGAAGAGTCCAAATCAAGTATTAAGTTGATTAGGAGATCTCGGCCGAAGGTGGTGGGTCATCTTGGTGTTGATCTCGTTGAATGTAAGGAGTTCATTCATGATTATGAATACTACAACATGCTCGGGGTGTAGAACATAGTTGGATGATTCATGCGAAATTGCTAAGTCAAAGTGTAATGAAGCATGGAGAGCATGTTGATGTGTGTGAAAAAAATTCACATCGGGAAATTAAATACAAAGATGACCACAAGAGGAGTTCATGATGGTGAGTCCATGGTTTTAAAGAGCATCTCAGCCATTCAAGGTAAATATGAACATGACGCAGACTCATAAATAGATAGCTAGTTAAGTTAGAGTGAACGGTAGAAGCTAAGTAAGTTACTTCATTCGGGGATCTTATGGGATGGCTTGAAGGGATCAAATCAAAATCGGTTAGAGATAGCTCATAGGCTTGGCATTGTTTGATGAAGAAAAGTGTAGGAGGAAGTTCATTTAGAAGAACTTGTAGAGAACTCGTGAGATACAGTTACACAATGAGAAGATTGAATGAACTAGCATTTGCATGGTGAAGGATGGAGCTTAATGAGTCGAGGATTATGGCGAAGTTGAGTTTTATACGATGGGAATGGTAAGCTTGAGGATAACTTAGAGGTGAGCTGTGTAAAGTGAAAAGGTGTTCAGAACTTGTTGTGGTCACGCCAGTGTGGAACTCATTTTGGTCATGGAGACAGGAGCTCATTTGAGTAGCGGCTCAATGTAATGGTGGAGGACGCATTGATAGGAGTTGTTTGGTGGTGAGAGCTCATCGGGTGGATGCGATGAATCATGGGAGCTCGGTCAACGATGGCAGAAGGAGTCATGGGTCAAGCTCAACTTGAGTAGTGAGTTGTCATAGGAGCTCGGTGGATGGAAATTGGTTCTCAGCTCGGTGTGGTAGTGGAGAGTAAGGACGATGGAGTTCATGACCAACTCGGTGAGTTGGCTTGGCGAGCCAACTACCGAGTTGGGCCATTTTTGGCTTTTCCCATCAGAAATTTAAATATTTTAAATAATAATATTTATTATTATTATTTAAATATTATTTTAATTAATTAAGAAGACTATGTCAATCAGGCATTAATGATGCATGATGGAACCTTTTCAGTGGTTCAACAAAATGTAATAAATGATACATCATGTGCCTTCCATTTAGGAAGGAAATTTATGACTCCTCTCCTCTCTCTCAATTTATTCTATAAATGTAAATTGGAAGTTCATTCCAAGGGGTACAACAGAACAAGTAGGTTCCAACCGATGAGGTTCGATAGGTCTTACAAGCTAGACAAGTTAGACACTTTCCAAGCTTCCCCTCTCTTCACAAGATGAGATGCTATGATTTGTAGGCTTTCAAGCCTTTCTTCTAAAATTGTAATGGAAACTTATGCCCTTTTCCCCTGATGTAATGATGCACTGTGCAAGTGCTTGAAGTAATGAGAATTATGTTTTGTGATCAGATGAATGTCCTTTTTGATTTTTCTACTTCTATTTTCCTCTCTCATGTTTTCAGGTGAACAGTGCAAGTTCAGGTTTCCATTGCAGGTTTGTGGAGTTCTGTGCTTATCAAGTGGTGGAATATTACATGTAGTTGAGTTGTGGTGCTGGTTCACCCTTCTCAAGTTCATCCTTTTTCACTAGGAGATTGGTAGCTTATTGTTATGATCGAGTTTAACAAAGGAACGACGCCCCTGGTTTGTGGTATTTTGTACCCTTTCTAGTTGTGATAGGTGAAGGTGATCAGTGATGCAAGCATCCCTCCCACATTAACCCTTCCAGATATTAAACATCCCTTAATTTGGTACATCACCACTTCTAGTATAGGTTTTATTTCCTTGCAAATCTCTTTCCCTAATCCCATGAAATGTTAGCATAGGACTAGTTAGCCATTTTTTCTGCATTAGAAGTAGTGTTTTGTTTAGTTTAGGAAGAGGAAGTGGCTTCTCTAAAGGTTCACCTCGAGCCCAAGTCCCATAGATTGAGAGGTGATCCCATATGTCCCAATCACACTAAACATCATGTTCACATTTTTCCATTCGAAGGGTGCAGTGATTTGGCGACAATAATAGTATCAAAGCACTTAGTGTTTCTTCTTTTTAGATCCATAAGTTGTTGTGAGATCTTGTTATTGTTCATTCTTGTAGATCCACATGTTGTGAGATCTTGTATTACAGATCCATGAGATCATGATGTATTGTTGATCCATAGGAATCTAGTATTGTAGAGGAATTTGTCTTCATGTTTGCATAGGTTAATGCAGTAATGATGGAGAGACTTATTTCTTGGTGTATGGTTATGGTTGCACATTGGTAGACCCTTCTCGAGGTCTTGTTTGTAGATTCACGGTAGTACAGTGAGACATTGGTTACATAGTGGCGATACAGGCTAGCTTTAGGTATGTGAGTTACGGTGGTATTTCAAAGGCACGGTTGTAGTGAACTTAGGTATATCCAGTTAGAGATCTAGAGGACACACAAGTGGTGGTATGGAGGAAAATTTTACTGTACTCATGTAGATCTAGTTGGAGATTTGGGAGGAATAGATACTCTTGTAGAGATACATGTAATCTTTAGTGCAAAAGAGTTGGTTTATAATCTATTGTTATATTATATATATGATATCTCTATCTTTGGTGGATGTAGCCCACATTGGGTGAACCATGGTACATGTTGTGTTATGTGTGTGTACTTTTGTGTGATTTGGATTATTCTTGTTTATACTTCCACTATTGTAGATTTTGTGGGGATTGTTAGATCCGTATTTACATGTTTTGGATTTTATATTCTATGGTTACAAATGTTTCGCATAGAACCATCCCCAACAAGTAGTATTAGAGATCGGTTATTGTTAGTGCGAAATCACAACACCCCCAAATGAGTTATATAGGTTTGATTTTCTAAGGCAGAGTCATTTGGTGTGATTGCATAACATTGAGCTTTTCCCAAGGCGTGGGACCTTGCAAAATGGAAAATCTCTCCAAGTCAAAGGTTGGTTCCTTATCCCTCTATTTAGGTGCATACGTAGGGATTTGCAGAGGATCTATCTCTATACCTAATCTAAAACTTGCCAAGGAGACATGGATAAAAGAGTATAAGAAATAAGAAACAACTAAACTATCAGGTGATGCACCAAAGGAATGATGAACACTTATCTTGCTAATAGACACAAACCAACAAAATGCATACGATAACAAGCACAAATAGCCGATCTGTAATGGAAGACCAAATGAAAGAAAAAGAGACAAGAAAGGATCTAAGATCGATCACAGATGTGTTTTATTGCTCTGTGAATTGATACAGTTCATTACAAAGTATCCAAAAGGCATAAACGTATTACAATTTTGATGGAAGGCCTGAACCCCACAAATCCCTTTGTTAGAAGGAGAAGGGAGACTGTAAAACAAGGAATGTCCAACCCTTTACAATGAATCTTACCCTTTGACTTTATAGATTAGATTAGAGAGAAGAAAGAGAGAGAGAGAGAGAGAGAAGCAGAAAAGTAGGTCAAATCTCAACCACTTTGTTGTTGATACTTCGATTAAATATACCCCAAATCTATCTTTAATGCATCAATCCCTAGTTTGGTGCCTTGGAGGAAGAGGAACGATGTGAGTAGATTGAATTTGATTTGGTTTTGAGGTAAGAATATTCTCTATTGAAATCCCAAAGATGTTTATAGATTCTCCTTTACCTAAACTCCTCAAAATTAAAGTTTCCAACCTCCATGGCGTAGGTGAGGCCAAGATATTTCCAATTTTGTCAGATTCACAATATTTTGAGCCTTGAGCCGAAATATATGTCCCTTCAAAGTTTTTATCAAGTCCGCATGAAAAAATGGTGGCCCCCCTTTTAGTATGGGACACATGGCGAGCTCACGCTTATTTGGGTCTCGACTTGGGATCAACTCTTGGAGATGTGCCACACGACACTTGGAATTCTCTACTTACACTTTTATACTTAGCCAATTTTGAAGCATTTTCTATCCACTCCTTCTTGTTTGACCCTGTTATCCCATAGTTGAGTCTACCTGTAACTTGAAGAATGAAATTAAGACTTGAAATGGCTCAACAAAGTCATTTCTTTTGCGCAGGGTCCTTTAGCCTCTCTTGGCCTCCGCTACTTCTAATGTTGAGTCCCTCTTGATCAATTTGCAAGATCTGAATGAGTTTTCTCAGGTTCCTTCTATGTGGGGTCATGACTAATCCAATATTTGGCATGGGGGTGAAATATGGATAACAATTTGGTGACTCATAGGGGTATCTACCTGCTAGATGAAAAGACCAATTGCCTTGTTGTATCCATTGGGAATGGAGTCGAGAAATATGGTCTCGATACTAATTTTGCCTCGATTTTGAGCACGGCCACTTGCACTCTCAATTTTCATGAGAAATCTCAAAACGAAGGTTTAAACGAGTAGAAAATTGCTTTGACCAGACTTCATCTGTCTCTCTGAATGGATTGCATAAGAGAAACAAAATAACACCACAACTATATACAAAATTTGAAATCATACATACTCCAAATGGAACATGCAAAGCGTGTAAAGAATTTAGGAGAAAAGCAATCTACACTATAACAAGACAATGTGCATGAACACCTAGAGGAAATAGAAAACTAAACTAATATGTACAGGTGAGAACTCCTTTTTAGTAAAGTGCTTAAGATAGATCCCATTTACTTGGAATCTACTGACTCTTCACCCTTCAATGTAGACAATTGGAAAGCATTGCTAATTTTGCATCTTGTGATCATATAGGGGCCACTCCAAATGGTGTTGAATTTGGAATGCCTTCCTGGTTTTGCTCGATCTGCATCCCATTTCAAAACTAGGTCTCCTTCTCGAAGGTCCTTACTTTTGCAATTTTGTCAAAGCATTTCTTGATTGAAGCCTAATTCTTCTCTATTCTTGGAGAGCATGTTCTCTAAAAATAGTTATTAGATCCTATAACTGCAACATTCACAAAACAATTTTTGTACACTATGTTTTTGTGGCTTGTCCCATGAAGTAAAAATTAAAAATTCACATAAAACCATTTGTGCATAAAAAAATCCCCATTTTTTAAATGTAAATTTTTATGTATATTTTATTAAAAATATCAATAAGAACTAGAAAAATATAGTTTTATCATATAATTAAAAACACCTTAACAAGGGTTAGAAAAGGGTTTTTTGGAAAGAATAAATAACCCATATGGTTTTTTTACTACCGGAAAGATGATATGTCTATAATATTACAAATAACTTGGAGAAGTATATGGATCAAAATAAGAAGTAAAAATATTCAACACCATAATTACCAATTGAAGGAGTATCTCTCGATACCATGAAAGAATAGGTGAAACCCAAGAGTCTACTAGATTTGATATCACTCTAGAAATGGTAGAAGCTCTGCTTTGTAAATAATAAGAAATAATAGAACCACATTATTTCCAATAAATCAAATGAATGAAATTGATTAAAACAATCATTTTTTAATTTACAAATATAAGTGGTCTTTATAGAGCAAAAAAAAAGAGTTGTAGTCCAACTTTGATTTTGACTATATGATATAGACATGTGTACAACAACCTCCACATGAGATAAATGGTCAAACTATGAGTGCTCCTTATCCTAATCTAATTTTAGGAGGTGTGCTAAGTAGAATAAGTCAAGAAAGCTTAAGTAAATATAAGTGAACTAAGTAAACATAAAATTAAAGGTGCATATATATAAATATTTCACCAACACTTAGGATCCATGCTAGAAGGTACATGAATATTTTCATAAACTTAAGGAATCATTGGTTAATTCACCTATTCTACAAAATATGTAATGGATTCAACCATTCATTGTATATAATGATGCATCATTAGGGATCACTCTAAGCCAAATGGATGAGAATGGAAATGACCATCCCATATAACTTGGGAATAGAAAGATGACTAGTGCTAAGGTAAATTACACTATACTTGAAAAGGAAGATCTAACCATTGTTTTTGTTGTAAAAAAATGAATGCATTTGTTAAGGAAGAGGTTTGAGTTTTGATAGATCACCAGGATTTAAAATACATTGTAAATAACCCTAACCCATCAGTAAGGATAGAAATATGGATAATTTTCCTATAGAAATTTTAATTTGACATTGTGGATAGGTTGAGGAATAAACATTTAATGTAGATGAAATTTCTCAATCTATGGTGGTTTTGGTTCATGTTGTGATGATGATTTTTCAGATGTAGTGTTTTTATGCAATGATGTGTGTGTGTGTGTGTGTGTGTGTGTGTGTGTGTGTGTGTGTGTGTGTGTGTGTGTGTGTGTGTGTGTGTGTGCGTGTGTGTGTGTGTAATTAATTTGAATGATGATTTCAAGTTTCCTAATGGTGATAATGCAAAGATTAAGAACAAAAATTCTCAATAAAGTTGTCCTTATTATATTATATGTAGAGTCTTATTTTTGATGGAATGCGATGGAATATATAATAAGGTAGTAGAGTGGGATGAAGGGAAGGATATTATTAAATATTTACATGATAATACATGTGGAGGTCACTTCTCTGGAAAACTAACAAGGAGGATACTTGATGCAAGTTATCACTAACCAACTATTTTAAAATATTTTATTAATTATTGGAGGACATGTGATATTTATCAATTACATGGGAATCACAAGACTTTATCAATACGATTGTGTCCTATTATTCCACTTGATCCATTTTATAAGTGGGAAATAGACATTATAGGTCCACTTCGCTGCACTATGTGGAAAAATAAGTATATTATATTTGTCACTTACTATTTAACTAAGTGGGTTGATGTAAGATCCTTAAAACCAACTTCCATGAATGATGTGACAATGTTCTTGTATGAATTCATTGTTACTAGGTCTAGTTACCCATTGGAAATTGTAACATATAAATGAAACCACTTTATTAGTGAGTTGGTAAAATCTTTGATGGATCGGTTTTCCATCGAGAGTAGGAAGGAAAACATTTACAAGGAAAATAAAAATGGATAGGTAGAGTGAAAAAAACCATGTATTGTGTCAAATTTTGGCATAGGATACAACTTTGAAAGTGCATAAATGGGATAAAAGGATTCATTTATAATTGTGGGCATATAGAGATACACCAAATCAAACAACATGATACTCTCCCTTTCTTTCAATTCTTCTATTTAGTTTGATATTCTAACCTTAAGATTTTTTTGGTTATAAACGAATGGATGAGAATGATATAATAAGAAAAAGGTTGGTACATCTTCATTTGTTAAAGGAAACATGAGAAACAATAAAGGAAAAATTTACAAGAAGAAGATGAAGATGAAGGTGTATTTTGATCAAAATATCTAGTTGTCTCCATTTCATGTTAATGACTTGGTCCTGGTATATGATTCTCAACGTTGTGAGAGAAAACATTGTAATATCATTCCTGAATTGAAGAGACCCTACATGATAGTATAAGTGAATGAAAATGTTACATATAATCTATAGAAATTAGATGGTACTCTAATTAAAAATGGATTAACCACAAAAAGTTAAACATTTTCCAGGCACTACATCTAGATTTTATGTGAAAAACTACTCTAAGGGTGGAGTATAAACTAAGGAGGGGAAGATGTTGAAACTATAATTTTCCTCCAAAATTATTACTTAGTTAGTGTACATATTATAAAAGTATCTTGTAAATTGTAGTTAGTAGTAGTATCCACTACATGTTGATGATTCCCATCAATAAATTATGGGTAGCATAGTAGATTGTAACTAGTATATATTTTATGTTAACACTAAAATTACATTAGTGGAATGTTGTGAAAAAGATGGTCAATGGTAAAAGAAAAATTGCAAGTGGTCATGGTAATGTCAAAGTGTCAAATTCATGATAAGTAGGGTCCACATGGTCATAAATAGTTAATATTATATTTGTAATAATTACAAATGAGTGTTGCCATATATATTTAGAACATTTTATTTTTACTATGGATAAATTCTAGAAAAGGTGAATTAGATGTAAATTATAGCATATCCTAATAATTATCCCATGTGGAGAAAGATTTGTATCCTATCCTAAGAGATAAGCCTACTTGTAAAGATGAGAGTTGAGATATGTAATATGATTGGCTAGAGGATATTTCTTATCCTATTTTAGAGACAGGATGGATAAAACTTATAGGATTATAGATAAATATACCACACCATAATTTGGCACTTAAGAAGGTGGCGATACTTAAGATATAAAAGTAGTGATCTCTAGTCTATATCATTTTGTAAGAGTATCATTAAAGCTATCATTAAATCTATCAAGAAGTTTCTCTTGGAAATAATGTTGGAAAGGCATGTGAGTGGAGTCCATGCGGAGTTGGAAATAATCAATGTAATTTTTGGGTTAAATCATAACATTATCTTGATATTAGTATAATTTTTGATGATGTTCCATTTATATTACTAATCACTTATATTATATTATGTGTTTATCTGTTTGGTTTTTTGTTTCAGTTCCCACCAAACCAAAATGTGTTTGTTTCTATAAAACTCATAGCACATGGAGTTCTTGGTGAAAATTATTTAGGTTTTATATTTGGGTTGTTATTTCCCAAAAACCCTTTTTGAGTGCATAAGCCCCACAACATCTAATTAGTAGAAAGTACAAGATACACAAGCTATACAAGCATGTGTCAAGAAAGATATGAGAGATACTATAGAACCAACATTAAAAAAACTAAATATGGATTACAAAATGAACAAAAAGAGTATTTTATAGATTGAAGAAAAATAAATCCACATGAATAGAGAACCTTAACTCCCTGGTTTATTTTCCCACCTAGATTTTGCATAATTGGTATAGAGGGGAAAAGTTCACACTGTGGATTTAAATGCAATGGGAGTCTTCTTAAACAAAAAGAGAGAATGGTTCACATGGAAGGCCATTTACAGTGTACACAATTTCAACAAAATGTGCCATAATGAAAACTAGTAACACTTCCTCTCCTTCATTGATTTTTAGTGTACATAGATAGGGAGGGTATAATAAAGGAGAAAAATGAGAATAAATAAATAATTGGAGGAAGTATGAGTGCATCCATAAATGCATATAAAATGGTAACTACTATTCATGTGGAGGAGAAAATTAAATACATCCCTATCAATCCACTAAAGAAAAGAAGAATAGGAATGGGAGAGAGAATAGAAGGCCAAGAAAGCCCCTTTTTGTTCATGCATAAAAACTAGTGATTGGAGAAATTTATCAAAGTCCCAAGTTAGTGCATACAAATAAGTAGGAACTCCTCCATCTCATTGGTTTTATATAAATATAAGGGGAAGAAAAGAAGATAAAATTGGAACTAATAGAAGCAAAGTGGAAAGGTAAGAACATGTAAAGAGGAGAGAAGATAAAAATACACAGAGATGGGTAAATTTTAAATTTTAGCATCTTGAAGATGAAAATTTTGGTGACTATAGGCACTCCATCTTCTCCATAGTCACCACATGTATAGATTATTATTCCAAAGGAAAAAATATGTAAGGTACACAAGCACGAGAGCATTTATAGACATAAACTACAAAGGAAGAAAAATAAAAATGTGTAAGAAATGTAAGAGAAATAAAATAAGGCCACACAAGAGATGAAAAAAAAATAGAAATAAGAAGAAGAGACACATAGAAAGAAATAGGAAGAAAATGAAGAGAAGAGAAAACACGAGCGGGGAGGTTGAGTAAGATAAAAATAAGAAATCGAAGAAGGAAGAATTATGAAACAAGAAGAAGATGAGTGCAAGCATAATGAAGAGGAAGAATGGGAGGAAAAGGTTAAGAATAAATGAAAAATTTCAGGATGAGGAGGAGAAAAGTGAAAATAAAAAGGAAGATAAGAAGAGTGAAAAATGGTCTATTATGTAAGTTAAATCCACAAAAATTGAAGGCTGCAAAAGTAGAGGCACAAAAGGTAGAGGAAAAATAAAAAAGGATAAAGAGAAGCTAAAGCTATAGGAAAAGGAAAAGGTTGAATAAGATAAGTAACCAAAGCATTAAATGGAAAAAATAGGAGACATGTGAAAACATTCCACAAGTGTGAGAATATGCCAAGCATGAATCGAGTGTAGGAAAAAGATGAACTAATTGCAAACCAGACTAAAACTCATAACTTGGTCATAAGAATTGTACCTCATAGCTTGAGTACTCATAATGATTATGAAATGAGGAGAAAATCTTAGAGATATTGCACATGAAGTAGGACGTTTCACTTGTAGAACCATCTACAACTCTACTTAAGGGTAAGTGCACCAATCTGGGGGCCAAAAGGGGGTCTTAAGTGGATGTTTTTTCTGAAAAATAAAAATATTCAACTTGTACGAGTTATTTGAAATAGTTACACTCAAAATTGGAAGATGTTGTAAGAACATGAATTGTAGCATTTTGAGTCTAGTTTCTAAGCTACTAAATTTTATTGAAAATAGTTAAGTTTAAGTGGGTCAAATAACTAAAATACCAACAGTGCTCTTGTTTTTGTTAAAAAACATAATAGAGTGTCTTTCATGCCCCCACCATTTTTTTAGCACTATTTAGTATTTTGAAAACCCTTTGGTAGAAAGATAGCTAGGAGCATCTAGTTTGGGCTCCATTTATTTTTAAAATTTTTAGTAAGTATTTTTAAGATTTTGTAGTACAAAATTTTTAATTTTGAAAAATAACAGAGCTCGACCGTGCCCCCTAACTACCTCAAAAAATATCAAAAATTAGATTTTTTTAATATGTATAGAATTAGGCCTAGTTTGGGCTAGTATAATTTTTTCAATTTCAATGAGCCAAAAAAAAGATACACGATGAAAGATAGACATGTTTAAACTTCAAAAAATAGCTACAAAAAGGCATAGTTAGAAAATAAATAATATAGAAACCTTATATTAGTAGAAATTTTGAAAATTTATATTTTTAGAAAGAATAAAGTTTTCTCTACGTCGTATTAATATTTTTATTAAATGAATTGATCGTTTTAATTTGATTTATCATGGTAGAATAGGAATTTTACCATTTTTATGCAAAAACACACTATTTTTGTGTTTGTGTAGGTACATGCCTCAGGCTTGGGGATCAAACCGGATCGAAGCCTAGAGGCATGTCTTGTAAAATGGGAATATCATAACACATACATGTTATAATGCATATGTGTTATGCTCTTTACATATTTTATAGGACCCAACATCCTTTTCACCTCTTTCACGAGATTTTTGTCCACTTTCTATTTGGTCTAAGATTCTTGTACATTCTTTGCAATTTTGAGTAGTTCATCTTGTCCCCTACCCCACTATATATATTTTTGCAATCATGGGTGACAAAAGATGACGTAAGGACAAGAAGAAATTTGAAAACAAGATACCGAGCAATTAGAAGATATGAGAATAAAGAAAGTGAAGAGGATGCAAAAACTTCATGCAGGGAAAGGTACATCTGCTATATCAAATGTACCTAATGTTTTAGAAAATGAGGATGAAATACATAATGAAAATGTAGAGAATAATGATTTTTCAATGAATATTGATATTGAATTGAATGATAATGTTGGTATGGATGAAGAAATTGATATGAATCCAAATGTTGAACCTTTACTTGAGAATCCAAATGTTAATCCTAAAATTTGTATGGAAACACTGAATGAAGAAAGTAACCTTGTTAATGAATCTTCACCTCTAAGAACACCTCCTTCCATTTTGTGAAGAAAACCAATTCACTTAATTGAAATTGATGAAAACATTATAAAACCAATGCCTAACAAAATGTCTGAAAGAAATGCAAGAAGAAAAGCTAGGGGAATTTGAATAATTACTTTGAGAATATAAATGACACACAAAGATGTAAATTATTTGTTACATTGATGAAATTAATTAAGATGATGACCTCTGAATGAATACCATGGGGTTAAGAACATCTAATGTTCTTGATTGAAATCGTCGATTGTTGAAATATATATAAAGGATACCAAAATGTATGTGTCAAACATACACACCAAAGATAGTAATGGTACATGACACACACTTACTAATTGTATAGTGAGTGATGAAATAGTTAATAAATGGTTTATTAGAAAAAAAAGGCAGAGCTTTGAAGCTAAATAGAAAAACACTAGAGAAAGTAATAGGGATGTGAAAAAATCTTGAGTCAGTCAATAACACTGACTATTGGGCATTATCTAGCAGACTCCCATGGAAATACAAGAATACATCTGATATTCTAAAATAATTACTTGTAAATTATTGGAATGAGAACACAAGGGTGTCACTGAATATAAGAGATATAATAAAAATAAGAATAGGTTCTCGTAATCGTGAATCGTGTGTAATATGTTTCTTGGATATGGCCCAAGAAAAATTATTCTCTAAATTTAAGAATGAAAATCCACAAATTAACATTATCCAAAGATTATTTTAAATGAACAAACCCTTTTATGTGAAAATAAATCACTCATGTACCACTTTTTTTGTAGGCATCATGTTGAATTTTCAATGCATTATGATGTTTTTTGTCAAATACGTTGTGTTTTACATATTGACATCATGTTGCAGGAGTGTGGATTAAATGTCCCACCAAAATCGTATGGGGAATTTATTCCTACGATATTTTGTGAAAAAACAACTGGATAATTTTTTTATAACAAAGCATGTTTGGATGGAACATGCAATGTATGTGGTGGCTTGCCAAAATTGAAAAGTTGTATCCATGAGGAGAGTACATATTCAATAAGAAAATAATTAGTTGGTTTCAAAAATATAAATCAGTGGCATATCAATTAAAAGATGGAAAAGAATCTAAGAGGTGTGAGTTTGTTACAAAATAATTACCTGTATAGAATATATGGCCAAATTTACGGAGGAAATTGTTTATGAGTATACAAGGCACACACATAGAGCCCTATGGTTGGATGAAAAATTCAAGTTAAGTAAGGACACATTCCCACTTGGTATTAATGTTTGAGTAGTTGACTTTCATAGATAATTACACATTGTAGCCAAAAATGGGGTTCGATCTCAATACTATAACTCAATGCAAGTATTTATTTTTGTGCATAGAGCATTCATGAACTCTCCAGAAAAGAACTAAGAAAGATAAAAAAATATTAAGAGAGTATAATTTATACATCATTGATGATCGAACACCTTCAAAATATGTGCAAGGGTGTTTCGAGTGTTTTATGCAAATTTAAATGAGACAAACATTTTTCAATCAACGTTACATTTAGTCGGACAACTACACATCAAAAATCAAGAAAGCATGGATGTTTTATTAGCTAACCATGATGAAAAAAGAAACATGTGTACATCATATCAGTAGTTTTACTGAGGTAAGACATGGGAAAGGAGAACATGATGGTGCGGGAGCATGTGTTAAAAGATCACTTGTAAGAGAAGAGTTAAAGTTCAAGGATGGCTCTAAATTTACAGGTGTAAAAATCATTTTTGATTGGCATTTTAAGAACATGGGCCATGAATCTCAAGAGAGTTCAATGGTTCATAGATATTTATGGTTGATAGAGGAAAAACATTTGGCAAGCTATGAATATTGAATACGATTGCGGATCAAGTGATATGTACTCATTCCATAGTTCAAATGAAAGTTTTGGACTATTTATACTAGGTGCATGGCATGTTTTTGTATATCATGCATTTATTTTTCATGGAATGAATTTGAGTCATAGCGGTGGGTGGATGAATTGACTTTTGACTTCTAATTCCACTTAACACATCAAGTTCCACAAGCATTACAACTTGCAGTTTCTTCAGATCATATGACAACATCACCTAACTTTGACCAAGTCTCTAATTTAGTGCAACAAGGTACATATGTATGTCATGTTTTAGATTTATAAATTATTAAATGATCAACTATAAATGTATTTTAAATTTGACTTGATTTTACTTTTGTAGTGTAGGGCACATTTTTCTAGTTATTGCGACAAAATTTAATGAGAGATGGAATAGACAACTTCTTGTCTCGTTGTGAAGAGGGGAAAAAATGAATTCCATATCCATTGATGGTGAAGGCCTTGAGTATCCCACAAGGTCAATGGTAGTCACTTTGGAACTTGGCTTCGATGATATCCTATCAAAAAATCAAATACTTGGTTTTTGAAGACTATGAAGTTTATCGAAAGATACTTCACTATTCACATTTGGTTCTTGCAAAAAATATTCAATTTATCAATTATCAAGGTAGGCCATTAAATAAAACTCTTGTGGAAGGTTCATGAATCATATCATGAAGAAATACTACAAGCTCTTGTAAGAGTAGGGTTGATCCTTTTAGTTCATTGGATTGAATTTGTAAAGGTATGTTCTTCGTGAATTTAATTTAAATATTTACTTTAATGATTTTGTTTAAATTTTTGTATGATTTACTATTTTATTTAATTTATTACTAACATGTTTATGTAGGTTAGTGGTGCCTGAAAAATCTCCCACCTTCAAGTGGTTGGCACCGTTAGTAGAGAATTTATTATTCTCAAATCCAAGAGAAACTAAGGGAAATTAAATATAAGAAAGGAACAATAAAAAAAAATTCTCATTTAAAAACCTATATTGTAAAAATATCTTATTAAAATTTACATCTCAACACCTATATTATATGAACCACCTATATTATTCACGTGTTTGGAAATGGATAACCTTATATTAACTCGAGTTGGACTATTTGGTGCTTTTACAAACAATAGGACAACAAGAGGACCAAATTGAAATGGAGAAAATAGAGACAAAATTTTGTAGAGGGTATTAATGTAGAGGTGTAGGATTTGACAAGACCTTTCTAGGTGCCATGGAGTCGAAAGAAATCACCCAAGGAACTTATAGCATTTTTTGGTCTCAAGGCTCTTTAAGGACTACGCCTGAACGAAGTAGCCCAAAATCACCGGGAGCATAGGGAACCAAAATGAAATCTCCCCAAGTGTTTACCAGGCCATCATGACATGTGTGTGTAGTTGATTTGGTCCCACAAGCTTTCATTTGTAAAATATAACATCAAACAACCTTACTTACCTGAATCAAAACTACAATATTTGGCACAATTGCACACATTAACACAACAAGAGAACCGAATCAAGATGGAAAAAATAAAACAACGAGGATTTAGTAGAGGGTCCCAACGTGGAGGTTTAGGATTTGATGGGATGGTGCCACGACTCTGAGAAATCACATGTCAAAGTTATAGCATTTTTTGGTCCCATGACTCTTAAGGGACTATGCCCGGAAAAAGTATCCCAAAAGCAA
This sequence comes from Taxus wallichiana var. yunnanensis, assembly GCA_018340775.1. Taxonomy (NCBI): domain Eukaryota; kingdom Viridiplantae; phylum Streptophyta; class Pinopsida; order Cupressales; family Taxaceae; genus Taxus; species Taxus wallichiana. The sequence continues at coordinate 742,496,870 of CM031244.1, forward strand.
CGACATCATCCTAAACCAAAATTAAGCCTCTAATAGTGTTTACTTGTCCATCCACATGAATGTGTGCATTTTTAGGTCCCACATAAAGCTTCCTTTTGCAAAATATAGCATCGAACAACCTTACACTAACTCAAACTGTAATATTTGGCACGATTGCATACAATAGCACAACGAGAGAACTCAATTGAGATGGAAAAAACTAAGAATTTTTTTTAGAGCGTCCCGATATGGAGGTGTAGGATATGATGGGAACTTTATAGGTGCCATGGAGTCCAAGAAAACACTCATTGAAGTTACATCATTTTTTGGTCTTGGGGCTCTTAAGGGACTACGCCGGATGAAGTATCCCGAAGCGATGGCACCATACCACACTTTGAAAAAAAGACTCAATATAATTTACCAGGCCATCCATACGTGTATGCGCATTTGGTTTAGTTCCATGAGTTTTCATTTTTAAAATAACGCATTGAAAATCCTTACACTAACTCAAACTGTAGTATTTGGCATGGTTACGAATAATAGCACAACAAGAGAACCAAATAGATATGGGGAAAAAATGAGATAGGATTTTTAGAGGGCCCCTACATGGAGGTGTATGATTAAATGGGACCTCGGAGGGTGCCACAGTGCGAGAAATCACCCCTTGAAGTTATAGCATTTTTGGTCTCGTGGCTCGTAAGGGACTACTCCCGGATGAAGTAGCCCAAAAGTAACAACACAATCCCACACTGAAAGGAAGCCTCCAATAGATTTTACTTGGCCATCCACATGTGTGTGTGTGTAGTCGGTTTACTTCCAAGAGATTTTGTTTGTAAAATATTGTGATAGGCATCCTTACACTAACTCAAACTATAGTATATTTCGCGTGACTCCTAATGATAACACAATGAGATAACCAAATCAATCTGTAAAAAACTAAGAAATTATTTTTATAGGGTCCCTACACAAAGGTGTAGTATCATATGAGTACCTCTCTAGGTGCCACAGAGACCGAGATATCACCCGTTCAAGTTATAGCCTTTTTTGGTCTCAGAGCTCTTAAGGGACTATGCCAGATGAAGTAGCTTTGAAAGAAATGACATTATGCGGAACCAAAAAAATCCTCCATTATCATTTACTAGGCCATCTAGACATGTTTATGTAGTCGAGTTTGATTCCAAGAGCTTAGTTTGAAAAATATTGTGTTGGACAACCTTACATTGACTCAAAGTACATTATTTTGCATTGTTGCAAATAATAGGACAATGATAGAATCAATTGGAGATGGAGAAAAATGAGACATTTTTTTATAGGGTCTCAATGTAGAGGTGTAGGATTAGACGAGACCTCTCGAGGTGCCACAGGACTGAGATATCACCGTCGAAGTTATAGCCTTTTTGGTCTTAGGGCTCTTAAGGGACTACGACCGAATGAAGTAGCCCAAAAGAAAATACACCATATGGAACCAAAATGAATCCTCCTCTAGCATTTACCAAGCCACTCAGACGTGTTGGCATAGTCGGTTTGGTGCCTGGAGCTTTCATTTGTAAAATAGTGCATCGAGACAACCTTACACCAACTTAAACTACACATCGAGAGAACCAAATCAAAATGGAGTAAAGATTCGATGTGATAGGATTTCCTATAGGGTCTAGATGCAGAGGTGTAGGATTAGATGATACCTTTCCAGGTTCCATGGAGACCAAGATATCACCCGTCGAAGTTATAGCCTTTTTTGGTCTTAGGGCTCTTAAGGGACTATGCTCAGACAAAGTAACCTGAAATTAAAGACACCATTTGTAACCAAAATGAATCCTCGATAACATTTAACATGCCACTTGGATGTGTTGCAAGCACGATCGGTTCGATGTCAAAGAGCTTCCGTTTGCAAAATAATGCATTGGACAGACCTTACACCAATGGCGAAGCTATGATATTTCACATGGTTGCAAAAAATAGCACAACAAGAGAACCAAATCAAGATGGAGTAAACTGTGATAGGATTTACGAGAGGGATTAGAGGAAAAGGTTTAGGATCGAATGATACCTTTCCATGCACCATGAAGACCGAGGTATCACCCATCAAAGTTATATCCCTTTTTGGTCGTATGGCTCTTAAGGGACTACGCCCGACAAGTAACTGAAAGAAATGATCTATCGACGGCACATAATCAAAGCCTCCATTAGAATTTACCAGGCCACTTGGACACGTTGACATAATTAGTTTAGTGCCAAAAGCTTTTGTTTGTAAAATAAAGCATTGGACAACCTTACACCGAAATCGACTTGCGTATTTTACATTTGCAAAACAATAGACTGATGAGAGAACCAAATCGAGATGGAGTAAACCATGATATTATTTCCTATAGGGTCTTGAATTGGACGTGTAGGACCAGACGATACCTTTCCAGGTGCCATGGAGACCAAGATATCACCCGTCAAATTTATAGCATTTTTAGTCTCAAGGCTCTTAAGGGACTACGCTTGGGACGAAGTAACAAAACAATGGCAGCCTATGTCGGCACCAAAATGAAGCCTCCACAAGTGTATTTACCTAGCCATGGGGACATGTTGGTGTAGTCGAGTTTTGTACCATGATATTCCATTTGCTTGTGATACTTTCTAGGTATCCTTAGATCCTTTATCCATGGTTGTTGTAAAAACATTGTCTTAAGGGCATAGTTGTGATTTTAGTAAGATGAACAACAATGGTGTTTGGAGCCTTATGAGTGAGTCAAGTTAGTTATGGTCCTAATGATTTTTGAGTTCTTTTAATAGGGAGAAGACTAAGAAGCATTGAAGAATGCAAAGTAGGTGCATGATAAGATAGGAACTAAAAGTACAAAGAGACCATGAGCAAGAAGAACCACAAGTAAGGTAAATACATAAACACATTAATAAATTGAACAAATAATTAATCATATTAGATAACTCTTTATATGCATACATTATATAAATATTTATTTCCAAATTTTCATGCATATTATACATTGAAAACACTAGTATACAACACCAATAAATGAAAAAATAATCCATAATGTCTTATATTGTCAGGTGCACATCATATTAGTTTCATACAAAAATATCAAGTTCCAAATTATATTAATGTGCAAAATAAATATAAAAATGCATGAATAGGTCATATAATATCAAGTGAATGCCATATAGGCATACATATAATGTCGAGTGTGCATACAATGTCATTCACATAGGCATACAAAAAAATGTAACACACACACACACACACACACACACACACACACACACACACACACACACACACACACATCTTAATCATCAAAATGTATCCCTCTCTTGGCCTTTCTCAAAAAGGCCCTCCCTTAGACGTATATGGAGATCTGTGAGATGACTTTGGATCCTTTGTGCCCAGACTACGAGTCCTCTTCCATTCAAAACTTGCTTATAGTTGAACCTGTACATGTAAACAATTTGTTTTCAAAATTCAATATATAAGTTTTCAACATGTATAAGACCATGCTAATGAAACTATTTACATTTACACACGCACTTACCACAATCTCTTAGTCACATTGAATCTACATCTCACACTCAGATGAGTCATTGGGAGCTCCTAGAGCACGAATGGGGGTATCAAAATGATGAGCTCGAGGAGTCATTCCTTGAAGTAAAATGGAAGGGGTTGAACCCTACATACACATAAGATCACAAAATCAAACATCAAAATTAGCAAAAATAGAACTATGTTAACAATAAATGTTTTAAATGCAGATGAAAAACATTATACCAACTAAGTACATGTATGTGTAATGACAATATTTTAACTAATTTTATCAATATATAACTATTTTTACCGTGCCACGCATGTGAATCATATGAACAGGGATGCTACCTATCGCAAGTAACTCCTACATGTATACAATGAAGGAATTATTAATATTATTTAATAATGCTACATTGAAGGACATTATTAACATAATACAAATTACACAAACTATTTAACGAAAATATATGTAGTTTGAATACCTCGATGAGTTGTTGTGTAGATGAAATCATAAGCGTGCAACACCTTTCGCTATTCCTCGTAGAGATGGTGGTGTGTGTAGTGAGGTCATTAACTTTATCAAACATTTATCATGTCAAGTGATTCGAACATATATAATATATATACAAGAACATACATATATATAGACATATATTTGAGTTCAAAAGTTTTATATATATATATATATATATTCATATGTGAAAATTTTACACAATTAACATCTAAATTCCCTATGTGAATGTATGCATAGGCATGGTGCTCACGTACCCGTGTAGTCGGGATGATGATGTCCCTCTTGCGTGCAAAAATATCAATGCATACATGTACAAATACAATTATTTCAAAAATTTAACATATATAAGTAAATCAAGTACTCAGATCTTTTTGTAACATACATAATAAAAAATAACAAATACCTGCGAAGGTGTCGCCGATGTCTAGAATCCAAATGTATCACTCAAAAAGGTGTCTGACATAGTGACATTATCATGTGTACCACCACGATAGAAACTCCACCAACACCAGTATGCATGAAAGTATCATCCTCCTCGGGCCCCAAGCATATGCTACCACATGACATGTAAATATGTGGCCTCATGCTAGTACTACCTAAGGGAATACTTTGTGTACCTCCATGAACATCTGGATCAGAAATCTCCCTCATATGTCGAATAAGGGTATCATATGCTTTGAAGTGCATGCAGTGTATCAATCTCTATTGTCTCCTTCACTATTGTAGGGACAGTCTCAAGATGAGGGGATTTTGTGTGGGAGTCTACATTGCTAAATAGGTGCACGTTGTGTATTTGGTCGATCTGTGTAGATCCTTTTCCTTAGCGAAATCCCATAAATCAAAATAGTTTGGGATCTCGTTGAGGATAAACTCATAATAGAGTTTCCTCAAAAGTATAGTGGAACCTCATTGTTATTGCAAGGTGGAATATCAAATACCATCCACCATCAGTCAAAAAAATTATTTTTAATCAAATCACTATTGCACGATATATTGGAAACCATTTATATGACATGGAGAACAAACAAATTAGTTCGGGGTCCAGTGAATAAGGCACATATGAGGTCTTTTGTAATTTCTTTTTCTTTACATCCACATGTATGACAATATTTTGGCATAATGTTCCCTACTGATACTCTCTACAATATCTCCAATGATCAACTTGACTCATTTCCATGTCAACTTGAGTCGTTAATGCCTTGACATAAGAGAGGCATGGTGGGGGTTTATAGAAATATAATTGATCATTTTTAAATTAGTTCCTCAATTTCAATCTTATTTTCCATTATATGGGCAGCTAAATCCTCTTGACTACCCAGAGGGATGTTCGGGAACTATAGGATGGCTAGGATGGTTCACAAGAATTGAAAGGTTTGGTTGTGGTTGAGGTGGGCGTAACAATAAAAAAATGTATTCAATTCAAATTCTATTATATAATTACAAATTTTCAATGCAATTTAGAGAAAATATTTTTTCCTACCTCTTCTCCATGATACCATTGTCAATTCGATCTTCGTGTAGATTCTCAAATGATCGTGGGAGCTAGATCCGGTGAGAAAAAATGTGAGTGCGGGGTTTTCTCTCAAACTCGTGTTTGGGGTGAATACGAATGAAGGGGGCTCGGGATTTTTATTTATAGTTGTATAAAACATGTGCGCATTATAGCATACGTGTTCTAGTTTAAGTGAATTACAGAGCCTAAGAAAACATAACGTGATCGCGTTATTACAAAACATGTACGCATTTTGTTCATTTTCACTTTTGTGTCCACTTTTTTGTCCCCTAGATTAGTGCACTTACATTTAACATATAAGAGAAGGAAACACAAAAATATTACTGGTGGTCTTGGAAAAAAATTACATAAACAAGATGAATATTTATTTTTCCCCTTCATCACATGTGTGCACTTTGGTACCTTAAATTATGAAAACATATATGGAAGAAAAATATGGAAGCTTTCACTAGCGTGATTAAGGTGGAAATAAATAAAACCACTCTAGACACAACTCGAAAGTACAATCTTTTGTATGAAAACATAAATGCGGTTTCCCTATAACATGTGATATAAAAGGAAGGCTGTCAAGAAGCATTACAAAATATGAGGATGAAGCTCAAATAAAAATGTCCACAACTAATGAAAACCCATTGGTGAGTAATTAATCGAGTGAACATGAGAAACTAACTACCTTGGTTATAAAAGTAATAGATATTGAGAGACAATAAGAGATTTTAGAGAAGGTCAAGAAATATGCACTACATTATATGTGGGATCTGAAAAGAAGTGATCTTGTTATTGTGAGAATATAGTAAGCAAAAGTTTATGGAGCAATCCAAGATGTTACATTCAAGTTGTTAGCCTAGAATATGTAGCCACATAAGGACATAAGCGACTATAAGAAAGGAAAAAATAGACAAGACTACTCATGCATTGATGTTTTCCACACTTGATGACAAAGAAGTAGAGGAGGTTTTGAAAATGTCTCTCAAATATAAAGACAATGTGATAGCCTATGTGTATGAGTGGGAAAAAATGTTTTATTCATTAATTTTATAGGTGTACAAGTACAAAGGTTGAGGGATAATATTGAAGGCATGATAAGTGAAATTTATAATTCCATCTCCTTGCATGAGAAATTCATTAAAACATCCATTGATGATTCTCTACTCAAGGTGATGCAAGTCATAGAAAAGCTCCGAGGATTCATTTGGCATATCGATGGATCAAATTTACATTGGAACATCTATAAGGAAGACTTAGAGTTATCTTCAACTACAAATAACTTTAAAGGCACCCCAAAGCAATTAGATCCATAAGAAATAATGCATAAATATTAAGAAGATATGGAATTACTATGTCAATAACTCCTCTAGCTTTGTAAGCCTTGTAAGCTCCACCTTCACAACTTGAAGTGAAGAAGTTTTTCTAGAAAGATCAAAATTTTGGTAGGAAATTCTAGACACGACATAACATAGTCATGATATTTGCAAGTAGGCCCACATAGGATGAAAATATGAAAGGGTGATCTATGATGGATTTCCATATATTGAAAGCTTAAAAGGAAGTCTATTGATAATACTACTTGATTGAAAACCCACTGATGGAGGCTAAGTAGTGTACATGGGATGAAAATTGATCAATAACATTCTGGTGTAGACTATGAACAAAACATCATAGTGCATAGATTACATAATAGCATCATAAGGATGAATAATGAAGAAAAGATCTACGTGAATGTGATAACTTATTTTTCATAGGATGAGATAACTATTTTAGTACGAGAAATCATTGGAGGGATATTAAGTCTAAAATTTGACTTGATGTATTTATATATATATATATATATATATATATATATAAGACAAAATAAGGAATACATAAATCTCCTATAGCCTAGAAAATTAATATAAATAAATTGGAAGGAAAAAAATAACCTTGAAGTGTATAAAATTTGTAAGATTTATGTGCAAAAGGGTTGATTGTTGGCTTTTGGTTCAAAATTATGATATAAATTGAAGCTTGTGTGCATAATCTCTCACTCTATCTTGTATGTTTCCAAATTTCGTGTTTTCTCATTATGTAGGTTAGTGTGCGAGTCAATATGAGATACTAATTAATATTTATGCTTATTGCACATTATTTAAGGATATGTAAATCAATATTTGGTTTAAATCCTTGGACTACAACCTTAGCATGTTTTAACAAATGATTCTAGGGACCAATTTTAATAAATGTTTTTAATCGGTTTTAATCTAGTGTATACATATCTAAATATGTATTTTGAATTATGAGGATTCCCTAACCAATTTTTCATTGTAAATCCATTCTCACATTAATTTAGTTGTTAAAAATAAACCCAAATTTTTCATTAATAACATGGGGCCTTCTGATTTTTTTAGTTGTGAAGATTTAATGATGATTGTGATTTCGAAAAGGAAAAATATCATAGTTTTTAAAGCAATTATCTATTTTTGATCTACACCTTGTGTCTATTCTCTTTGAATTTTTCCATAAATATTTAAACTTTGATTTACTTATGTCGATTTTTTTCCCATGGGGTTGTGATTTCTTTTTCCTCGTTTATTTTCTTAGTTAGCTCCATGCAAATGATATCCTACCACAAGGTGTGATCTCATTACATGGATCCATAGGACATTTCTTATCACGATTTCAACACTTTATTATCTGCCCGAAAGGCATGGATATTGTCTTTAAAATTACAATTAGTCATTTGCATTTTGTCCAATCAGATTTTTCCATTTATTTTTTAAGTGGCTTGGACTAAAGTTTCATCCTTTAATTTTTTTTTGGCAGGATTCTATTGGTCATCCCCTTTATTTGCACTGTTGAGAGAAAAAGGAGATGTACTCTGGTCATTAAATGTGTTTACTGTGCACACTTAAATGCATTTACTGTGTCGTAGATTTGGTTTTGTGTGGCTCGAGGCCAAGTATGATTTTTTTGCAAATCCAATGAATTTGTTATTTCATGTTGTTGTCCCTGGAGGGATCCTCGACTTGATCCCTCTTCCTGCAATTCGCTGCCCCTCTTGTGTGGTTTCTGTACACCTTCATTTTTGCGGAGGATCTGAATGACGAGGTTTGGAGAGTTTTTTCGTCGTTTGGGAGCCACTGAATTTGTCAAGCCGCCTGGTTTTGTTGTCGCGGGTTTGAGAAAGAAAGTTGCAGTCAAACAAGCTGTGGAAGCGTTGGGAAATCCGATTCCACTGGACGTTTTGTCTCTCTTTCTAAGGTATGTACTACTCTAGTATTATAGGAATTCCTTATTCAAATTTGAAAAAACTCATTTAATGGCAGAATTGCAGCGACAATAATTGGTTGTTGCCTCTAGTTTTTACTGTAAGCTTTCTAACCAGCAATGTTTTTCTGTCTGTCTTTTTCAGCGGGAGGCACCCGCGCCATTTTCGTCGTTAAGGTTGGGAACCCGTTTGATGCCGACACATGGTGTGTTGTCCTGTTTCCCGTTGTTCCTGTTTTGGTGTGGTATTGGCTCGTTCAATGGTGGTTCTGGTGTTTAGTGGTGCGCATGGGGATGACTCTCTGTCATCGTAGCTTGCCTGCACCTGACGTTTGCCTTCAAATAATACTTTGTAAAACATCAATTTTGATAGAAATGTATTATTTCTCTGTCGTTTTTTGCTCGGTCATGGAAAATGAAACTGCCTTCTTCTGGTTTTGGCATGTGGCTCGAGGGGTTCACCATTGAGTTTCCATGGGGTTTAGAAAATGGTAATTCCTCTGAATATCCCACTTGGTTTCCGTCATGTCATACCTGTGACCTCAATATTTGTGCGCGATTGATCCCAGCTTGGCACTTATTTTACGCAAGCTTACTGTTACTTTAAATATTGGCTTCCACTGTTGAAAATAGAAACCTTGTTTGCATTTTTTTCCTTTTCTTATTGCCCAGATTTGTATTTTGAAGGGATCCCTTTGTATAGCATTTGTATAGTTCTGTGTTTTTTAGTCTCTTTGAGATTTATGGAGCTATATTTCACTCCTACTGTTGTATTTTCCCTCATAGCTCGAATTGCATGTATTCCTCTCTGAATCTGGGCATGATTCGTTCCTGGCTGCTCTGTTTGTTTGGTTGTTGTGTATTAGCCTTTGAACGTCTGGGTTTATCTTTATTTGTGTAAAGTTTTCTCAACTTGATGGATCCTCAAATGTGGACTGAATCTATACAGATATATGTTTAATATTCCTTTGTCTTTAGTAACATCTGTCAATTGTGAATATGCATTCTGGAAATTTACATCTCCTAACACATTGTGTTTGACAACGGAAGTATCTGTTACGAATATGTATTTCTATTTGAATCTTTTGGAAGTTACAAATAGCATGAGAAAAGTTGTATCAATCTATTGTAGTTGACCACCTGCATGATTAGATGATTTCATGTTACCTGTACAACTGTAATTCATCCCATGGTTTGTCAACACTTAATGATCACTAAGATTTTGGATTTGGGGAAATTTTATAGCTTGGCTCGATGAATTGGTAATGCATGTACCCTATTTTCTTTCTCATATGTGCTTTGATATTGTTATGAAATTTGAAAATTGCATACCTTTTCATGCGGAATGTAGCTTTTCTGAGCTTATTTGAACCTAAAGATTTTCATTTACATAGCTTTTCATAGCTTATTTGAACTTGATAAAATCTGGAAAAGATGATTTCATTTCTTTGATAGTAACCATGAACACCGGTAAGTTTGAAAGTTAAGACCTTTTGTACCTCATTCTTGCAAACATGTGGCCTGTTCTGAACTTTATAAAAATTGAAATCTGTAATCCTTTGAGGGCCTGCATATTGCTTCCAAAGTGCTATGAAAACCCTAAACCAATTAGCCGTTCAAGGTTCAGCTTTCTCTTATTGGGTCTGAAATTCTGGTGGCAAGCGAAACGTAAGAGAAATGTAAACTTAAACATGTTTAAGCACTAGATTAGTTTCCCATATTTAATATGTGAAGTTCACTTCTATGCACAATCTATTGTTTAGGTGTCTAATGTATGTGTGTAACTACTTTCATGTTGCTACTGTTGAAGCATTTTGGACTCTATTTTTATTTTGAGAGTTTGCATGGCTGCAATAAGACTTTAAACTTCAAATCTCTTCAAACATTTTGCAACTATTGTGCAATGATGCAATCAGAACATTTCTTCTGGTTAGATTTATGATTATGCTTATAGGCATAGGTACATAATGAGAACATTTTCTCCCAATTGCAATTTACCTCTAGGTATATCTTGTGTTGTGCTGTTGGTTGGTCTTAGAGTGGTGTTCTAGGAAAGGCCCACGTCAGCCCTATGACCAGAAGCAGGGGAAATGAAAGACAGTCTTTAGGTAATTTCAGTCATTTCAGCTATCATGGGCTTCAATTCGTCATGAATGGTTTTTTTACAGCCAATAGGGTATATTTGAGGCCGCCATTATTCCAAAATTTACTGAATTCATTGGTCGCCACAATGATTTTACATATCGTACGGCTCAAATGAATTTGCCATGGGTCAGGAGGTGGAGCAACATCAACCACAGGGATGCCATTTAGCTTGGAATTTGCCATTTTCCTCTCAAATCTGAGTTTTTCCTAGGCCTTAGGAGAGGTCGGGGAGTGGGACAAGGGTGTTTGCAAATTTATTTGCCATTTCAACGAAAGACAAAAAACTCTTCATAGCCGAGTCTAGACATAAGACATAGACTGAAGACTAGCAAAGTTAAATAGTTTAAAACCAAAGCTACACGATAACAAAGAGAGCTGGTTAATTTTTTTACCAACCTTATTGACAAAACATGACATATTTACAACAAATGCCTTGTAGATCTTTGAGAAAATGTAAAACACGGGTCAGAGTTTATTTAAATGAGGCAACTGATCTGACTTGAATGTGGTATACTAATCAAATCCAGCTCAGCTCATTAAGCGTGAGTTCCCACAGGAAACACTGCCTACCGAATCTGGATATTTGTTTGTGAATGCATCCTCCAAAGAAAGAATATTCTCTATGTTTTATGGTTCCATTGAGCCCACTACTCCATTAAAAACAATACCCATGGAATCATAAGTTTCGTATATTGTTCATTACTAATGTGCTCGGTTCAGGCTACAGTATAGCCAAGAACGACAAGGACATTCCCATTGATCAAAACAGGGTAGCAGAACATCTCTACAATGCTTTGAAGGAATTCTACAGCACAAACCCGAGTTCACAAACAGGGTTTTATTTGTAGCTGGAAAGAGCTATGTAGGTAAGTATGTATCATCTTTGGGTCATTATATTTTAATGCAATCTAAAATGGGTCCAACTGAAAATGTAGAATCGAATCCATTTGGAAATGGTAGTGTTAAATGATCCATGAGGGTCCATAAATTCAATGCTTTCAGGCTGTGTTAATGTTTTCTATACCTGTTCATGGGTTGTTGTTAGCCCACTCTGCATATACAAACAGAAAAACATTAAGATAATAACAACTGTAACTGAACTACAAGGATTCGAGGTACCATTTATTGGAGAAAAGTATTATTTAACTGCAATTTTCAGATCCTATGCATAAAAAATGCACTTTATAATACTGCCTGCAAATTTAGCTACAAGGATTCCAGATCCAATAAAGAATAAGTTGCATACAATAACATTGTCCGAGTATTTCACTACAAGAATTTCAGATTTTGTTTGAGTGAAAGTATAAAAATGTGTGATTTTTTAGAGCTCTTCCTTGTAATGGCTCTCCATGGCTCAACCAGAGGTTTATTGCTTAAAATGGTGACTTGCACTATGTATTTGGGGACTGCATTCTAGAAATTTCTGTTTGTGTACCTAGGTTGGTTGTGATTTTCAATTACTTTGAATTATGGTGTCGTGTTTTCTTGGTAGCTCGACTGGGTCAGCCCTTCTTGAAATAACTCATACAGTTTTTCCCTGTTTATTACCTCGCAAAATTTTAAATCTTACTCTGTGTAAAATTTTCACTTTTAAATACGAAAGTTTTATATACGCTGGCAACTGTATGCTCTTAGATCATATAGAGCTCATGTTTGAAATCTGGGTTCTTTCTTGAGTTTATTATCCTAGCCGACATTGTCATGAGCTTGGTGCTCTATTTTCGTGGCTTTGTGATTTGCTTAAGCTCACCCATTTCCATTACACAAGTCGAGCTCTGTTCACTTATCAATGGCCTCCATAGTTGTTTCCTAGCTCGTTGTTTGCTTTCTTCACAACTTCATCCTCTAGGACTATGCCTCCTTTACACTTGCCATCAACGAGCTCTCTATATTTCAAACTAGCTTACGTCAAGAGTTTGCCAAATAGTTGTGCATACCTCTATATAGCCTATTATGGCCTTTTCATTGGATAGTGGCAATGTTGGTCGTTTTTGTAGCCAGCTTGTGGAGTAGCATCTATTGTTTCTGAACCTCACTCATTTCGTTTGTGTTGTGTTATCCGTCCTTCTTAGTTATTTTCCCATTGACTTTTCTTGTTCCTTCTATTTTCATAAAGTCTATCTCCTTTTTTATGAACAGTCATCAATTTGTAGGTGATCAAGAAGTGACCAGGTTTAAACAAGTTTTTATCCTGTGTTCGAAAACCGTCAGTTTGGGAGCAAAATTTTGTTTGGCTTTTCATTATACCAAAAATTCCCATGGAATATGGTTCATAGTTTTGTTGTGCTCTCTCAAAAAAACCATATACAACCATAACAAATGAATCCTGCAATTTTCCCATTTAAAAAAACTCTCACAAAATTATTTACAACCACTTGCTGAAGAAGCCACTCTACTCGATTGTCCTGATAACCATGTATGCAAAACATGTTATTGCAAGTATAAAAGCCCTCGTGATTTCTTTTCGGTAATGGTGTCTCCAGAACAATTAGCATAAACAAGCTTAGACATGTGGAGATGAAAACTTACAAAACAAAGATCAGTTGAATATCTTTTCTATCCCTTTCCAACAAACCAATTGCACCCCAAAAACATAGACCCAATGCATCCAACACAACAAAAATAAAGCATTACCTTCGGCAGGATTTGCCATATCATGGCCTTGTTTTGTTATTCTCTATTTAGCGAGATGAAACACATTTCATTCAATTTTTATTTAGAATCATAGAGTCTCGAGGGTCACACAAGCCATAACTTGTGTCAGATAAAATATTCCATGCTAAGACATTATAACATAGGAAAAGGGGACATATTAAGCCCCAACATGTAATCCTCTTAGCCAACATGGGATAATGACCAAGAATATTATTACTACTAGTAGGAGTTACACTTGACCATTATGTAAGTATTTTTCTCCTCTTTAATTTTTCTCAAAAATATAGATATTTTTTTGGTTCTATTTAGTCTTGAAAAATATATAGTTCTACTTGAATTTAATATTATGTATGTGCTAAAGGAAATATATGCATATACATTATGGTGAATAATCAAGAACATATTTTTGAGAAATTAATTAACCATTGATAAAATCTATCAAGAATATTTAAATTTGAAAGAACTAGAAATCTATATGGGTGGCAACTATATTAGGCCCCTTTCTCTATACATGGGCTATATCTAATCTTACCTTTCCATGAAATTCTAGCGCTAGGCTAAGAATAAGCTTTAAATGTGTATTTAACACTATGTTATATTCACATGGCTAGCCCTTATTTTATTTTTATATACATGATAACAAAAATTTAGTTTATCCTAATTTATTTTTAGATGAGTGATACATAGGAAAATTCCATTATCTAAAAAGGGAATGTAGTGGGATGATTTATATATACAAATAATTTCGGTCACATAACACCATTCCCAAATAAATAATAACACTTATCAAATGGTAGATGATTCAAGTTCAGTGCCTACAATATTACATATACTTTGAGTGTTTTCAACACTATTTATCCCAAAATTAGATATGCATTTTTGAGATTATCAAACTATTACCTATACTTGAGATGTTACCCAAACCTAGAATTATTATCTAGACCTAAAGATGTATTTAAAAATGTGATATACTAGTTCCATGACTTGTCCCTAATTGAGATCAAATTTGTTCATTTTTATCTATGATGTGATATTTCATCCATTAGTGGGGTATTAAGTACCCATTTCGTGAATTGTTATATTTGATGAATTTTCCTTAATTAAGAACCACACCCCGTTTTAGGATTATACACCTAAAGGTATATACCTCTAATATTTAACAAGGTCCTCTCCATCATATTAGGACCTCTTTAGTTCAACAATATATAATGAATTGCTTTAATTTGTTGTTTGGTGCATAAATCTCTAGTTCATTGGTTATTTAATTTTGAGCATGTTCACCCCATGAAACTCTCTATTAAGTTCAAAAAGTGACATCATGGTTTATATATATCATGATTTGTATTCATTCCTTTTCTTTAAAAGTATTTAAATTCAAATTTTAAAGTTCATTTAAAAAAATTCCTTATCTTTATCAAAACAACGATTTGAGGCTTGCCTTTCATACATTTTGCAAGAATGCACATGAGATGACACAACATTCCAATTTCAAAAATCCTATGCTTAAATTCTACACAAGATCACATTTTCAAAATTCCCTTTAACTAGTATTTGTTATTTCATTTAAAATACTAGATTAAATGAGAGGAAATATGTAGTACCTTAAATTTGGTGTGATTAACTTGTAAATTTCAATAATTACATCTTTTTAGATAATTTGACCATTAATAAATATTTGAATCCTTTGTTATACATTTCTATATTCGAACAATCTCAAGTTTACTAAGTCAACCACATTTTCCCAATCTTCGCATTCAACACACACACACACACACACACACACACACACACACACACACACACACACACACACACACACACACACACACACACACACACACACACACACACACACACACACACACACACACACACACACACACACACACACACACACAATCCTTGTATAATCTATAACACACACACATCCTTGTATAAT
Organism: Taxus wallichiana var. yunnanensis; assembly: GCA_018340775.1. NCBI lineage: Eukaryota > Viridiplantae > Streptophyta > Pinopsida > Cupressales > Taxaceae > Taxus > Taxus wallichiana. The sequence continues at coordinate 742,512,381 of CM031244.1, forward strand.
CTATAAAACCATTTATTTACTCTTTATTCATAAGTTTTAGACCTCCAAATTCATATTTTTAACCACCTAGATAGTTTCATTTTTATAACCATTCACCTAGGTGGTTTTATTTATGAAACTAACAACTTGATTTAACTTTACAATTAATAATGGATGAATAGTTATAACTCAAAGTATTGAAGGAATAATGTATTAATCAGATAATATATAGTACTATAAATATTTGGAAACTAATATTTGTAGTCATAGACATTCAATTAAGAGAGAAATAGAGCAATCATGGCTAGAATTACCACTTAGTTGATGTAGATGATGATATGGGAATTTCATCAATTTATTTGGTCTCCAAGTATGTTTCATAATGTGTTCATTATATCATCATGTGATTTTATCTTATCTAGACCAAACCCATTAAGTTCTAAGAAAGACTATATATGGTGGTTATGTCCTTGTTGATTGTGCATTATTAATTTTTCCTATGACAAGATCAAACCATTAAGTTTTGAGTTAGACAAGTATGGTGGTTATGTCATTATTGATTATGCACTATTAATTTTTATTATGACACATCACATGTGTATGAATTGCATATTTGTATTTTTATAAGTCCCGTGGATCTCACATCCATACTCGATTATTAAAAACCCTAGCTTTTTTGCACCAATACTTAGATATTTATTAGATACAAAAAATAAGGTTAGTTTCTTGAGTTGGAATAACCTTGATGGTCAAACCTTGTTGATTTATACTAAGTTTTTTCCTGCTTTTGAATCTCTACATAGTTTTTCTTGTGCATGTGCAATGGTGTATGCAATTATATCTCCTTTGTTCTAGTTTTTCCTTCATGCCTCAACACAAATAGTTGGATAACAAATAGATATTATTTAATTGTAACCTTAGTATGAAATAGTATAATGATTGAATGGTAATATATTTAATTTTGGTTTCTCGTGAGAAATTATCTTAAGATATTCTTAGAAAGTGCTTTTGATAATGCCTAGATGATATTATACCTCCTAACAAACTTGTATATATAATAGTCTCTTACTTTGAAATTAGAATATAATGGTGAAAAAAATTGACTTATAAAATAATAAATGAAATCAAATAATGATAACAAAGGGGCCATAAGTGAAAAAGAACCCAAATGTGAACCTAGACGTAACCATCCACTTCAAATGGTACCAATGGAATTTTTTTTTCCAAAGATGGTGAAACTATCCCAAAACTCAAGAACAATCAAAAAATTAACAAAAGTACAAATTTATATGTAACATCATAGATTAAATTGAAATAGACAATACTAAGATAATATAAATTGTAAAATCAAGCCACATAATTAAAAACCAAGTAAGTATTTGCACTACTAGATGTTTATCTTGTTTTTAAGACCCATATATGTTATATTTAATAAAAGTGTATGTAATAATAGTATGTAAAATATATAGGTGTCTAAATTGTAAAATTTGATATATGTGTTATGTAATAATTGTGCTAAATTTCGGTGTCTTATCTTCCCCACTTTAATATAGTGAATAAAAATTTATAGTACAAAGGAAAAAAAAAAAGAGCATACCTTATAACATTTGTTTTCGAAATAGAAAGATTGTAGAGCATGTCAAATTTGTGCCAAGTGTGGTGGAAAATTTGATTCATCGGTTAAATCACACACGGATAGAGAGAATTTGTAATAAGTTTCAATGTATTTGGAGATGAGAGGAGATTGGAGTTGATGGTTGATTAATGTTGAATTTAGAATAATTGATATTTGAATTACACGGGGTGATTAGTCCCTAATAGAGGTAAAATATGTGTTACTTAACCAACATAGAGGTGATAATAGGTAGGGTGCAACTACACCAAACACTCAAAAAGTTAAGGAAAGGTGTTCAAAGGTCTCATTAGAACCATATGTACCAAGGGTGTTATTAATCCCATAATAATACCATCCGACCATAGAATCACACAACTATAGAACTAGATTCCAAAGGTGAAATTTTTTCCAAAATAAAGTGGAGATGAACTACAATAATTTCCCCACCTTGCAATTTATTAGTGCCTTGAAACTTTGAAATTGCAGCAACAATTTGATGTCTATGATCATGCCCTCACTATGCTAATATTGATCTAAAGACCCTATAATAGGATGTTTGAAATCTTAAAAAAGGGACAGATGTATAATCATGCCATCATCATATCATTTGTAATTGTCAATAAAAGCATTTTGCATTGTAAAATATGATTGTTTTTATGTTTTAAATTTTTTATTTTACCTCTACATTGTGATAAATATAGTGAAATTGTCTCGAATTTTACAATTTTGATATTTATGCATTCTTGTGCTGGATTTCACCATCAGATCATTAGTTAACTCATTATATTGATTTATATGTTTGATTGGATTAGATAACAAGCCCCGATATTTCCCCCTTTCGGTGAAAAGGACAAGATAATCTGGAATTGGTTGAACCAAATGTAATTGATCAAATGAAAGTGAAATATTGGAGTGATTGAAAGAATTAATATTCTTCTTATAAAGAATATAGAATTTGATTGTTGTGAGATATATAATTTATATAGATCAATGAAATATTGTTTTGCACAACAACTAAGCTTTGGTAGTATGTTGAAATGATGCATTGACACAAAATTATGTAAAACAATGATGAATGCTATGGATGATCCAATATTTTGATAAATTAAGATCAATATTGTTTTTATTATTGGTAATTTTTTTTTTTTTGAAAGGGACTATACCCTTGTATAGAAAGGCTCAAAAGCCATATTTTACAATTTTACCAAAACAAAAATGATCAATATCAAGATTTAACATGAAAGCCCAAGAGTAGAAAATAACCTGTCTAAAAAGAGCCAAAAACCAAAGAATAAACAACACAAAAACAACAACAAAACAACGGGTCCATATGCCAACCAATGGCACTGCACCCAAAGAAAAGAAGGCTCGAAACCCGGATAAAGCGATAAAACATAAGACAAGACAAGACTCAAACCTTGTCAGAACGCGTTGGTGGGTTTGTGATGTGCTGAATTAGCAGGAACTTGACAAGGTCATAACTTGAGTTCGGGTGTCCGTTTGAGTCCGTTTTTTTTTTGAAACCACGTGTTTCGATGAGACGAACACAAGCGGAAACCCGCCCTACCAATTGGGGCAAGTTTTCGACATGTTTTCGGGCCCTAAATCCGCCATCTTGAGGCCGAAAATTAGGATTTAAGTTATAGTTCGGTTTTTTCCTATTTTTGAGCATTAGTTAATTTTAGTCTATTAATTGCATTATGAGTTAGAAAGTTGGCAATTCCTCTAATTTAGGGATGTAGAAGATGCGTGGCAATTTCTATGCCCGTAGGAATAAGCATGCGAACTTACTAAGAATAGCAGGTTCTAGTAAACTACTAAAAATAGTAATTTCCGCCACCTAGAGTAGATTTAGTCAGAGTTAGCTAGAGTTTACTTGGCAACTCGAGTTGGGAGTTGTTTTCCTATTTAGGAAACATTGTAATTCATTATTTAATAACAAAGAAGGAGATCTATTTTCTTTTGGAGTTCATAATATTTGCAGCATATCTGGTTTGTTCTTAATTTGGCTACATTAGTTTGTGTTTACTATATCCTTTCTTCCTTTCTCTACCACCGTCCATTCCTCGTTACCATCTTCCTCAAAGATCGGAAGAACAACTTCAAGATTCTTGATGGGAATGTGACCATTAAGATCAAGATATCACACAAAAAGATCAAGGAAATAATTAGGGAATTGAATTGACTTAAATTATAGTCACTTTGAAAATTGAATTTAATATTAATAGTAAGGGTGAAGAGTCAATTATAATTCATTTGTAAATTACATGATAAAGAGTTTAGCTCGATGCAAACACAATGCTACTTGTTTGAGGAGATTTGAGACTTCTTTTTAATAGAGTGGCAGAGCCCATACAAACATAAGCATTGGGTAAGATAGTGAGTAACTCAAAAAAATTCGTGTGGCTCAAAACATTGATTTTTACAAAATTTGTGATTCTTGCATTTCTAAATAATGGCAAGTGCCAAAATTGAATTTTAGAGAGAGAGAGAGAGAGGAAGGGGATGTGGAGTACTCGAGGCGGGAGCAAGGAGGGGGAAGGGGAAGGGAGGGACGAAGAGAGAGAAAGGGGGAGGGGAGGGAGAGGGAAATAATCATGCTTTGAAATAATTTTTAAAAAAAATTAAAATACGTTAAAATCATGGTGAAATTAAATACTTATATACATAATTATAAATTATTAGATCTTACATATTTCATATTTATTAGTCTTAAATATCATCATGTAATTAATTATTTTATTGCAAATTATCGTATAAAAATTATACAATTAGTAAAAGCATAACAACTGTTCAATAGTAGAATGAAAAATATAAAATAAGATATATAGTCGATATCCATTTCAACTTTTATACCACTTACACCGACATCTACATCCAAGCCAAAAATAATAAGTAATTACGAAAAGAACACCCATATGCAGAACCCCACATATGTAAACAGGGAAAAAACAAGAATATAATGACAATTCATTCATTTGGCCCACTTCAATATATTTTGTGTACGTATCACAGTGGATTATTACTTTTGGACCCATGTTTATATTCTTCGTATATTGCATTTGTCTTTATGATGAATAACACCAAATCTTTCGATGTTTATAACAACTTTGTCTAAATATACTTTGTAAATATATAATTTAATATTTTGGACATTTCCTTATCATATCATATCATGGTGGTATTAATATAATGACAAAAACATATCCACAAACAATTCAAATCAGTATGGGGTGCACCGTTATTTAGTCATGTCACATTGTGGGTGTAAAAATTATAAATTATAATTCAATTAATGTGAATGTTTGATAAAATGTATTTATTATTGAAGGGTCTTTGGTCTATTAGTGAAGTTGATTGGTTGGGAATAAGCTCAACATGGATCAAGTCTTGTTGAGTGTAAGCCGTAAAAATACTTGATATAGAGAGGCGAAACAATTGAGACCAGCACTTTTGAATTTTGCAAGGTGTTTAAACATTTTTAATCATTTTAAAATTCAAAATACAGCCACCTTTGAAATATGACCGTCATGATTGACACATAAATATATAATTTAAACGTCAAAATGACATGTATATTCAAAATTTGACGGTATATATATATAATTCACATTTTAAATTTGTGAAAATTATGACAAATAAAACATATTTGAAAATAGAAATGTAAATAAAATTTAAAAAATAGAATTATCTTAATATCTTATTAATGAAATATAACTATATGCATATCTCATTGATAAAATAGAAACATCCATTAATTTTGATTTTTAATTAGTTTTGTTTGATTTTTTTTTAGATTTATCAGATTTCTTGTTTAGTTGTATTTTATTGATTTTGATTTGTAATTAGTTTTTATTATTTTTTATTTGTTTGATTTCTTACCAATACAAATTGGAAATGGAACTCATTTTCTGCAGAATTGCAAGTTTGCACTGAATGAGTCATTTCTATCATTTTCTTCAAAAATATTTTTAAATGTTAATTTGAAATTTTGTTTTAATATTCTCATTAACTTTAATGATGTTTATGGATCTTCAAAATTGATTTATAATTGAAAGAGTACAATTATTTAATGATTTGTAATGAATTTTCAAACAATCCCTCACTACCACCCTTTTTACAAGACCAATCAAACATTATTAAAATTAAAAATAAATTTAACTAATATTAATGATAATAAATATTTTTACCATCTCGATTATTAATGCACCCAGCTAAAGCCTAAAACTGATTATTGTCATTAAAATTTGACAAATTAAATAATGCAACATTTGAATGATCTATAAAGAGTTTTCTTTTGTGCATAGAAATTTTAAATATTTTCTCTAGCTTCACATAGTCTTTTGTTTGCAGTCGCTAATATTAAAATTCTTCAACCTTCTATGGTGAAGGATATAATTAATCGGGTGCCATTAATGTCCCCTCATAAGAGTTAAGTTGTATGTAAACCACTCCTTATTCAACAAAAACAAAAAGCAATGTAAAACCCCACATTACTCTTAAAAGTTGGATATATTTTGTCAAAGTATATTTTGGAATTGTTTTTATGATTTTTAAAAATTTAATTTCATATAAGTTAATAGGTTAGGTTTTATCATGATTTCTTGTCAATAGAGATCACACTTCAATGAAAATGACCCTCTTACTAATATAATGATTGATTTGTTGCTAGATGAGTATGTTTGTTTGTTCTGCCTTCCTATTTATATCTTCTTCTTTTTACATTTCAAAATTGTGAACTATAATTTCTTTTAATAAATAATAAAATAAAAAATTAAATTTGACATTTAATTATTTATCATAAAATATATTGTAATATTTTAAACCTAGAAGCTTTAAAATGAAAATTGATAAAAATAAATAAATTCAAATTAATATCTACATTTTAAAATTTAAACTATATATTTTTGGAATATATAGGGTAAAAAGAGGGTTTTAGAAGGTCCCACAACCTTATACAAAGAAGCCCATCAGGCCAGATTTAGCAATTTAGAACATAGCAAAAAAGTACCCATGGAGATTCCAAAAAAAGGAAAACGAAAAAGACAGCAGAAGAGAGAAGATAACATCAGAAGAAGAGACTTTTTCAAGTTAGAGAGCAGTTCTAGCTGCAGGGGAACCCGAGTCCTCCGCAAGATGTTTTGCAGGGTGATGAGCTCCGAGAAATCTTTGGCAATGGCGCTCCTGGTAGAATCAGTGAAGGCCTCCCAGGCCTTCAAGGCAGTGAAGGCATGCTGGAGCTTGTTTAAAATAGATGACACCAAATCGACTCTGCGTTCATCCCTCTGTGAGTCAGCAGACGCAGGCTCAGCGGGAGTTGAGTTCAAATTCGGAGAAGATTTCATAGTGTCAGCAGGAGGTTCATTGTCGTCGAAGAGCGGAATGTCTCCAACAGTCTGAGAAGTGGGGTTGTCCACATGTTGGTTCGTCTCCAATTGCTCCGAGGCCGGGAGTCGAGGATAGAGCTTGGCGAGGCCCAGAATGTCTTCGGCAAGGGAGGTATCGGGGCTTGAGACCGGGAGACAACTTTAAAACTGGTGTCAGTGCCTTCCAAAGCAATAGGCACGAAAGGTGCGAGGGGAAAACAGGGGGAGCAGAGGGCTCGGAAACAACAAGGGGAGGGCTAAGAATGGCGACATCGAGTCAGAGTTAGAGGAAAGGTGCAAATGATGGTGGCACCGAGAAGAGTGGAGGGAGGTGGAGGAGGGGCGGGGGGAAGGTGAAGGAGAATGGTGACGGTGACCAATTTTTGGGGAAGCGGATTAAGTCGGGATGAGCGAAGCGATAAAAAAAAGAAAGTACAATAAGCCCACAGTAGAGAATAGCCCCTTCCCCATCACGAGCCAGCTGAACAGAGTGCTCTAAAGATTGATAGAGGAAAGCCGCAAGATTAATCTTTTTTCCCCAATGCAGATGAGAAAGGATGAAGAAGTGAGGGCCGTAGACCAGACGATAACGGCCGTCAATGGTGAAATAACGCATTACAACTTCAGCGACTCTGTTCCATGGAGGAGGCAAGGAATCACATGTGTAGCCAGAGAGATATTTGACCGGATTTTCCCAGAGTGATGAAATCCTACATTTCGCGCAGAAGCGAGCATTTGAAATAGATGTCGCCAAAGCAGAAGACTGCGTGGCATCAACGATAGCATTGGTGGAGATAGTAAAACGTGTGTTACCAATCTATACCCTCCTTCGACCAGGAAGCCATAACTACGTATGAGACTAGGGCCGAGTAGCCCGCCATTCTCTCCAGGAAAGTCGTGATGCCATTTTCCAGTAAAATGTTCCATACCTCCACATCTTCTTTAACCGAGTCGCAGGCAGCAGGCTCAATCCGCTTCAGTTGGCCACCCATTGTTGAGAAATTTGGAAAAGTGCAGAAGAGAGAGTGATGGGGGTCCTTTAAAAGCCCACCCAGGGCGTGGGAGCCGTCGGCTTCACCATCATTGTCCTCCCTCAGATCATCATATGATTAAGGGGAGGAATTACCCCATGCGTGTGGAAATCCTCCACATCATAACACATCTCCCTCATCAAATGGTTCAGTGCCAAAGGTCTTTTCATAATAAATCAAACATAAATGCCGCCGCCTTTTGAGGAGGCCATAAAGGCGTTGCTGAAACCCATATCAGCTCCCCCTTCCACCAGTCAACATTGGGATAGATCATTCTGAGTAATTTGGAAGAGATCAGCCGGGAAGTTGTCCATCCAGCTTTGTTGACTCTCAAGGAGAACTCCAATGTTAGCTAGGTGGTCCGCCACTTTATTCCCCTCCGGAAGACATGTTGGAACTGAATTTGCTAGAAATTTCTTTGTAGAATTCTGATATCAGCTATGATATTTTGGATTGACCATTGACGACTGAATCGGTGATTACAGGAGATTGATGATGTTGAGGGAGTCACTTTCAACTTGGAGAGGATCATCACCAAATTTGATAGCCACTCAAGGCCTTTGAGGATGGCCATGGCTTCCGCATGATGGTTGGTGCCATAGTTAAGATTATGAGCAGAGGCAGCAACGATAGAGCCCAAGGAGCAACGAAGAATGGCTCCTCCACCTGATTTACCAGGATTGCCTTTCGAGGCCCCATCCGTATTAAGTTTTCTCCAACCCGGAGGGGGAGGAAGCCATCGAACTAATCCCCGAGTAGAGGAAGTGCCTTTACTTACAGGATGAATAGCCAACAGCCGCTGCCACTCCGAGAGTTACAGATTTGGATTTTTTGTTGATATTTGGACCAGAGGTGAGAGTTGAGATTATCCTGGAAAGTAAGAGCAATCTGGGTAGCCACCCGATCAGGTTCAAGACTCTGGTCTTTGAATATTCTTCTGTTCCTTTCTTTCCAGATGCCCCATATGCCATGCGGGAGGAGAAGTTTCTAGGCCAGAACCAGAGCTGGGTGAGTGAAGGGGGAACTCCATTGAGAGAGGGTGTCCTGAATGGACTCAGGGAAGGTCCAGAACACACCCATCCTCGATAAGAACCAATGCCAGATAACTTGTGAAAAGGGACAGTGGATCAAAAGATGGGCAGAGGATTCCACCTCCTTAGTACAAAGCACACATCTAGTGGGAAGAGAGAAACCCCTCCTTTTCAGATTTTCTCAGAGAGGAAAGCATTCTTAGAAGAGAGCCAAGAAAAAAAACCAATTTTGGGGATGATCTCCTTCGGCCAGAATTTGGTGAGGGGGACCAGAGTCAGCACAATGCATTGAGAGATAAGCAACCTTAACCGAGAAAGAGCCAGACGGGGAGAGGGGCCAAATTAGCTCATCTTCATGTTGGGAGAAGGGGATATAGATGGATGAGAGCACAGTTCTAAGTGAAGTCAGGAGCATGCTCTGTTGTTCACTTATATCATCCCAAACCTGAATATTCCAGGAGGGAATGGAATTCACCACCTTCCAATAGCCCGAAACTAACCTTCCCTACTTATTAATGAGGCTTCTTTTCACAGGATCCCATGAGGGATTGTGATCAAGTGGCTCAACCCCAATCCAATGATCCCACCAGAAGTCAATAAGTCTACCATTTCCAAATCTCCATTTAGTGCCAGCCTGGATAATGGGGAGGGAACTAATAATAGAATTCCAAATGGCCGAACCTCGAATTGGATTTGAAGTGAGGAAATCTTCATTATTAGCAAGGTACTTAGCTCTGAGAAGCTAAGCCCAATGAGAGTTACCTTTAGCCACGTCCCAGCCAAGTTTGGCCAGGAGGGCCACATTCATGTCAGCCATCCTTCTTAGTCCGAGCCCACCCTGAGAAGTCGGCTTACACACTTCCTTCCATGAGACAAGATGGATCCTCTTCCTTTCAAATTTAAACTATATATACTAACAATAGTAATTATTATTATATTATAACTACATAATTCGTACTTTCAAAAATTGAATATTACCTAATTTACATAAACCTCAAGGAATAAGCTAATAACCAACTTGCATACAAAGAAAACATCATAAGACTTGTAAGTTTCACTTTTTACTCACATTCAAGCAAAGTTCAACAAATAAAAATATTGTGTGTATGTGTGTATATACAAATTATATATAATATATTTTTATAGTACTCATTTTCTTATACTAATACTTATCTTTACAAATTATGTATAATATATTTTTATGAATTTAAGAATTTATTAAAAATTTGTACACAACTCTCTAAATAAATTATAAGATATTAAATGAAAATTTTAATACTATTTAAATGTGAAAATCTCATAAATTCGATTAACTTATAAATCATATGAAGATAAAATGTTTCCTCAAAATGTACCCTTAACATTCCTTTTGTATAACAATTAACCTATTAGTATTTGAATGGTGTGAAATCATACAAACCATCAAAAGTATGTCCCATTACCTACGGATGAAAGAAAGCGCCATGAATGACAAACAATTCTAAAATTGAAAGAAACTTGATTGAAAAGACAATTTTTTTGAAATTGATCAATACTTCTCTATCGATCTGCATGAAGTGTCAAACCAACTCCAAAAGAATGGGCAACTAGATTTGCACATCTTTATACCTAAAAAGGAGTTATAAAGTTTTAACTATCAAGCAAAAATAATCGATATTTATTAAATTTCATTATAAGTTATATCTTAAATATATTTATTTGAAAAATATTAATATTTTAGATATATTATATTGATTTCTAATTTTATCATTTTTATAAAAAATTAATTGATTAGTAACAAATGATATCAATCTAATTATCTATATTAATAAGTAGTAACTTTTGTCAATTTAACTTATTTACTAATACAATTGGATGACAAACATTAATGTAGCTAAATATTTATCACAATTGGTGTGATAGAGTTCCTTGATTACATGGTGGATATTAAAATTTGAATAGTTGTTTATAGTTTTTTTCCTATCAAACTCATCTTGATTCAATGAAAATCTTTACAAATGCAAAAATTAGAAGGTGGAGTAGTTTTACAGTCATATATCCTTTGCTTATTTTTATGTTTTCTTGAAGAAACAAATTGTAAATATGATGGACCCTTCTTTACTTCAAAAGATTTATTGGCATGGATAAAAGGACTTAATCATCAATTATTTAAATATTTATTCACACCAATGTCTTGCATCGCTGTGGTAATATTTTGGACATTATAGAGGTATTAATTTTAAGTAAACTACAAGTTTGATGAGAAAGTGAGTTTACACCAACAAATGCAATAAATGTAGCATAAACATTTCAATCAAGCCTAAATCACATTAAATACAAGTAAAATTAGACTTAATTGTATAAAATAATATTTAGAAAAATAGATGATTTGTTTCATGGACATGATTATGGACTTTATTATAGTATGATGTTAGATGTTAGATCATGGATTATTGTTGACTTGATTGATTATGATGCATGATGATTATTAGAGATGACATTTAGATGTTAGATATTGATGATGATATGATTGTTTGACATGATGATTATTATATTTTTATGCTAATGATGATGTTTGGACATGTGATATTTGGATATTGTGAGTAGACCTAGAAATGGAAATTATTTGATGATGATATAGTTGTTGAGTAAAATTGCAAATGATCTTGTTGATTGCTTGGATGTTGTTGTGATCCATATATCTAGATGATTTTGGAATTTTATTTATATTATTTTGGATGTTCTGATATGGCCACAAGGCCAAAGGAGGTATTTGTGTTTTGTAGGTTAAAATATCACAACAAACATCGGGGATTGGAGACCAACCACATTGGAATTCTAGATGAATTCAACAAGGTCACCATGGCAACTAGTATTTGTTTGTGTGTGTTTGTGTGTGTTAGGGATTCCCATGGGGGGATCACCTTTAAATGTGACCAAGGGGTTATGTGTATTTATTTATTGGTTCCTTTGTTTATGTTTGCATGTGTTTATTTTGTGGTGCATTGACCCTTTCATTATTCATTAAATGGTGTGTAATATTGTGAGTAATCATGTTGTTAAGTTAATTAATTAAAATATGTCATAAGAAAGTAATTAATAGAGTTGTTGGCCTTGAATTAAAGTGTTGTAAGAGATGTGTAAGTTAACTTTTGAGTGTGAAACACTCCACCTTCTTGGAAATTTGAAATTTTCCTTGGAGGCTGATTTTGGAGGCTTGTGGGACAAGTTAAACTTGTCCCATACCTCTTAAATTTATTTACCAACCATACCTATGGTTGGAGAGTTGAATTTAGACTTTTATAATGCATTTTGAGAAGACAAATTGTAGGTTTTAATTGCACTTTTCTTACATGGTTTAATTTCAGTCCTTTGGGGTGTGGGTTGGATTTGAGTGTGTAAGTAAACTGTCATATTATTCACCCACCTATTTATTATGCATTGGAGAATGAAGTTGACTTTTGGGGTTGGGGTTGAGGATGTGTGATGTGGCATCCTACATGGACCCACCTCATCCTCTTCCCTTCCCTCTTCTATAAAATTTGAATTCCTTGCCTTGTTTTGGGGTTGCTTCATTTTGGAGACTTCATTCTTGGGTGAATTCTTTTGTTTTTTGGGAGCTCTTGCTTTTGGAGAAGTTTGAAGATTGTTGCATGCTTGTTGTTTGGTGGATTTTTGGATTGTTTGCTTGGAAAAAACTGTTGTTTGGAACTTGGAAAACTCCATCATGGAGAGGTAAGAGCTTGGCTCTTGAAATGCTCTTCTTTTATGAATGTAAATGTTAATGTGTGAATGTTTTGGCATGTTTGTGGGTTGTTGGGTAGATGGCCTAGGAATGGTGTAGGAGAAGACTATGGGGTTTATTTTGTGGGAGGCACAAGTGTGTTTTAGGGAGGTATAAGGGTGGAGGGAGTTGGGATTTGGGTTCCACCTTACAAAGAAATAGCTTGCATTTCTTTACTCGTTATGGGGTGCCATAAGAGGTTGGGGAGGCATAAGGAAATGTGAGGAATAAGGGGTACTTGGGGGAGGCATAAGGAATGTCAGGGTTTTGATATACTATATTTTGGTGGTTTGTAATTTAGGTGGTGATACCCATTTCCCTTTTGGGAGGCATAAGAAGCATCCCCATAGTTTCTTGCTCCTTTTTGGCTTGCTTGATGAAGCCAGTAATATTTTTCATGCTTTAATGTAGTTGTAAACTACATTCTATTTTGGACTGTGTTTTTATTGTGAAAATGTTGCTTGTGTGTTTGTGGAAGCCTGTTGTTGCCATGAGTTGGATCACATATTTTATTGCATTGTGGTTTGGGGCTGGGGGCCAATGAAGAAGGATGGATTCTCCTCTTCATTGGATGTCTTGGTTGGGTGAGAGAGTTTCCTTTCCCCTACTCTTGTTGTGATCACAATTTGGAAGAATGAGAAATATGCATGTTGTTGTTCTGAGAGCTGAGAAAAGATAGTTTGATAGTCCCTTGTGAAATGAAATCTTATTGTAACCTTTCCCACTTGAAGTGGATGAACTTGTATATGTTTTGTAATGGAAAGATGTTGTATTGGTTATGAAAGTGTAAATTGAAATGTGAAAGAGACATACTATTTTGTTTCTTTTGAAAGCAAGAAATTGTGTCCAATACGATGAAATTGAGGAAAGAAAGAAGGAAGTTGTAAAGTTTTTTGGAATCAATAAAGGATTGCATAACCTTCCTCAAATTGCATCATTGTATTGAATTTAATCATCTAAATGTGAGTTGTAATCTCTGTTTGAAAGAAAGAAATGCGTATGAAGGAAGTGTAATACTCTATCTTTTGAAATATGTGAAAATTGGAAATCAGAGATGTATTTTAGCTTTTGAATAGTTGAATTGAATCAAATAAATGTATTAGATTAGAATTGGAATGAATTCTAATACTTGGAAGATGAAAATGGTAAAATAGATCCTTTAAAATTTGATCTTTGTTTTGTATTTTCAAACTAGCAAATACTTTATCCAAAAATGCACAGTTCGAACCTGCAACAATGAAATAAAAATTAAACGATTAAATTGAAGTAGTATGCCCTAAATGAATCAATTGGACAAAAATACTTAAGGAACTTCTTAGAAAACTTAGCAAAAAAATGGGCTCAACCCTCTTACAATCATTTTTCTGTCAAGAGATGTAAATTTTCAAATTACAAATCAATCAAAAAATTGAATCTTGAAATCCTTCTTAAATCCATCTAAGAACAATTCTCCATGTCTATTTGACATGTTGAGAGAGGAAGAAGATCAAATTGAACAAATCTTATAAGTTAAAATTTACCAGTTTGCACTGTAAAAGCCTGCAGATCATTTTTCTTGAAATTGACTCCTTAAACTTTATCAAAATAAAAATTTAATGATTCTTGAGTAAAGAGGACATTGAGATATTTCCAAAAAGTCCTCATTTTCCCAAAACCGAGCTCTCTATCAAAAGTTATGGCCTTCTGAAGTTTTTCTTCATTTTTGGCAAAAAAATAATTCTAACTATTAAAAAAAATTTGGGAAAATTTTTCCAAATTTTTCCCGCTTGGCCCGAATTTTCCTTAGAGCTTTCAAGAAAAAATTTTGGGAAAATTTTCCTAATTTTCCCCCCACCCCACCGCATAGCCAATCAAAGGCTGCCATGTGGCACCATGAGGCATTGGCGAGAGGGGCGGATCCCTTTTTAACTTAGCGCTTTAAGAAAATTTTGGGAAATTTTTCTAAATTTTCCCCACCCCGCCTCGCCCCGTAGCCAATCAGGAGCTGCCATGTGGCATCGTGAGGCATCGGTGGAGGAGCGGGTTCCTTTTACCTTTTGCATTTTAAAAATTTTGGGAAATTTTTTCTAAATTTTTTCCCCCCCCGCCCACCAATCAGAGCTACCACATGTGGCATCACGAGGTGTCGGTGGAGGTGCGGGTGAATTTTACCCTTTTCACCCTTTGGGGCATTAAAACTCTTTTATCCCCCCGCCCCCCGCTTTCCCCGTGTTGGCTTAGGAGGCCACGTGTCCCTGCGGACTTGCGGGAGTGCGGGTGCAAAGGTGGCTTTCGCCCCCATGTGGGAAATTTCCAAAATGTCTCCCATGGCCCCACCGACTCGACCAACTCCTCCTCTCGAGAAAATTTTCCCCCCGGCCCCCAGATTTCTCCCGTGGCCTAGACCCACCCTGGGGAAAATTTTCTCCCCTGGGCCCGCAGGCCCGCTCTTGGGGAAAATTTTCACCCCAAGGCCCATCGGCCCATAACTTGAGAAATATGAGGAGTTAGGAGGACTTATTTATATCATGGAAAGGTGAGGAAATTTCCTATCCAATGGGAATGATTTAGGAAATTTTGAATGTGTTAATTTTGAGAAAAATCAAGTTGAATCTTTAAATCTCTGTTAGAGAGTGGGTATGGTGAGGAATTACCCTCTGAACCTAATTGAACTTTCTAACCCTAAATTTTGGGACCTTGTGACCTCTAATAATTGTTAATAAAAGAAAAGTATATTCTAGTGGATTAGAATTGATTTCTAGAACTGTTAGTGACAATTGTTGTCTTGTAACCTAGTTGTAGACTCTTTTAAACAAAAAAAAAATTATTCCATAATTTTCCTAACTAATCCTAGGTTGTTCTTGGGTCTCAAGTGGGTTGTTTTTAGTGGGCATTACACTTGGTATCAGAGAAGTGGTTCAAAATCTTGGGCCATTGGGCACACTAGAAAACTTGAGACATGAACCTTAAACCTAGCACACTTTTAAATCTAGAAAACAACTTAGTTTAGAAATTACATATTTTAGTAAACATGGAAACTGAATAAAACTTAGAAAGATGAACTAACTCTCACCTTGGTCTGTGCAGAGGCATGAGATGGGATGAGGGGTCTTTTCACATAGACCTAGACTTACCACCACTAGATCATGTTGTAGCAGCCATCCTACCCCAGATTTTGCAGACTCTTCAGGATGTTAATGCCGCTCTACGTGGAGGATCAGTAGGAGGACATGCAACCAGACATGATAGAGTCACTTCCATTGAGGGTCATGTATCTCCTCGACCCAAGTGAGGAGCATGGAGGAGAGAACTTCCATGCAGAGTCAACCAGAGTAGAGTCACCACAGAGGGGATAGGGTGACCGAGTTTCAAGACATAGAGAGAGGTCTCGGAGCCCTAGGCTTAGGGATGAGCATACAGAGAGGCCTAGAGGCCATCAAACCACAGCTGCAGATCACATCAGGGAGATCCTAAAGCTTTGGCCATCACATTATTCTAGTGACATAGGTGGATTTCAAGAAGAGGCCTAGTTAGTGAGCTTGAGTGGGATGCTTCAAGCTCTGTCCTTGTTCTAGCAACATGAAATCTCATGTTGTGATCCATCTACTGAGGGATGGAGCTAGTGTCTCTGGTGGAGATAAGAGGAGTAGAAGCTCCATGTTGATTCTGAGATAGTTACCTAGGAGCTCTTTGAGGAGCATTTTAAGAGTAGATATTTGTCATGGAGGTTCATACAAAGCAATGGATAGATGAGTTCCATGACCTCCAAAGCATCTCTTATAGTGGTTGAGTATGAGAGTAGATTTCTGGATCTACTCCAAGTATGTTGATTACATGTAGGATGAGCAGGTGTGGATCCACAGGTTCATCTGGGGCCTGAATCTAGACATTGGAGGTGCAAAGTGTGGATCCATTGTCCACAGACATTAGCTGAGGCCATCGAGAAGGCCTATATAGCAGAGGAGACTTGGGAAAGACCCAACAGGCTAGAGACCGAGTCCGAGCCACATACAGTAGATGCAGGACAACAGATCGAGGGGGTACCTCTTCCTCATGGTGGAAAGGGTTCAACACAGTCATCTTTTAGACCATAACAAAAAAGCAGTAGTCCCACCCACCTTATAGACCTCCACAAGAGGTTTGATGCACAGAGAGGTCAGAGTATGGGGCCTCCTCCTAGGGGTCCCATCAGACACAGGGTGCCCAGAGAGCTCACTCAAGCAGGAGCTCGCCAACAGAGACCTCAGCAGACCATAGCCTAGATCATCAAGGATCCACACCACAAACCTCTAAAGTACGACTGGACTACTACTACAGGGGAGAGGATAGTGTGTTGTTTTGGTTGTGGTGTTACTAGACATTTTTGGAGAGACTACCCATAGTAACCCTAATAACAAGGGTAAGACACAGATCTCAGAGCCTACTATTGGTGATATGGGGCACAATCATAGGATGTACATAGTGGTCGAGAACCACCAGGTAGAGCATCAAAGTATAGTTATTGAGACTATAGGTAACATTGGTGGCATTCCTACCTCCATTTTGTTTGATTTTGGTTCTTCTGATTCTTTTATTGCACCATCTTTAGTAGAGTGATGCAGCTGGTGGTAGTTAGGCAAGGTCATAGTTGGGATGTTGAGATGGCTTCTGGAGCCAAGATCTCTGTAGACTCCTTAGTTAAGGAGTGTGTGGTGGATTTGGGACCTTTCACCACTACCTCGGATCTTCGTATCCTTCCTTTGGGCTCATATGGAGTCATCTTGGGTATGGATTGGTTGTCTACACACAGGGCCAGAGTGGATTGTTACCACAAGATTATATCTTGTGTAGATGATTTGGGAGTTGAGTCGGTGATTTTAGGGTCAGAGACCCATTTCTATTCACACCATCTCTATGCTATGCAGCTTAAGCGGTGTGTGTGATGGGGTTTTTAGATGTATGTTGTTACAATCAGTGATAGATCAGAGGATGGGTCTAGTGGACCATCGCTAGATGATCATCCCATTTTGAGAGAGTTTGTAGATGTCTTTCCAGGGGAGCTACAGGTTACCACCCCCACGTGAGATTGATTTTCATATAGATCTAGTTTCCGAGAGAAGAGCCTATCTCATGAGCACCTTATCGGATGACCACCCGAGCTCGTGAGCTCAAGTTAAGTTGCACTTGAGGGCCTTTGGAGAAAGGCCTTATCCATCCTAGTGTATCCCCTTGGGGTGCACTGGTGATTTTGTAGAAGAAGAAGGATGGATCCTTGTGGTTGTGTATTGATTACCGCTAATTGAATAAGGTAATGATCAAGAATCATTATCCCCTTCCATGCATTGATGATTTGTTTGATCAGATGAAGGGAGCCACAACTTTCTCTAAGATAGACCTTAAGTCAGGCTACCATCAGCTGAGGATTTCAGAGGTGGACATTCATAAGACCACCTTCCATATGAGATATGGCCACTATGAGTTCACAGTGGTGCCTTTTGGTTTGACTAATGCCCCCGTAGTATTTATGAGTTTGATGAATGGGGTATTTAGGACCTTCTTAGATCACTTTGTGCTCATCTTCCTTGATGACATTTTGATTTACTCACATACATGTGAGGAGCACGAGGGGCACCTTCGCCAAGTTCTTTAGTGTCTTTGAGAGCAGCAACTTTACGAGAACTTGGAGAAGTGTGCATTCTTTCAAATGGAGGTGTAGTATTTGGGTCATATCATTTCTGGGGAAGGTATCACCATCGATCCTTCCAAGATTAGAGCTATTATGGATTGGCCAACACCCACTACTATGATGATTGAGGTGTGCAACTTCATGGGATTAGCAAGTTACTATAGGAGATTTGTTCAGACTTCTCTCGATTCGCACCCCATCACTTCCCTTTAGAGGAAAGGGAAGAAGTTTGTTTGGTCAGATAGGTGTGAGTAGGCCTTCAAGTACACTGAAGGAATGTCTCACTACAACACCTATTCTTGTAGTGCCGGATCCACAGGGTGAGTTTTTTCATTTGCATGGATGCTTCTTTAGTAGGGCTTGGAGGTGTGTTGATGCAGGAGGGTAGAGTAGTGGCTTTTGAGTCTCACAAACTCAAAGATTATGAGCTTAATTATCCGACTCATGATCTTGAGCTTGGAAATTGTGCATGCTTTGGTTTGATGGAGGCACTTTCTTCTTGGTCAGAGATTCACACTCAGGATAGATCACCTGAGTCTTCGCCACCTCTTCACACAACCCAATCTCAACGCTCATCAAGGCGTTGGATGGAGTTTTTTGTGAGTATGATATGGAGATAGAGCATGTGAAGGGGAAGGAGAATGTGGTGGTAGACACTCTCAACAGATGGAGACATGTGGCTATGGCCACCTCAGTGAGCACAAGATTTGCAGAGTAGGATTCTTCAAAGAACTTCCTCTTGACAACTTCTACATTGTAGTTTGAGTAGAGATCGAGTCTCAGAAACCCCTCGAGGGGAATTTTGATGGTTTTTCTCACTAGAGGAAGATGGCCTTCTCAGGCACAGAGGCCAGATTTATGTTCCCTAGAGATGGAGGCTTGAGGTAGGACATATTGCAGAGGCACATCATGCACCCTATTCAGCCCACCCTGGGGTGAAGAAGATGCACGCCACTTGAGACAGTTGTATCATTGGAGAGGACTTTGTAGAGATGTGGCCAGTTCATGTCATGATGTTTAGAGTGCTAGAAAGTAAAGTTCGAGCATCAACATCCAGCCTGGCCTTCTCTTTCCTCATGCTATATTGGAGTGGAAATGGGACACCATTTCCATGGACTTCATTGTTGGGCTACCGATGTCGAGATATCACCATGATGCCATCATGGTCATGGTTGATAAATTGACAAAAGTGGCTCACTTTTCTCAGTGAAGACCACTTATATAGCTAGTGCTAGTGGCATGGGTATATTTGGATGAGATTTTCAAGTTACATGGGATTCCGTGGAAGATTATTTATGACCGCGATCCTTTGTATACTTCCCATTTTTGGACTACCATGCAAAGCATGCCCTCGGGATGAAGATCAATTTCAGCATAACATATCACCTGAGATAGATGGACAGACTGAGTGGGTGAATCAGATTTTAGAGGACATGCTTAGGATGTATGTGATGGATCAGTAGTCTAGATGGGAGGAGTACCTGTACTTGGTGGAGTTTTCCTACAATAATAGTTTTCAGAGTTCTATAGGCATGGCTCTTTTTCAGATTTGTATGGTAGAGAGTGCAGGACACCTCTTAATTGGGACAGTTAGAGGACAGGGTTTCTCTTGGACCAGCTTTTTTTGTAGGACATGGAGCAGTAGGTGGTTTTGATCAGACAGAGACTACAGGAGGCACAGGATAGGTAGAAGAAGTACGCAGATAGCATAGGACCGACCGTAGTTTTGATGTGGGCATGAAGGTGTTCCTTCGTGTCAAAGCCACATAAGAGCCCTATCCATTATGGAAAAGGTTCTAAGTTAGCTCCTAGATTCGTGGGTCCTTTTGAGATCTTGGAGTGTATCGGCCCTTTGGCCTACCATCTAGCATTGCCACCTAGCTTGTCTCACATACATGATGTGTTTCATGTTTCAGTTCTTAGGAGATATGTTGCAGATCCTTCTCATGTGTTAGATTGGACATCATTGCAGGTGCAGGATCAGGGCAGGTGATGGTGGAGCCCATTCACATCCTAGATCGCAGGACCCTGGGCCTTCGAGGCAGAGAGGTTGATCAGGTCTGAGTGCAGTGGGATAGATATGATGAGACTACAGCTACATGGGAGGATGCTACTTTGCTATGAGTTCAGTTTCCACATTTGTTCCAAGTGACTTCCAAGAGGAAGTCGAGTCTAAGGGGAGGGGGATGTAGTGCCCACTTCCCTTTGACACCTTTTTGATACTAATCATGATATTGCTGATTATATTATGGACATGATTATGGACTTTATTATAGTATGATGTTAGATGTTAGATCATGGATTATTGTTGACTTGATTCAGTTATGATGCATGATGATTATTAGAGACATTTTATATGTTGATGATGATATATTGTTTGACATGGTTATATTATGGATGTTGTTCGGACATGTGATATTTGGATATTGTGAGTAGACCTAGAAATGGAAATTATTGGATGATGATATAGTTGTTGATAAAATTAAATGATATTGTTAGATTGCTTTGATGATTTTTGTGATTTATATATCTAGATGATTTTGGAATTATATTTATATTTTTGGATGTTCTGATATGGCCACGAGGCCGAAGGAGGTATTTGTGTTTTACAGGTTAAAATATCACAACAAACATCGGGGATTGAGAGACCAACCACATTGGAATTCTAGATGAATTCAACAAGGTCACCATGGCAACTAGTATTTTTTTGTGTGTTTGTGTGTGTTAGGGATTCCCATGGGGGATCACCTTTAAATGTGACCAAGGGGTTATGTGTATTTATTTATTGGTTCCTTTGTTTATGTTTGCATGTGTTTATTTTGTGGTGCATTGACCCTTTCATTATTCATTAAATGGTGTGTAATATTGTGAGTAATCATGTTGTTAAGTTAATTAATTAAAATATGTCATAAGAAAGTAATTAATAGAGTTGTTGGCCTTGAATTAAAGTGTTGTAAGAGATGTGTAAGTGATGTGTAAGTTAACTTTTGAGTGTGAAACACTCCACCTTCTTGGAAATTTGAAATTGTCCTTGGAGGCTGATTTTGGAGGCTTGTGGGACAAGTTAAACTTGTCCCATACCTCTTAAATTTATTTACCAACCATACCTATGGTTGGAGAGTTGAATTAGACTTTTATAATGCATTTTTGAGAAGACAAATTGTAGGTTTTAATTGCACTTTTCTTACATGGTTTAATTTCAGTCCTTTGGGGTGTGGGTTGGATTTGAGTGTGTAAGTAAACTGTCATATTATTCACCCACCTATTTATTATGCATTGGAGAATGAAGTTGAATTTTGGGGTTGGGGTTGAGGATGTGTGATGTGGCATCCTACATGGACCCACCTCATCCTCTTCCCTTCCCTCTTCTATAAAATTTGAATTCCTTGCCTTGTTTTGGGGTTGCTTCATTTTTGGAGACTTCATTCTTGGGTGAATTCCTTGTTGTTTTGGGAGCTCTTGCTTTTGAGAAGTTTTTGAAGATTGTTGCATGCTTGTGCTTGGTTGATTTTTTGGATTTTGCATTGGGATAAATCTTGTTGTTTTGGAACTTGGAACAACTCCATCATGGAGAGGTAAGAGCTTGGCTCTTGAAATGCTTCTCTTTTTTATGAATGTAAATGTTAATGTGTGAATGTTTTGGCATGTTTGTGGGTTTTTGGGTAGATGGCCTAGGAATGGTGTAGGAGAAGACTATGGGGTTTATTTTGTGGGAGGCACAAGTGTGTTTTAGGGAGGTATAAGGGTGGAGGGAGTTGGGATTTGGGTTCCACCTTACAAAGAAATAGCTTGCATTTATTTACTCATTATGGGGTGCCATAAGAGGTTGGGGAGGCATAAGGAAATGTGAGGAATAAGGGGTACTTGGGGGAGGCATAAGGAATGTCAGGGTTTTGATATACTATATTTTGGTGGTTTGTAATTCAGGTGGTGATACCCATTTCCCCTTTTGGGAGGCATAAGAAGCATCCCCCATAGTTTCTTGCTCCTTTGGCTTGCTTGATGAAGCCTCAAGTAATGTTTTTCATGCTTTAATGTAGTTGTAAACTACATTCTGTTTTGGACTATGTTTTTATTGTGAAAATGTTGCTTGTGTGTTTGTGGAAGCCTGTTGTTGCCATGAGTTGGATCACATATTTTATTGCATTGTGGTTGGGGCTGGGGGCCAATGAAGAAGGATGGATTCTCCTCTTCATTGGATGTCTTTGGTTGGAGAGCGTTTCCTTTCCCCTACTCTTGTTGTGATCACAATTTGGAAGAATGAGAAATATGCATGTTGTTGTTCTGGAGCTGAGAAAAGATAGTTTGATAGTCCCTTGTGAAATGAAATCTTATTGTAACCTTTCCCACTTGAAGTGGATGAACTTGTATATGTTTTGTAATGGAAAGATGTTGTATTGGTTATGAAAGTGTAAATTGAAATGTGAAAGAGACATACTCTGTTCTGTTCTTTTGAAAGCAAGAAATTGTGTCTGTATGATGAAATTGAGGAATGAAAGAAGGAAGTTGTAAAGTTGTCTTTTGGAATCAATAAAGGATTGCATAACCTTCCTCAAATTGCATCATTGTATTGAATTTAATCATCTAAATGTGAGTTGTAATCTTTGTTTGAAAGAAAGAAATGCATATGAAGGAAGTGTAATACTCTGTCTTTTGAAATATGTGAAAATTGGAAATCAGAGATGTATTTTAGCTTTTGAATAGTTGAATTGAATCAAATAAATGTATTAGATTAGAATTGGAATGAATTCTAATACTTGGAAGATGAAAATGGTGAATAGATCCTTTAAAATTGAGTTAATTTTGTATTTTCAAACTCACGCAAATACTTTAACTTTTCAAAAATGCACAGATTCGAACCTGCAATCAAGAAATAACAATGAAACATTAAAATTGAACATGCTAGGTTATAAGTGAATGCAATTGGACAAAAATACTTAAAGAACTTCTTAGAAAACTTAGCAAAAATGGGCTCAACCCTCTTATAGTCATTTTTTTGTCAAGAGATGTAAATTTTCAAATTACAAATCAATTAGACAAATTGAATCTTAAAATCCTTCTTAAATCCATCTAAGAACAATTCTCCATGTCTATTTGACATGTTGAGAGAGGAAGAAGATCAAATTGAACAAATCTTATAAGTTAAAATTTACTAGTTTGCATTGTAAAAGTCTGCAGATCATTTTCTTGAAATTGACTCCTTAAACTTTATCAAAATCAAAATTTAATGATTTTTGAAGTAAAAAAGACATCGAGAGATTTCCAGAAAGTCCTTGTTTTCCCAAAATCGAGCTCTCTATCAAAATTTATGGCCTTCTGAAATTTTTTTCTTCATTTGGCGTCAAAAAAAAATTTTGGGAAAAATTTTGGGAAAAATTTCCGTAGGCCCAAATTTTCCCTTAGCACTTGGAAAAATTTTGGAAATTTTCCTAATTTTTTCCCCGGACCCGACCCACCACCAATAAAGGCTGCCATGTGGCACCATGAGGCATTAGCAGAGGGCGGATCCCTTTTAAACTTAGCGCTTTGGAAAATTTTTGGGAAAATTTTCCTAAATTTCCCCCACCACCCCATCGGCCCATTGCCAGCCCAATCGAGGCTACCATGTGGCACCACGAGGCATTGGAAGAGGGTGGATCTTTTTTAACTTTGCTTGAGAAAATTTTGGGAAAATTTTCTAATTTTCCCCTTCCCCCGCCCCCAACCAATCAAAGTTGCCATGTGGCGTCGTGAGGCATCGGCGGAGGAGCGGGTTCCTTTTGCCTTTTTGCACTTTCAGAAAATTTTGGGAAAATTTTCTACATTTTCCCACCACCCCACCCTACAGCCAATCAAGAGCTGCCATGTGGCATCACGAGGTGTCGGTGGAGGTGCGGGTGAATTTTACCTTTTTCACCCTTTGGGGCATTAAAACTCTTTTATCCCCACCACCCCACTTTCCCCGTTGGCTTAGAAGGTGCCACGTGTCCTTGTGGACTTGCAAACTCGGGGAGCGCGGGTGCAAAGGTGGCTTTTCCCCCATGTGGAAATTTCAAAAATGTCTCCCGTGGCCCCCGACCGACTCCTCCTGGGGAAATTTTCTCCCCGGGCCCGCAGACTGCACCCCTCGGGGAAAATTTTCTCCTGGGCCCGCAAGCCCGCTCTTGGGGAAAATTTTCACCCCAAGGTCCACCGGCCCATAACTTGAGAAATATGAGGAGTTAGGAGGACTTCTTTATATCAATGGAAAGGTGAGGAAATTTCCTATCCAATGGGAATGATTTAGGGAAATTTTGAAATGTTAATTTTGAGAAAAATCAAGTTGAATCTTTAAATCTGTTAGAGAGTGGGTATGGTGAGGAATTACCCTCTGAACCTAATTGAATTTCTAACCCTAAATTTTGGGACCTTGTGACCTCTAATAATTTTTAATAAAAGAAAAGTATATTCTAGTGGATTAGAATTGATTTGGAACTTGTTAGTGACAATTATTGTCTTGTAACCTAGTTTGAAAAGTATACCAGCTAAGTTAGTTGATAGAAGACTCATAATAGTCCAAGAAAACTCAAAAACAAACTTTAAAAAATTGACCATCGGAAATGTTCCTAGGAAAATTTTGACAAGGACTATTTTGGCCACCGATTCTATCCTTGTGCCACCCATTGTTCCATTCATTTACTTTGTAGGGTTAGTTTATTTAATTTAAAATTTTTATGGCTTTTCTTTATTAAAATATGTCCCAACATGTGCGATAATGTACATTTATCTTAATATGTCTTCTCCCTTCCAAGGCACACAAAAACTTCAAGTAAACAACACAAACTAGGTGTGGATTTCCCGAGTTCCTTGTGAGTGAAGGTTGGTCCTTCACTATGCATATATGCTCAATCAATGCAATGATGTGAATCTTTGTCATGATGACACCAAATTGGGATGGTAGGTAGACGTTAGATCAATTAGATGACTTAATAAGTTACTTTGTATTTAATTTGGAGTGTGTAAGGATGTAAATATCTCTAGTGGAAATAATTTTCAAGAATGCATCATTTTGATTCATGTAATTTACATGACCTTTAGGGTTTTTCTTATATAGGCACCTCTAAGTTGATTTTCCTTGCAAGTTGACCCAATTCAAACATAGGCATCTCTAAGTTTACTTGCTCGTCCTTCCCCTCTCCTCATAAATACACACCTTAATACTCTTCTAAAAATCCTCATTGGAAAATCCTCGCAAACATGAGCAACCTACAAGGTTTAAATTTGATAGTATAGCATAATTGTTAATGTTTTTGTGGCTTAATGTCAACATTTTCTTTCACATGAGAGTTAGTTATTTTTTTACAAGTCAAAATTGTGAATATAATTTTTTTGTTTTATAATAACAAGTAAGATTCTTAATAATTACATCATAGATGTTAAAATAATGGTAGTTGATGGTGGCGTTGGGAAATAATGACTACTATAAAATATATTCTAATATTTTGAACATATAGTGAAATTTGCAGCCCTTCCAAAAAGATTTTTTAAAAAAATAAAAGTTTCAAATTGATATATCTACATTTTAAATTTAAGCTAAATGTACTAGTGTATTTTTATTGAAAATATCTCTATAATATAATATATATATATATATATATATATATATATATATATATATATATATATATATATATTAATATATATATAGTGTTACTCATATAAAAAGATGGGTGGTATGGTAGTACTCACCGGAATGTCAAACAAGTATGGCGAATACCAAATCAAATGACATCGAGATAGACTGACTTCATGTGGGCTAGGTCATCTCACATAGAGTTCATATCAACAAAGATATTTCAATAGAAAAAGGAGAAATAAAAAATAACACAAAGAAATTAAGCATGAACTAGAAACATGGTAGTCGACAGAGGAGGATGTGGACAAGCTGTCGAGCTTACCACCCAACCTAGAAAAACTAATAGGCTCCCCGATTTGGAACACCTTCCCATCCATCTTGAGCCTCATTCTTCCTCCTCTCATTGGGGTAAATTACTAGAGAAAGGTGGGGCAATTATCTAGAAGGGGTGGCACCCCAAGTGTCACCGTTTGAATCACCATCATTAACACTAGAGGGAGTATCCCATCCACTACCACCACCAAGTACCACAAGAATTGTTATTAGTCCTATCGACACTAAAGCAATTGAAAATTTGTCTCCTACCACCCCCTCAAAAGGGAGGTTGAGACTTAGGACTAAAATATCCCATGTCTTTTATGAGAGTAGTAACATGGAAGAATTTTCCCTGACCCCGAGGAGGAGATCATTTCGCGAGTGATATGAATATTCACAACTAACCATACAAGGTGTATTGCTCCAATGGTCGATGAGCATATGGAGATGCTCCATCTCTAAGTAGACTTTCTTTTCTTAGACCTCTATCTAGAGTAACACATTGTGCAATGATGAAAACTTTTTAATATAAAAAAATTATAATTATATGTCCATATGCATATGATTAAAAATAACATAATTTCTATCTTTCCAAATTTGAAAAATAATATCATCTCTAAATTTTGCCAAATCTAGTTATATTTTGTAGGAAGAATGGATGAGCCCCAAATTAGGACCATTTTCCAGGAAAAAGGATCTAGATGAAAAGGTTGAAATAAGGAGTGAATCCATGAGCATGCAAAGGAAGCAAAAGGATAATACCAAAACAAGTGCTTGATGTTTTCATGTTGGTTGTAAGAAGGGAAGATGGGGTTTGTAATTCCCATAAGCTTTAGTTTTTCCCTAATTGGTAGGACTTGGTAAAGAATGCACATGAGGAATTGATCTTTCTTAGGCTTAGTGGGAATTTTCCAAATCTTTTCAAATATCCTCATGCAAACTTGATGGGAGGATTTAAAACTCCACCATTAATTCAATGAATTCACAAGAATTTTATGAGACATAAGTTAGATGATAACCAATTTGGGGTTTGTACGACAAAGGGGAGTGGTTTTCTAGTTCAGTCTCTCCACCAAGAAATTGGAGATGAAATCCCAATTTTATGGAGGTGTTCATCTATGATAGCATATTGGATTTTTAGAGATTAGGATCTAACATAATCATTATTAAGATTTTTTTGCTTGATGCTAACCCAAGGTAACTAGTGTCTATTTTCTTTGTAGAAAAGATAATTGATTATGAAAATCCCCTTTTGATGAGCCAAAGGCCTTTAAATCTAGGAATTAATCCAAGGGGTTCATTCTAACATTAAATAATGGGTGACTACAACTGCAGACAAAATGAAGTTTAATGGAGAGGCCTTATGTGAATTCATTTCCAATCCAAATGAGATAGGGTTTGAGTAATTCCCAAGCTCTCCATATGCTTTTGGCCATAAAAGGGCCTCCAATTTTAATGATCGTTAGTGTGAGAAAAATAAATTAAAAGTCTAATCCTCCCCATCCTTTCTTTCCAAGTGGAGTTCCTGGAGGATGTGATTTCTTAATGAGAATTTTCCAAGCTTCCGAACCTTCTAGCCCTCTAACAATCTATTTAGCGCTTAGGGCATCATCTTAGAGTTTAATGTCAATAAGCCCAAGGCCCCCTACTTATTTGGGTTTACACCAAATATACCATGCCACTCTATGGAATCCTTTTCTACCTTGTGAGCTAACCCTTAGTAGAAAGCCTTATAAGAGCTTCTCAAGCTTACCATAGGCATAGCTTTTGAGGGATTCCAACAAGAGGAGTAGTACACATAAGGAGTGGCAAAGTTAGAACTTTAACATATATATGGAATCTTTTTACCAATGAGAGGGGTTTGGAAATCCAAAATGAGATCTTCTCCACTCTCTAAACTACATAGGACCACAACTCAACCAAGAATGCTTGAAATGTTATGCTATAAAAACACATATGTGTAATACAATTATTTCCATATTAGAAATAAATAATTTGTAATTTCAAAAGTTGAATATTGCCTACTTTACATTTAAGCCTAAAGAAGTGATGTAATAACCAACTCAAATATAAAGGACAAATATCACAAAAGATTGTAAGTTGCAATTTTTAGTTAAATTCAACAAAAATTCAACATAAAATTATATTCTACATATTATATATACATTTGAATTATTTATAATATATTATTACAATATAATTTTTTTAAATTAATTTTTTTACAATTTTATAAATATATAAAAAAATATTAGGCAATAATAAAATTTAATTAACAATTATATTTTTAAAGAAAATAATAATAAAGCGAATTTGTATATATATATAAAATATAAGATAATAATTAAATTTTAACAACAATTATAATGAGAGAATATTTTAGATAAAATTATGTATGAATTTTTTATTAATATTTCAAATTACTTCCTACCATTTATAATTTTGAAAAGTAAAACTTTGATACTTTCACAATTTCAAAATAACCCTAAATATCAATTACAAAAATAAATATAATTTTATCTATAAAAAAATTATTTCATTTTACGTACGTATGAACTGTGAAAGCATAAATTCCTTAAATGATAACTAGAAAACAACCATTAAATTTAACTCTTAACCCACGTGTCTATATTGATTGAATTGAAAATAGAAGAATTGACAGTCATGAACACGTAAAAGCATTTTAACAGGAATCAAAATGAAAATTTACTGTTAACGTCCCTTCTGCACAACAGTATGTGACACCGCCAATTCATCCTTTTGTCCCTATCATATCACAGTGACATCGTCTTGTCTTTTGGAAAATGAATGCTTTTGGACCCATTTTACAGTTCTTGGTACATTGCATGGTTCAAATAGCGCCAAATCATACAAACCATCACAATATGTCACATTCCAGTCTGCAGATGAAAGAAACTACCATGAATGACAAAACGATTTTAAATTTGAAAGAAACTTGATTGAATTGACAAACATTTTAAAATTCATCATCAATATTCCTATACCGGACTGCACGAAGCATCAAATCAACTCCAAAAGGAGTTATAAAGCTATAAAAATGAAGGAAAAACAATTCATATTCATTAAATCTCATCACAATATATATATATATATATATATAAAAGAGCTTTCTTTTAATAAATATATACCTTTTTCTTTAATGTGGATATTTAAGTGCTTGATAGTAAGTTGCTGGTGTGTTCCTGTTGAAAATTATGTTACTATATAATACTATTGATAAATGGGTCGATTAATATTACATCTTCATGTAAATTGGTTTATTCTTAAGTTCTAAAAAAATGAAAATAAAGGAAATCTTTCGATTTAAGTGTCCCATGAGTCTTGCTACCAGTAAGTGACTGCAATCAAAATTTAAAGAGATAAAATTTAATTTCTTGAATTATGATAAAATATGTTTCTTCCATCATTCATTAATGCACTTCTTATTATCATTCAAGATGGATATATTTAATTGAAGGAGTGTAATTTTTGAATGATTCACAATTAAAATTTAATTTATGTGAATTATGATAAAAACATGTTTCTTCCATCATTTATTAATACACTTCTTATTATCATTCAAGATAGATATATTTAACTGAAAGGAGCGTAATAGAATAATGCAACATTTGACTAAACTTATTATCATTGTCATTAAAGATTGGTACATAAGTAGAAGAATACAAAATGATAAATATATTTAACTGAAAGGAGCGTAATAGAATAATGCAACATTTGACTAAACTTATTATCATTGTCATTAAAGATTGGTACATAAGGAGAAAAATACAACATTGTATGGAGAGTTTTATTTTGTGTGCGGATATTTTATTTGATTCACTAGTTTTACATGGTATTTTAGTTTTAAACAATTTATTTTTATTTTTTGTAATATTGTTTTTAAATATATTTATTATTATTTAAGTTGGATATTTTTTTATATATTTTAGAATTATTTTTATGACTCTTAAAATTTTCATTCAATAAAAACTTAATTTCACATTGATTAGTTAGTTTGGTCAATAATAACATGTACATCATAATATAATATGTTTTTTTATGTTAGTAAGGGTGACATCACAATGAATGTGGTTTTCTTATTAACGTAATGGTTGATTGGCTACTAAATGAGGATGCTTAATTGCTTGTCCTTCCATTCTCATCATGTGTAGTTTCAAATAATCCAAACAAAATCTTGTAAAAATACATAGCATTTTGGAACAGTTTCTATGACTCTTAATAGTTGGCTTGGTTGCTTTAACATGTAAACCCCAATATATCATTCTTCTTATATCAATAAGTATAAAACCATGATAGAAGTGACCCTCTTACTAACATAATGATTGATTCAGATATATATGTCCCCTCCTCTCCCCTTATAAATACATACCTTACCACTCAAATCCTAAAATTACTTATTTAAATTTTATACATTCTGAAAACATAAAATCTATAAACTTTTATATATAAGAAGAACACTTTAAAACAAATAAATAACTGTTAAATATAACCCTTAATCCATATGTTTGTATATATGCCACACAAGTCTAAAACCTTCGTTTGAGAGAGGCTATCATATGTCATGAAAATTTGTAAGTACCTTACCAAGCACCCCAATTTGGTGTTTTGGTGTGGACTTATATTTACAAGTTAATTGACCCAAGCTCAAATCCTGTAACTCTATGCGACGCAAGTGACAAAGTGTGAAACTATACAAACTTAGCAAAATAAAATCTCTCCCTCCCTCATGAAAACAATTACCGTTAGCGTCCCTTATGCACAACAGTATGCAAAAAGAACCCATTAACGTTAGCAAAGTGTGAAACTGTGCAAACTTAGCAAAATAAAATCTCTCCCTCCTCGTGAAAACAATATAATTAATTGAAATATTACAGTTATCGTCCCTTATGCACAACAATACAGTATGCGAAAAGAACCTATTAACGTTTAGGAAAGGACACCTGCATGCAAAAACAATAAGAAATAGAACACCGCCATGAATTCATCCATTTGTCCTTGACTACATATATATTTCTGTGTCCGTATCATATCGTAGTGACATTGCTGTTGGACCCATATTTTTCTGTCTTTTGGAAAATGAATGCTGTTGGACCCATTTTACAGTTGTGAGTACATTGAATCATATAAACCATCACTATAAGTATGTCAGATTGCGAATGAAAGAAACTACCATGAATGACAAGTGGTTTTAAATTTGAAAGGAACCTGATTGAATTGACAAATATTTGAAAATTGATCAATACTCTAGAAAGAATCAAACCAAATCCTAAAAAGAGGCAACTAACTATATTTGCATTTCTTTATGCCTTGGGAGTTATAAAGATTTAACAATCAACCAAAAACAATTGATATTCATTAAATTTCATTACAATATATACAGATATGTTAAATGTATTATATTTAAATATATTATATTGAATAATAATTTTATTTTAAAATAAAATAAGACTGATTAGTAATAAATGATTTCAATCTAATTATCTATATTAGGCTTTCAGAATAAATAAAATCTGAATTTTAGAATTGGGTCAATACATTTAATTGGCTTTTCAAAATAAAATGTAAAAACTCGTATAAATTTATTTGTACGGGAAAAAAAAACATATATTACCTATACATTTCCCTTACCTTCAACAATCAAACATTAATCTGACTGTATCTTTAACACTTTCTATATAATAAGAATATTAATCAATCAGTAAAAATATTTTTAAAAAACCAACAATTTACTTTCAATATATTTATGTCATATCCTAGACCCTCTTTTACACAACCATTATTTTTAAAAAAAAGCCCACTTAAATGAACTATTTATGTCATATCCTAGACCCTCTTTTACACAACCATTATTTTTTTAAAAGCCCACTTAAATGAACTCTTCTTTCCTTCAAAAGGTTTATTGCTTAATTTTACATGAATATATATTTTTACATCTTTAGAAATATGTATAAAATATCAAAACAAAAAATAATTTTAAATAATTATACTTTAAATTTAAAATGATTTTAAAATGAATTTGTATATATATGAAACCTATTAAACAACAATTAAAGTAGAGGACCTAATACTTGACTTAAGTCTAATAGTTATTAACGGAAAAATATTTAAAATTTGAACAAATTTAAATGAAAAGTAGTTGTACAAATTACATATTATTGTACAACTTGTACCTAAAAAAATGTAAAGTAGTCAATCACAAAGCAACACATCATCAGCCTAATTTTTAGATAATCCATACACAAGTTGAGGTCTAACCCTTTTGTTAGTGCATTTCAGGTTTACTATTTTAAATTAATTAAAAAAATGAATTTTCCTCCAAATAAACATATGAAACAAATTTGAAGTGCTTGTGTGGCGTCATTTGACTGTCATGTAGGTGTCATTTAATTGTCATGCAGGTGCCAAGTTTAAATTGGACAATTAATCCCCTTCACAATTGTTTTGGATAAAATTGTGTTGGGACCATTTCTCATGATTTATCATCAGGGTGAGTAAACCTTCTATACTTTCACTATTTAAAAATAATCCAAAATATCAAAAACAAAATTACATATAAATTTATTCATAATTTGTTTAAATTTTATACATTGTTAAAACATAAAATCTATAAATATTTATAAAGAACAACTTAAAAGAGATGAATAACCATTAAATTTAATTTGATGAAGGCGTCTTTTATGAAGAGAGACCAACCTGGAAAACATCAAATACGGAAGACTCTTTCCCAATGATGCAATTCGGTGCTTGCTATAAGGTAGGGAAACCATTTTACGGCGCATCCATTTACCATCTCTCTACGTAGACTGTTTCATCTTGTTAAGTATTGTACATCGATTTTCCCATACTCGGAAATATTACTACCGACGATTGTTGTGAGAGTTAACTATACCCGACATAAATAGTTGGATCATTTCTTCTAGCCGGGGTTAAATTTGTGATCGTTTAGACGTTTTTTTGTGATTTTAACCATAAAATACTTGCATATTTAAAATTTGACCATCATATATATATATGTGTGTGTATGTGTATGTGTGTGTATGTGTGTGTGTGTGTGTATGTGTATGTGTATGTGTATGTGTATGTGTATGTGTAGTATGTTAAATAACATTGTTTTGTATTTTGAAGGACAATATTGAAAAATTACCATCACCCAAAAAATGTGTGACAGACATAAGGAATCGTCAAATTTAAACCTTGCTTCCAACATTACACATGTACTTAATAAATTTAAAAGGCACATGACAATAAGAATATGAATCACTTTATTTGTGTTGTTTTACTCAATTTACCCGTATTTAAGATCATTCTTCCACTCTAGATGTGAGCATAAATATTTGACAAAAAAATTGTAATGTAGATGTTATATATAATATTTTTTATTCAAATATTTAGGTTTAAAAAGTTTTCATTAAAATTAGGTGTTTTTAACCTTCGTATAAATAATTAGGTTTATCTATTTTTTCATATTTGATTCTATGTATTTTTAAAAATAAATTATGTAATTGAAATATATTTAATTTTTGGAAGGTGTGTAACTCTAATATAGGACAAGTTATTTGTTGTTTGGAATTGTGAACATTTTATATAGGGTGAGCTTTTTATAATCTTTGAGCAATGCCCAAAGGTACCATTTTGTACATTAAATATAAATTGGGAAGTGAAACCGAGCCCTATGACACCTATGTCTTTTAACACAATTACAATTCATTTTGAATTCTAACAAACCCCATCTCTTTCTAATAATTAATAAGCAAATTTATATGAAACTCAAATTTAATTTCATTTTTAAAATCAAATATTTAATTTTAAATATTAATAGGTACAATAACAATTGTGATATGTATTTTCAATATTACCAATCAAACTGTAACCCCTTCAACAAAATTAATAATATTTAAAACAAATTTCTATTGTAATAAGGGTAAAGATGTTGCTTCATGATAATATAAAATATGCATAATTTTATGTATGCTCACAAAGTATTCAATAGAATATCTAGCCCAAATGTCTTCTCGTGGAACATGATAATAGAAGCTTAAAGAAAACATGAGATTCTTGAAGAGGGATTGACACTTCTTTACCAAATGCAACAAACAAAAGTCCAATCCAATCACTTTGCCCTTGCCATCATTCTTTCGGCTTGTGCCAAATTGGGACAACAAAATGTGGTGTCATGGAATTTCATTAGATAGACTCCCTCCCCCAAACATCCAAGGCATAAAAATTTATTGTAAAAAAATACACCTTCTTTTATGGCATGTCAAGGGAGAATGTTATGCATCTAGAATATAAATCAATATAAGGAGCCTATGGGATCTTATCTTGTACTACATTGTTCACTCCTCCCCATCCCACAACCTTAAAACAATTTAAAATAACATACATTTCACAACAAATTACAACTCTAACAAAATTAACATTGTTATCCTCTCTGGCGTAATTTACAATTCATATGCATTTGTTAATCCTTAACCCATATGCTCATATCTATTGAATTGAAAATGAGCGAATTGACATTCATCAACATGAAGAAGTGTGAAACGGATCAACACAAGCGCACCAACTGTTCAAACTTACCAAGATAAAGGTTTATATTACCGTTAACGTCCCTTCTGCACAACAGTACGTGAAAAGACCCCATTAACGTTTAGGAAAACAATTAGGAATAGAACAGCGCCAATTCATCCATTTGTCCGTATCATTTCATAGTGATATCGCCTTCTGTCTTTTAGAAAATGAATGCTTTTGAACCCATTTTACAGTTCTTAGTACACTGTATTCTTCTTTATGATGAATAGCGCCAAATCATACAAACCATCACAATATGTCACATGGCGAATGAAAGAAACTACCATGAATGACAAACGGTTTTAAATTTGAAAGAAACCTGATTGAATTGACAAATATTTGAAAATTGATCAATACTCCCTTACCGGACTGTAGGAAGCATCAAACCAACTCCAAAAAAGGCAACCAACTACATTTGCACTTCTTTGTGCCTGAGGACAATCAAGGCAAAACATTTGATATTCAATCAAGTTCATTACAATATATGAAGATATGTTAAATATATTATATTGATTAATAATTTTATTTTAAAATAATATTGGATTGATTTATGAGAATGACTTCAATCTAACCAATACATTTGATTAATTTCTCAAAACAAAAAATAAGAACTTTAATAAGTTTGGTTTATTTGTACGAAAAATAATATATTACCTGCACGTTCCCTTTGAATTCAACAATCAAACATTAACATAACTGCATCTTCAACACTTTTCAATATAATAAAAATATTAAACCCAAACCAATCAATAAGAATATTCTAAAAATACCAACAATGTACTTTCCATATATTTACACTATATCATAAGACCTTTTTTACACAAGAAAGCCACTCACCCAAATCAATCAATGAGAATATTCCAAAAATACCAAACAATTTGATTTCAACATATTTGTACACTATATCGTGGGACCTCTTCTTAGAGTACTCCAGAAAACCACTTAAATGAATTCTATATCAATAATTCATTACTTGCATATTCTAAACATTACATCTATGTTACTTTGAAGGCTTATACGGTGTGTATGGACTATGTCAAATTTGACGGCTTAAATGACAATTTTGTTATTTTTAACAATTTTGTTTTTCTAATTTTGTATGTTGCTTTGGCTTTACTATTTTTAAATTTTATTTTATAGCTTTTGTATGCATTAACCTTTAAATATTGGTCACTAACACTATAATTTCATTCTTCAGGCTCTCCAAGTTCCAGTCAATTCCCTACGTTAAATTGAATTCTGTAGGTATGCATTTAAATTTTGTTTATACTTGTATGTAGCAAGTAGAACTATATTTCTTAGCCTCCTCTTATGACCAGTTCTACAACTTTGGTTCTTGGTCGATGAGGTAATGTTTTGTGTTGTGTCTGTTTAGCTTTTGAGCCACATGAGGAGGTATTAATCGTAGACTTGTCAAACTATCATATATTATCACAAAAACTCATCTTCCAAAATTGTCAAAGGAAACTTGCTCATCCTTTGAAGGTTCATAGGCTGCCACATTTTCTAGCAAGCCTTCATGCCCCCTGTCATCATAGACAATACCAGTTACTTTAGGAAGGTGTGGATGGTTCTTCACTGAGACTGGTGTTGTCTGAACTTTTTCACATGTTTTAACTATTTCTCCATCAACCAGATCCGTTGTTGGATTGCTCTCTTTACATGATGTTGATGATAGAGTTGTCTTGGATGTTTATGATGTTTTCTCAATTTCCTCACCCATTCCACTATGGTCTAAACTTAGAATACCAAGTAGATGATCTATCTCCATCCTCACCTTCTGTGAGACCATCTTTAACTTCATTGCTCTGCCAGGAATCGATATTTACCTCTACGACAGTAATACCACAAGAAACATTAATCTTCACTTTCTTTACTCATCGTGTAGGATGTCCCAAAATTTCATTTACCATGTAATCATAAAACAACAGGTTTCCAGGTGAAGAAAGTGAATATCCATGCAGACTCACAAGATTCCTATGCTTGATGCTTCCAACAATTTTTGAGCTCAATACCACTTCAATCAAGCTTTGTGGGTAGTACTGATCTAGAAAATATCTTTATGGAATCGGGGCTCCCATGAAAATTATCAATCTTACAAACTTTACAACCCTTTTTGATATTGGATAGTTTACTATGTATATCTATCTTGATCTCACCAAACATTTCAAATCTTCTCCTACTCAAACAAATTGTTTTATTTGCATAGTAAAAACATCTGACCACCTGCAATATGTAGATAGACGCATCGATAGTATCCATTTCATCACTCAATTTGTACAACTATAATTATATCTTGCGATAAGAAACAAATATAGTTATGTACAACTTTAAAGGAGCAACAACTATGGACTAGTGTTAAATCAAGGTAGCTCAGTAGAAACATGACATTATTAAGGACCTTCACCTATCAAGCTCAGATACAAATAGATATCAAGTGTACACAAATTTTTCTAAATATTATTACTTGGTCACTTTTTCATCTTCCCCCACCACCTCTTTATTTTCCCTGTTCCAAAACTTCATGGAGTTCATCTTCAGTGTATTAAATGTGCCCTTGTTTATGTTCTAGAAGTGTTTTGAATTGCACTACATATATAATTCATTTAAAATATTGTAAAATTACCTCTATATTAATTTGTACCTTTGAAAATTGGTGCTCATCTATTCATTGATCAATTTATAATCTCGTCGAAAATAGGGTTGTTTTTTATGTAACTAATTGAATAAGTATAGATATATTTAGTTTTATTAACTTCTTTTTCACTTTTTTGTAGGGTATTTGTGATTCTCATTCTCATAGTAAAGAAGAGAGTGTCGTCTCTAAACAAACTTTAGGTGGGTTTCAATATTGATTGAAGTATTTATTCATTTGTTTTGTTTATTGCATGTTATGGATTAAAAAATATTATAGAGTGCTTTCATGTTATTTGCTTTTGATTGTTACATTTATATTTAGACTCCAATCCTTTTTCGAAGTGACATGTGGGGGCATGTGCCTTCGTCAATGACAGGATTTGTTATGTGTTGAGGGCTTGTTCCCAATGAGGCCATTTTGAAGCGTCCCAAGTTGGATGTTAGACTGATCATTGACAAGGATTTTTAAGCTTGCCCGTCATACCTAAAAACATCTTCTAGAACTAACATACTTCTTTTCCCTCTCCAATTTAATATGATGTAGACTAGAAACACAATTCCCCTCCCTACAATGGGACTGACATTAACTATGCCTCACTTAGAGGGAGGAAGAGTTTAAACGTCTTCAATGTGTTGTTAATGTTTTGCATTGCAGGAATGAAACCACCTAAAATAGTGATAGCGAAATGATCAGAGATCACCTCCACCTGATGCCAACATCCCCAATTTTTCTCTCAAAAATCGAACGATTGGAGATCATTCACGAGGATTCTTCTTGATTTATGATTCTAACGAAGATGCACTGAAATATGAACCACCCCACAAATTGAGGAGAATGGGAATTCCAATCGAGGCATCTGCAACTAGACAAAAATACAAGAAATGTGCAAAGAAAATTACACAAGCAAAAAGCAAGAAATTTGATTTTAAAAAATAGCTTGTAGTGGTTAGTTTATAAGTGTTTGTCTATAAGTGTTTTTGAAACAAATTGTAACTCATTCCAAATAATTCCATGTATGTATTGTGGTAGTATATATCCGACAGAGAATCAAACTTATCAAACACACATTTCATTTTTGTTATCCAACAACTATGCATTCCTAATTTCTTTATCATTGTGTCTCCATACAAATACCTATAGTTTTCTCACTTCAAGTGTACATATTGTTCTTATTGTTTTCCATTCTATTTGCTTAACATAATAATCTGTAATTCATTTAAAATAAATGCATGTATATATTACGACGGAACATATGGAACACAGAATCTAACTTTTCAACAAACGTGTTCAATTTTTCCTTTATACTGTATACAATTGTAAGCTACTTTATGTAAACCAACAAAATATTTTTAATGTGTTCTTCATTATATATTTCCTTTATACAATTGCTCGCTTCTTTATGTAAACCAACAACAATGCATTTTTAATGTGTTCCTCATTATATTGCACACAAATACATATAGTTTTAAAATGCTGAGAAAGAATCATAGGATTCTTGCAATTTTTAGATATTTTCATGTTTTGTACATTATATCACTTTTTGCATATTGAATTGTTAAAGGGTTAGACCTCACACCACCATTTTTGCTTTTTTTAGAAAATATAAATGAAAAAGAAAAAAAATTTAAAGGTTCTCATAACTTACAAATGCATGCTTTCATAGAACACATCCTTCATTTCATCTTTGACACATACTCTTCACAAGTTACATTTTCACCATACATTTGAAAACATCCATCTATCTGAGCATCTTTTAGTTTCCATGGAAATAAATTAAAACCCTTGAAGGCCAAGCATTATCAATTTTGAGACGGTAAAACATATTGAATATGTTCTTATTGATGAAATGAGTTTCATTGGCCTAAAGTCCATTCTAAAAATTGAGCCGCCCAACATCATGTTGAGGCTTTTCCACACTCAAAAACATTTGAATTTGGAAACAGATCAGTCATCCTCCCTCCAATTTACCACCGGTTATGGACAATCCCTATTTATGCAAGTAAATCCTATGGAGCCAACCTTTGGAAGGGATTTCATTCTTCCATTACATTGCAAACAATATTTTGGCACAAGGAACAACCGATGCACAAGTTTCATTCGAAATTTCTGCTCAACATGCGAGATTCAACCCCTCTTATTGAGGACTAGGAACTCCTAATGTCTCGCACAAACACACACCTAACTCAGCAAGAGCTCAAAAAATTTTAAGGACGCACCACATTTGTTTGCAAAAATGACCTCGTGGACTCCCACAACCTTCAGATGTTGAAGGCATTGAACGTTCCGATCACCCAATCCATTTCTTGAAAGTAACAGGTGGGTTGGACCAAGAAATCTTGATGATGATCAGTTGGAGCACAAAGTTTTGTTGTGCAAACAACAAAAAATCATGCTTATTACAAATTTATGGGTTGACGCAAGCCTCGTAAATGGTGCTATAGGAACAATCATCGACATTTTCTATGACGCATCAATGCCACCACCAGCATTACCTTTATTTGTTGTTGTCAAATTTGATAGATACAATGGCCCATGTTGGGATCCCTCCAACCTGTTACATATTTCGATACCCCCTATTTCGAGAGGGAATCGAAGACAATTGCCACTTAAAATGGCTTGGGCATTAACTATCCACAAGTCCCAGGGACTTACTATGCATAGAGCAACTGTTGACATTGGAACCAATGAAAGGCAGGGTCTGACATTCACATCTTTCTCTAGAGTTGCCTCACGCTTGCAAATTTGCACATTTCACCTCCTTTTTCATTGAAAGGTACTCAAAAATGGCGCACGTAGCAACACTTGGAGCAAGAAGAAAGGAGGAAGCAAGACTACTATCACTCAACCCTTTGTAAATACTACACTCTATGCTTTGATAGCACCTCGCTACTACTTTACTCAACACTTCTTCTATCCTAGACACCATTTCCGTTCAAGGGGTATCAAATGTACTCATGTTTACCGGAAATAAAATTACCCTCAAAAGGCTACCATTCATGATATAATTCTTCTCATGTTAAGTTCAAATAAAACAGTCCGCAAAATGATACCACTCATGATATGAGATTTGTAAATGTATATGTACGAATTTGTAACAACTTTGAAATGAAGAGATGAAACCTTTAAATGAAGTGGTTCGTCTATATATCTACAATTACAAAATTACA
Organism: Taxus wallichiana var. yunnanensis; assembly: GCA_018340775.1. Lineage (NCBI taxonomy): Eukaryota > Viridiplantae > Streptophyta > Pinopsida > Cupressales > Taxaceae > Taxus > Taxus wallichiana. The sequence continues at coordinate 742,553,110 of CM031244.1, forward strand.
CTTTTCAACATACATGTTCGATTTTTCCTTTTTATTGTTGCTCGTTTCTTTATGTTAACCAACAACAACACATTTTTAATGTCTTCATCTGCACACAAATACCTAGAAATTTAAAATGCCGAGAAAGGACCATGCAAATTATAGTTGTTTCCATCCAAAGCTTTGTACATTATATCACTTTTTGCATTTTGAATAGTTTTAAAGGGTAAGACCTCATGTTTGCGCTTTTTAAATGAAGTGACTCATCTATATTTCTACACATACAAAATCAATCACCCATAGTTTAAACAAACACAACTACAAAAGTAAAAACTATCCCTATAACACAAATAACATATACTTTTTTTGTTTGCAAAATGCCTCAAAGAAATGTGGTCTCATGGAATGTTATGATTGTAAGATATGCACAAAATAGCTCTAACAATGATGCTCTCAAACTCGTTGAGGTAATAAAGAAATTTGGAATGTACCATAACCATTTCAGATTTGTTTATATATAATTGCATATTCTGTCTCATTTTAGTTTCATGGAGAGATAATATGTTAAAGCACTTAGTCATTCTTTCATCTACTACTTTGACAACAACACTTCACATTCACTACATTCTTGAGAGTGAGTATTAGCAAACTTACATGTCTCACTTGCATTTGTATTCAATTATTACAAAATTAATAACTAAATCTAATTATCTAACATCCCTTCTAATATATGAACATTTACATTCATGTGAATGTGTGTTGGCAGAAATACACTGGCTTCCATGACCCCTTCTTGTGTGTGTTTGGGAGGGGGCTTATCTATCCACTTTGTATCTTTATTTTGTATTTAGCCACCAGGAATTTTGCCAAAAGCTAGCTCGCTTACTAGCGATCAATTGTCTCCAGTCCACACATGTTGATGTGATATATCAATATGTGAAGGGAAAGGAAAGGTTTTTTTGTGTTGGGTCACATGGGCATGGTTGATTCATGCAGAGCTAGGGCATGTTCCTTCATGCAACACATCATAAAATATGTATCTAGGCCATGATCGTATTGCCCACTTCCCTTGACACTTTTTACTTTTAATTTTGATAATCTTTGTCGACTATACTTATGCATATTATTATAGCTTTTAAACTTAGCATGATGTTAGATGTTAGAGACACTAGACTGTTGATGATTTTGATTCATATATGATGTGTGTGGATTATTAGAGACAAATTATATTGATGATGATATGTTGTTGACATGGTTATATATATTTTTGACTCATGATACTTTCGTCATTTTGAGTAGACCTTAACAATTGAACTAATCTTGTGATCATATGGATATTGATGAAATGTAAAATCAAGATGTTGTTAGAAATTGTAAATGATATCGTTACTTGCCTAGATGATGTTTTGATTCATATATAGATGATTGTGGAGTTATATTATATATTTATTTTGGATGTTTTGATGCGGCCACAAGGCCGAAGGAGGTGTTATGTGTTTTGCTGAGTAAACATGTCACAACAAACATCAGGGGGATTGGAGACCAACCACATTGGAATGCTAGATGAATTCAACAAGGGTCACCATGGAAACATGTATTTTGTTGTGTGTGTGTGTGTTTGAATTGTTGTTAGGGGTTCCCATGGGGGAATCACCTTCAATTGTGACCAAGGGGTTATGTGTTTTCTTTCATTTAGTTTCCTTTATTTAATTTTAGTATGTGAAATTATAGTGATGTATTCTCCTTTTGTTAATCACTTGATTTATGTCTAGATTAGTAAATTAATTAGTTTACTAAATTAATTAAGAATGGGTCAAAATAATTCATTTATTAGAATTGATGGCTCTTGGTTTATGTGTTGTAAGTTGAGTGCTTGTGACCTTGAGTGTTGTACACTCTACCCCTTCATGAAAATTTGGATTTGGCCTTAAGGGCCAATTTTGGAGGCTTGTGGGACAAGTTAAACTTGTCTCACACCTCTTAAATTGCTATACCAACCCTACCTATGGGTTTGGGGGTCAAAAATAGACCCCATTATGTGTTTTGGGAAGACAAAAAAGGTAAAATATTATTGCACTTTCTTTCATGAAATTAAAGTTTTTCCTTAGGGGTGTGGGCTTGGATTGTGTGTGTAAGTAACTTGTCATTCCTCTCACCCACTAATTTATGGTGCATTGGGGTTGAGGTTTGACTTGTGAGGTGGAGTTGAGGATGAGTGATGTGGCATCCTACATGGAGCCACCTCACCCTCCTCTCTCCCTTTTCTATTTATTCAAGTTATTTTTCTTGTTTGGGGTTACTTCATTTATTGTGCTCTTGCATTTTTGGGAGTTAGAGGATTTTGGAGTGTTTGTGGATTTTTGGATATTTTGGTGATTGTTTGGGCTTGAAGAAGCTTGGTGTGGGACTCTTGGATCAAGCTCTACCATGGAAAGGTAGGAGCTATACTCTTGTAAAATATTTTCCTTTTATATTGTGTATATGTGCATGTTTTTGAGTGTTTTGGTATGCTTGTTGGGTGCTTGGGTAGATTTCTTAAGTGTGGTGTAGGAGGGGACTATGGGGATCTTACATGTGGGGAGGCATAAGAGTTCATTTCATGTTTTGGAGGGAGTTGGGTTGGGTGCCCCACCTTGGACAAGAAATTTCTTGCATTTCTTACTTGGTCTATTTTTATGAGGGAGCCATAAGAGATTATAGGGAGGCATAAGAGAATGTGGGAGGCATAAGAGGTACTTGAGGGAGGCATAAGAGTGTGTAGGGGTTTTGAGATGTTTATTGGAGGGTTTTTAGGTGGGCACCCATTTCCCATTGGGAGGCATAAGTGACCTCCCCATAGATCTTACTCCTTTGGCTTTTGCATGTTGAAGCCTTGTGTATTTTTTTGCTTTCCTTCTTGTGATTGTAGTTGTATTGTTTGTGTTTTGGTATGGTTGTAAAATCTTGTATTGTGATGTGGAAGCTTGTTTTGTTGCCATGAGTTGAATCCATTTTTCATTGCAATGTGGTTGGGGCTCGGGGCCAATGAGGAGGATGGCTTCTTCTCCTCATTGGAATTCTTGGTTGGGTGGAGAGTGTTGCCTCTCCCCCCTTTTTTTTGTGATCAAATGAAGCATGGTGGAGCTCTCTTGTTGGTGATGTGAAACATGGAGCATTGTTGGTGTCCTCAAGAAATCTTTCCTTGTGATAAAACCTTCTTGTTATTCCCACTTAGGGTGGAAGACTTGTAATATTGAGTTTTATTTAAAGGAATGTTGTATTGTAAGTTGTAATATTATTTGAAGGAATCTTTGAAGAGTTGTAAAATTTCCTTTCTCTTTAAAATTGTAGTATGGAAAGAAAAGAATCAAAATGGAAATCATGTGTAAAAGTTTAGTTGAAAGTTGTATTGTGGGAAAAGAAAGTTTACCTTTCATTGTTGTAATTGTATTATTGAAGATGAGAAAGAAGAAATATTAAAGATCATTATATTACTCAAATGCATGTAGTGAAATAAGTTGCATTGGTTCATTTTCATGTAGTGGATGAAATATAGTTTAAACTTTATTCAAAATAGATGGAAATTACTTAGTTTTAATTAGTCTCTAAATAGCCAATGAAGTGATCTAAGTTCTAACTTTAGTATGTTATCCTCATTTAAAATTCATTGTAAATCCATTACAAGTTAGTAAAGGAAATGAAATGAAATCTATTTTACCCCTATACAAGTGTTATCAAATTGTTAAAGGAGAAAAAGCAAGTGCAAGTATTTATTTATCAATAGTGCTAACTATATTCTTTTTACTTTTGTTAGTAGGGATAATATTTTTTATCTATATTATTAATAATTAAATATTTGATATTAATCGCCTTATTAATATTGAAATATATAAATTTTAATATACTATTAATATATAATATATATATAATATAAAAAAATATATAAAATAGCAAATTTAATAAGAATTTAGCTTATATAAGAATTATTCGCTATCATGATTTTACATATATCATGCTTGGAAAATATATATTAAAGATGATATATATATAATATATAATATATATATTATAATATATACTGGTAATATTTTTAGATATTATTATCATTATATTATATAATTATGCTTTTTTTTAAGGCCGTTGTTTTATATATATATTATATAGTATAATGGGGCTTATATTATTATATATAGATATGAATTATTAAAATATATTACATGGCCTTATATATATATATATATAACTATATATATATATAACGTACTTTTATAATATATATATGTATAGTATAAATCAAATATACTATATACCAATATTAAAAAAATAATATCATATTAATAAAAGTATGATATTATTGCTATAAAGCCAAATAATTAATATGAAGGAAAAGGGTTATGACCCCTATATAATATATATATATATATATATATATATATATATATATATATATATATATATATATATATATATATATATATCCACGTACTATATGTGTATATAATAGAAATTTTATTAAAGTAAAAATGTAGGATTTTAATAATGCATATATATATTCATAAGACCATACGGGCGGACCCTTACATATATATATATATATATATAGGCTATTATATGGTATATATCCCGAAATATTTATTCAATATTCAATATATTATATATATATATATATGGCAATATATTTTATATATGTATATATATATATATAATCAATATGTTGGTAATAGATGATTTTAATATATATATATATATATATATATATATATATATATATATATATACCATTATATATATATATATATATATATATGTATATATATGTACATATATATGTATATATTCCTCTACCTAAAATGGAAACACTTATCAAATCTTAACTATATCAATAAAATGGGAAAAACCCATAAGCCCATTTGGGAAAATCAAAGAAAAATGAGCTAAATAAAATATATAAATACATTTAAAACCCTAAATGAGGGTATACACAAAATAAGAAAATAATAAAACTTGTAAGCCTCTTCAAAAGCTTGGAATGGCCTTCAATGGCTTCCCATCCTCCTCCAACAACCTACAAAACAAAAGAGAAACAATGAGCCAAATGAAAAGAGAGAGAAGCATTCTTAAGCATGCTTTAGGGTTAGTTTCCCTTTTCCTCATCAAGGGTCCTAAATGAATCCATCCAAGGGATGAGATTCATCCCTAAAAAAAGTAGGTAGAGAGTGGGTGAGTGGAAATTGTCTTTTAATTTAAATGTTTTTAATTTCAAATACATGGGTTGACTTTTTAAGGGGTCACTTTATGGGGTAGGAGTATGTTTATTAATTCTAACCCCATGTCAAATGGGGACCTTGTCAATTGTTATTAAACCTTGTGGGATTAATTAAATCTTTAGTATTTATTTATATTGACCCTTTTACCCTTGAGATTTAAATGTGGAAATTTTAACTATAGTGAATTAAATTGTTATTAAAATAATACTTAGGGGGAAATTAACCATGCTTAGTCAAATTAAATGTATTAAAGTTTAAATGTGGGTTTTTAATATTTTTTTATAATGGGAAAAAATTATTATTAAATTTAATTGACTTAGAAACATTAATGGACAAAATTGTTTTTTCAAAGCCTTTTTTGTGGGCACGTTTTCAAAAAAAAAATTCCATAATTTTCTAGCTAAACCTAGGTTGTTCTTGGGTCTCGTGTGGGCGTTTTTAGCGGGTGTTACACTTGGTATCAGAGTCGTGGGTTCAAAGCTTGGACCCTTGGGCACATAGGAAAATGTGAGACATGAACATTAAACCTAGTACAATATTAAACTTAGCACAATACTAAACCTATAAAAAACAACTTGTCGAAAAATTGTATATTTTAGTAAACATAGAAAACTGGAATAAAACCTAGAATGATGAACTAACTCTCACCTTGGTCTATGCAAGGAGTGCGGACCAGATGAGGGGTCCTTTCACATAGACCTAGACTTGCCACCTCAGAGTCAGCCGTGTGAGTGGCCATTCTACCTCAGATTTTATAGACGCTTTAGGATGTATGATAATGCCTTTATACATGGAGGGTCCTTAGGAGGATGATCAGCCAGACATGATAGGGAGCCATCCATTGAGGCTCATGCATCTCCTCGACACAAGTGAGGAGCATAGGGAAGAGAACTCCCACGTGGAGTCGGCAGAGAAGAGTCACCATAGAGGGGACAGGAGACATGATTTTAGGACACAGGGATAGGTCTCAGAGCCCTAGACCTAGAGATGAGCATGTAGAGAGGCCTAGGGGTCACCAGTCGATAGTGATGCAGACCATATCAGGGAGATCTTGAAGCTATGACCATCTCACTATTCTAGAGATATAGGTGGATTTAGGAAGAGGCCTGGTTGGTGAGCTTGAGCGGGTGCTTCAAGCTCTTCCCTTTGTACTAGCAACATGAAAGCTTGTGTACGATCCATCTTTGAGGGATGGAGTGTGTCGGTGGAGGACCGAGGAGAGAAGCTCCGTTGATTCAGAGACGATTACCTAGGAGCTCTTTGAGGAGCGGTTCAGGAGTAGGTACTTATCCCGGAGGTTTATTCAGCAATGGATAGATGAGTTCCATGACCTCTATCAGGCATCTATGACTGTAGTTGAGTATGAGAGTCGATTTCTGGACCTACTCCAGTATGTCGACTACATGTAGGATGAGAAGTATAGATTCACAGGTTCATCAGGGGCCTAAATTTTGATTTGGGTGGTGTGGTGTGCATTCACTACCCACAGACCTTAGTAGAGGCCATGGAGAAGGCCTATATTGCAGAGGAGACACGAGGAAAGACACAGTAGGTCTAGAGGATAGAGTTTGGAGCCGCATCCAATAGATGCAGGATAGCAGATCAAGGGGGTCAGCTCTCCTCCTCATGGTGGATAGAGTTCAATATGATCCTCATTCAGCCACCAAGTAGCCACCACCTCAAAGCAACAGACTCGTCCACCATTCAGACCTACTCAGAGGTTTGACACACGAGAGGACGGAGTATGGGGCCTCCTCCTAGGGGTCCCATTAGGACACAAGGTGCACCAAGAGCTCATTCAGTCAGGAAGAGCTCATCAGCAGAGACCTCAGTCGTCCATAGCCGGATCATCAGGATCCATAGCACAGAGACCTCTAGAGTACCGGTGGAGTTGCATCTCATTAGAGAGGACCAAGCAATTATTATGGTTGTGGTGTTATTGGACATCATTGGAGAGAGTTCCCACATAAACCCTAATAACAAGGGTAAGGCACAAATTTCAAAGCCTACTATTGGTGACATGGGGCGTAACCATCGGATCTATGTAGTGGTCGAGAACCACCAGGCTGAGCACCAGAGTACCGTGATAGAGATGACATGTAGCATTGGTGGTATTCCTACCTCCATTTTTTTGATTCTTGGTTCATCAGATTCTTTTATTGCACCATCCTTAGTAGAGCATTGCAAGCTGGTGGTAGTTAGGTAGGGTCTTAGTTGGGACATTAAAATGGCTTCTGGAGCCAAAATTTTGTAGACTCCTTAGTTAAGGAGTGTGTAGTGGATTTGGGACCCTTCACCACTACCTCGGATCTTCATATCCTTCTCGTTGGGTTCATATGGAGTCATCTTGGGCATGGACTGGTTATCTCACACATAGAGCCAAAGTGGATTGTTACCATAAGACTATATCATGTACAGATGATCTAGGAGTTGAGTATGATAAAGTTAGGAGGCTCGTTTCCATCCACACCATCTCCCTATAGCTTAAGCGGTGTGTGTGATGAGGTTGTCAGATGTATGTTGTTACGGTTAGTGAAAAATTAGAGGATGAGTCTAGTGGGCCATCCCTTGATGATCATCCCATCTTGAGAGAGTTTTTTTGATGTCTTTCCAGGGGAGCTACCGGGTTACCTCCCCACGTGAGATAGATTTTCACATAGATTTGGTTCCAGGAGTAGAGTCTATCTCACGAGCACCTTATCGGATGACCTACCCTGAGCTCTGTGAGCTCAAGTTGTAGTTGGAGGGCCTTCTAGATAAAGGCCTAATCCATCCTATTATCACCTTGGGGTGCACTGTGATTTTTGTAAAGAAGAAGGATGGATCTTTGTGGTTGTGTATTGATTACTACCAATCTGAACAAAGTAACGATCAAGAATCATTACCCCCTTCCGTGCATTGATGATTTATTTGATCAGATGAAAGGGGGCCTAGTTTTCTCCAAGATATATCTTAAGTCAGGTTATCATCATCGAGGATCACGGAGGTAGATATTCATAAGACCACCTTCCGTATGAGATATGGCCACTACGAGTTCATAGTAGTGCCTTTTGGTTGACGAATGCCCCCAAGTGTTCATGAGCTTGATGAATGGGGTGTTTAGGGACATTCTTGGATCTTTCATGCTCTTTTTCCTTGATGACATTCTGATTTACTCACATACGTGTGAGGATCATGAGGAGCACCTTCACCAGGTTCTTCAATGTCTTCGTGAGTAGCATCTTTATGGGAACCTAGAGAAGTGTGTGTTCTTTCAAACAAAGGTGCAGTATTTGGGCCACATCATTTTTGGGGAAGGTATTGTAGTCAATCCTTCCAAGATTCAAGCTATTATGGATTGGCTAGCACCCACTAGTGTGACTAAGGTGCGTAACTTCATGGGCTTAGCAGGATATTACAGGAGATTTGTGTAGGAATTTTCTCGGGTTACGCACCCCATCACTTCCCTTTAGTGAAAGGGAAGAAGTTTGTATGGTCAGACAGATGTGAGTAGGCCTTCAAGACACTAAAGGAATTCCTCACAACAACACCTATTCTTGCAATGTTATATCCTCCGGTGAGTTCTTCGTTTGTATAAATGATTCTTTGGCAGAATTGGAGGTGTGTTGATGTAGGAGGGCAGAGTAGTTTCTTTTAAGTCTCAAGCTTAAGGATTATGAGCTCAATTATCTGACACATGACCTTGAGCTTGCAGCAGTTGTGCATGCCTTAGTTTGATGGAGACACTTCCTTCTTATCCGGATATTTACACTCAGGACTGATCACTTGAGTCTTCACCACCTCTTCATGCAGCCCGATCTCAACGCTCGTTAAAGACATTGAATGGAGTTTCTTTGTGAATATGACATGGAGATAGAGCATGTGAAGGGGAAGGAGAATGTGGTTGCCGATGCCTTGAGTAGACAGAGACATGTTGTTATGACCACTTGGTGGGTAAAAAATTGCGGGTAGGATCATCAACATGAATCCAGCACTCTGATAATATTTCATTGGGACCTCCTCGTGCTATGATTATTTTAGTAATGCACACTTTTGGTTTGGTGGTAGTAATCTGGAAACACAACAACAAACATAACACAAGAATACCACAAACTATGAAAAAAAAAAAGAATGATGACAAATCTGAAATACAACTGTAAAATATATTATTAACATGGAATTATTACAATCTCACCCATGAATTACTCCAAGTGTTACCAACTCCACTTGATTCCAACAATGGTTATGGGAGAAACTTCACAATTACTCCTCTTGATGACTTCCTTAACACACCTTCACAAAGAATCCTTTATTCATAAAATAATTATTACAACTTTTCTCTATGATAAATGAGAGGGGATGGCCTCTCTATTTATAGGAATTCAGGCTTATCCACCCTATCTCTAAGATAGGATAGGAAATATCTTCCGACCAATCATATTCCATGCCTAAACTCTTTCCTTTACATGTAGGCTTATCTTCTAAGATAAGATAAACCTTATCATCTCACATGGGTTCCACCTTTTTAGACTTTTCTACAAATAAAATACACAAAATATTTATGACATCACTCCTTGTCCTTATTACAAATATAATATTTCTAATTCCTAATCATGTAGACCCTACTTCTCTACTTACCCCAACTTTGACATTTTAACATTACCGGACCACTTACGACAAATATTTACTTTTTACCACAACATTCCTTTTGTACTTTGACTATTACCGTACTCTACTTTATTGGTGGCACCATACTAATGGTGTCATTATCTTCTATTGGATGCCACTACTAATTATACTTAACAACATCTTATTCCTAATACATACATTAATAAAATAGAAATTATGGAGGAAAATTTTAATGTCGACATTTTCCCCTTCCTAGCTTCTACTCCGTCCTCGGAGTAGACTCTTATGGACATTCTGAAGCTGGTGCCTGGAAAATCTTTAACTTGTCATGGTTGACCCATTTCGTAATGGGAGTACCATCCAATTCCTCTAGTCGATATGTACCATTTTCATGCACAGTTGCTATTTTGTAGGGCCCCATCCATTTGGGAAGAAATTTTCTCTGCCTTCTTTTTTATATCTGGAATCATATACTAGAACCAAGTCATTCACATGAAATGGAGACCAATGGATCTTTTGATCAAAGTATTCCTTCTGCTTCATTTTCTTCTTATAGCTTGTATCCTTCACTATTTCCCTCATTTCCTCTAGCAAATGAAGATGCACCAACCTTTCTTTTACTGAATCACTTTCATCCATCCTTTCATTTTTCATAACTCTCATAGTGGGAATATCAAACTCAATAGGAAGAACTGGATCAATGCCATAAGCCAACTGAAATGGGGAGTATCATGTTGTTGACTTTGATGTTGCCCTATATGCCCACAATGTTGCATGAATCCTTTTATCCCACTTATGTACCTGCAAGGCTGCATCTTTTGCTAGAATTTGACATAACACAAAATTTGTTCATTCCACCTATCCATTTGTGCTTGGCTTGTATGTTGTTGCCTTCCTGTGCTTAATAGAAAACTTGTTGACTAGGGCTTCTACCACCTCATTAATGAAGTGGCTTCCTTGATCTATTACAATTTCTAATGGGCAACCAAATCTAGTGACAATGCGTTCATATATGAACCTTGCCACTTCATCCATGGAAGTTGTTTTCAATGGCCTAGCTTCAACCCACTTGGTTAAATAATCTGTGGCAACTACAATATACTTATTTTGGCGTGGGGTAGTTGGAAGTGGACCTACAATATCTATTCCCCACTTTTCAAAGGGACCAAGTGGAAGAATAGGGCATAATGGAGCTGATGAAGTCTTATGGTTACCATGTGTTTGACAAATATCACATGTCTTACAATAATTATAACAATCTCTAAAAAGAGTGGGCCAGTGATAACCTACATCCAAGATCCTTCTTGTTGTAAGTTGTCTAGAGAAGTGTCCTCCACATGTACCATTGTGGAATTCTTCTATCAGCTCCTTCCCTTGATCACGTCCAACTGCCCTCTTATACTGTCCATTAGGTCCTATTGAAATAATACTCCATGCAGAATAGAATATGGATGACTGGCTTGAGTAATCTTCCTCTTAGTCTTTGCATTGGCACCATCAGGAAACTTGAATTCATTTAGATAATTCCAAATATCTATGTATTCACTAGGGATTGTGTCAAGGGATAACAATGTTGCATCTGGGAAATCATCATCATCACAAGATGAACCTAAACCATCATAGTCTTGAGAGATTTCATCTGCATTGACATGTTTTTTTCTGGCCTATCTATAATATCAAATTTAAATTCTTGTAGCAAAATTATCCATTTGTTATCCTCCTGATGGGTTAGGCTTATTTACAATATATTTTAGAGCGATGATGATCATTACAACTATAAATTTATGACCCTAGCAAATAATTTCTAAACTTCTTTACAGCAAAAATGATAGCTAGAGCCTCTTTTTAGTTATAGTATAATTAACCTCAAAGATCGCTCATTTGTCTCGCTGCTCCCAAAGTAAACTAGATGATCATTCCCATTTTCATCCTTTTGGCTCAGAGTACTTCCTAGTGTTGCATCTGAGGCATCAATATACACAATGAATGGCTTGCTCCAATCTAGATTCTTTAAAACAGGTGAAGACACCAAGGCTTCCTTCAGTTGTTCAAAAGCTTCATGTGCCTTATTTCCTGGTTCATAAGTAACATCCTTCTTTAAGAACTGGGTTAGTGGCTGTGTAATTTTTGAAAAATTCTTGATGAACCTTCTATAGTAACCCACATGGCCTAAAAATGATCTCAACTTACTTCTATTCATAGGAAATGGTAACTCTTTGATTTTTAAAACTTTATTAGGATCAGTACCAATACCATCTCTGGATATAACATGCCCTAACAAAATACCTTTAGAACATCCAAAGACACACTTTGTAGGGTTTAGTGAGGCTTGTGCTTCATCTAACCTTTGAAATGTTATCTCCATCTAGTGCAGGTGGTCCATCTTGCTCCCATAGATGTAAAAATCATCCAGAAATACTCTGATGAAGTTCCCAATGTAGGGTTCAAACACCCTATTCATCAAATGCTGGAATGTTTCCGGAGCATTACACAACCCAAAAGGCATAACTCTATAAGCAAACATTCCCCAAGGAGTGGTGAATGTGGTCTTCAACTGATCTTTCTCCGCTATACGAACTTGGTTGTATCCGCTATATCCATCAGCAAAACTATAGCACTCCTGGCCAGCTACTTCGTCCAAGATCTGATTTGAGAATGGAAGAGGGTAATGATCCTTCTTTGTTGCCTTATTGAGCTTCCTATAATCAACACAAATGTGTAGCTTCCCATTATTTTTTATTGAGATCATAATGGGAGAAACCCATTTTGAATTCTCCACAACAAATATGAATCTGCATCAAGCAACTTATCTATTTCTTCTTTTACAGTCTTGGAAAAATTAGGATTCATTCTATATGGCATTTGCTTTATGGGCTTAGCACCATCTACCAGCTCAATAGAATGTTCTACCCAACTTACTTGACGGAGTTCCTTGTAATCAAAAGTGAATAGGTGTATGTACCTTCTAAAGAGCTGGAGGTAGGATTCCTTCTCATTCTCCATCACAGCATCACCAATCTTTATTTGTTGGAGACGATCATCAATTTATTCTTTAGATAATTTTATGGGTTCATGAGTCGGTGTGACTGGAAGGATATCCATGACCAAAACATCAACCTCACTTTCTTCATCTTTTGTGTCCACTTCACTAGTACTAGAGTAATCAGAGGATGTCCAATCATCAGTTTCATCACTTGAATCCACAGGTTCTGTCTTATGATGCCGAGGGATCACGTTTATCTTCACCCTCTCTCTACCACGTCCAAGTGTCATGAAGCCTTCATTCCAGTAGTTTCTTGCATGAACTCTCCTTAGCCATGGTCTTCCCAACAACATTGGGTATGCAACAATACCATTTTTCATCACCTGAAAGTCTACCACACATACAACACCCATAACAGATATTGCCACATTTGAAACTACACCTTCTGGTTTAGTTTTTCCCTTATTTAATGACCTTAACATAAGTGTTGAGGGGCGATCAATTTTTAAACCCAACATATTCATTACTGACTGGTCATTACATTAACTCGCAAGCACCTCCATCAACTAAGACATCATGAATTGAAATACCATTACATAATACCTCGGCTTGTGGAGCATAGGGATCCACCTCTGCCTCCAAAATAGGGACCTCAACCTCCTTCCTTCGTCGAGCATTAAGGCCACTTCGCAGCTCCCGCCCCTTCTCAGAAGACATAGCCAAGAGTTAACCATATGTAATATTTGCAGGCCTTTTGGACAAATCTTCTAAGATGGAGTATGGTCCTTGTCCCTGTGAAATCAGAAAATCATGCACACCCAACTTTCTTCTCCTATGTTTCTTACTAGTTTCTCCTTTCATCTTCTTAGGATCATTTCCATCTTGGTTATCTTTTTCTTTCTTTCTTTTTATTACAAACACATCTACTTCATTATTTATGCTCTTATCTACTACATCAAAAGAATTCACAAGTGCTTTTCCTTTATCATTATCTCTTGTACCAGATGTAGAAGCTCTATCTGGACAATTATACTTATAATGACCCTTTTTATAACAACCATAACATACGACTTCAGAAATATTTCTTTTTGGACCTCTATCTCCTCCCTGAGAACTAAATTCTTTTCTTTGAAGAAGATTAATAGTTAACTAGCCCATCTTCCTGAGTAGATATTCATACTCAGTAGATGTACTAGGAGAAAGATTTGTGCTCACCGAGAGTGGTTGTGGATTCTGGACCAAAGGTGCTGGTGTAGGCTCTACTTTAGCAACAATTTCTTTGGGCTCCTCTTCCATGCTTTCTTATTGCCTTCTTGCAATCTCCTTTGCTTGTTCAATGGTAGCTGGGTGGTCATACTTCACTCGTTGTCTGATCTCTGGCTTCATCCCAAGAATGAAGTGCTTATAGAGGAGATTATCCACGCCATTCATCAACCCATCCGCTAATCCTTCCTTCCAGATTTGGGCATCGAGCTTCCTCCTTAGCTCTAGAACATGAGCATGATAATCCCTTATCTTCTCCTTCTCTCCTTGGGATAGCTTTGTGATATCGATCATGAGATCTGCATATTTTTATTGTTCACCAAATTCTTCAAGAAAACTTTCAGTTAATAAATCCCATGAGTTTTTCACATTATCACCTAGTGTTTCAAACCACCTAAGGGCTGAACCATCTAAAAAGGTAGGAAAAAATTCAGTCCATTGTTCCCTTCTTATGAGGCCATTACAAATGCAAGATCGTTTAAACTCTTGAATGAAAGAGGAAGCATCTTCATTAGATTGGGCTGAAAAAATAGGAATCTTCCCCATTTTTAAATGTAACCACAGTGAAATACCAACTCACAAGTACAATCAGTAAGACTTATGTGCACAAATAATTGGACTCACTACAATAGAAAGTGACTTTACACCTTTCTACAGTAAAATAGGAATGACCACGGTAATCTTGACTTACTACGGTAAAAACTGACTTTACTGTGGTAAACACTATTTATAGTAAAAATGAAGTTACTGGGGTAAACACTATTCATGGTAAAAAGTAAAGTTACTATGGTAAATACTATGCATGGTAAAAAGTGACTTTACCATGGTAACTACTAGGCACAATAAAAACAAGGTTACCCTCCTATTGATTTATGACTAAGTGGGAATATCTCTCCTAGAAAATCCACCAACGAGGAATGGTCCCAGCAACGGAACCAAAATGTCAACACGAATCGGCACTCTGATAATATTTCACCGGGAACTCCTCGTGCTATGATTATTTTAGTAATGCATAGCTTTTGGTTTGGTGGTAGTAATCTGGAAACACAACAACATAACACAAGAATACCATAGACTATGACAAAAAAAGAATGATGACAAATCTAAAATACAACTGTAAAATATATTATTAACATGGAATTATTACAATCTCACCCATGAATTACTCCAAGTGTTACCAACTCCACTTGATTCCAACAATGGTTATGGGAGAAACTTCACAATTACTCCTCTTGATGACTTCCTTAACACACCTTCACAAAGAATCCTTTATTCATAAAATAATTATTACAACTTTGCTCTATGATAAATGAGAGGGGATGGCCTCTCTATTTATAGGAATTCAGGCTTATCCACCCTATCTCTAAGATAGGATAGGAAATCTCTTCCGGCCAATCATATTCCATGCCTAAACTCTTTCCTTTACATGTAGGCTTATCTTCTAAGATAAGATAAACCTTATCATCTCACATGGGTTCCACCTTTTTAGACTTTTCTACAAATAAAATACACAAAATATTTATGACATCACTCCTTGTCCTTATTACAAATATAATATTTCTAATTCCTAATCATGTAGACCCTACTTCTCTACTTACCCCAACTTTGACATTTTAACATTACCGGACCACTTACGACAAATATTTACTTTTTACCACAACATTCCTTTTGTACTTTGACTATTACCATACTCTACTTTATTAAAGATCATCGATCTTGAAGCACCGTTATTATTCTATTGGATGTCACTACTAATTATACTTAACAACATCTTATTCCTAATACATACATTAATAAAATAGAAATTACGGAGGAAAATTTTAATGTCGACAAATCTTACAGTAGCTTCCTCGTGATAGCTTCTACCTTGCATCCAGAGCAGAGATTGAGTCTCAGATACCCCGAGGGGAAGTTTGATGGATTTTCATTAGAGGCAAATGGCCTTCTCTGACATAGAGGTTGGATATATGTTCCTAGAGATGAAGGCTTGAGGTAAGACATTTTACAGAGGCTCATCGTGCACCCTATTCAGCCCATCCCGGGGTGAAGAACATGCACGCCACCTTAAGACATTTGTACCATTAGAGGGGACTTTAGAGAGACGTGGCTTAATTTGTGTCATGATATTTAGAGTTTCAGAAGGTGAAGGCCGAGCATCAGCATTCAGCTATCCTTCTCTTTCCTCATGTTATACCAGAGTGGAAATGGGACACCATTTCCATGGACTTTATAGTTGGGTTATCGACGTCGAGATACCACCACAATGCCATCATGGTTATGGTGGATAAATTGAAAAAAGTGGCTCATTTTTCTCCGATGAAGACTACCTACACATCTAGTGCAATGGCATGGGTTTATCTTGATGAGATCGTCGGAGTTACAAGGGGTTCCGTAGAAGATTATTTATGACCGCAATCCTTTGTACACTTTTCACTTCGGACTACGATGCAACATGCTCTTATCGGGATGATGATCAATTTCAAGATACTGACTTATAACCCTAAGATAGATGGACAGGTGAGGGGTGAATTAGATCTTGGAGGACATTCTTATGATGTGCGTCATAGATTTTCAATCAAGATGGGAGGAGTATTTGTACTTGGTGGATTTTTCCTACAATAATATACTTTTCAATTTTTTGATAGGCATGGCTCCTTTTCACAAACTTTATGGTAAGAGAATGCATGATACACCTCTTAGTTAGGAAGGTTAGAGGATAGGGTTTCTCTTGGTCCATCTTTACTATAGGACATGGAGCATCGAGGTTGTTATGATCAAGTAGAGATTACAGGAGGAGGTAGGACAGGAAGTAGAATAAGTATGCGGATCAACATAGGACAGATCGTAGTTATGAGGTGGGAATGAAGGTGTTTCTTCGTGTCAGACCACATAAAACCCTATCCATTATGGAAAAGGTTTTAATCTTGATCCTAGATTTGTGGGTCCCTTTGAGATCTTGGAGTGTATGGTCCTTTAGCCTATCATCTAGCATTGCCACCTAGCTTATCTCGTGTCCACGATGTGTTTCATGTTTCTGTACTTAGGAGATATATATTGCATATCCTTATCATGTGTTAGATTGGACCTCATTGCAGGTGTAGGATCAAGGGTAGGTGATGGTGGAGCCCATCCACATTTTAGAGCGTAGGACCTTGGGCCTTTGAGGCAGAGAGATTGACCAGGTTTGAGTCCGAGTGGGACAGATATGATGAGATTGTGGCTACATGGGAGGATGCTACATTACTATGAGTTCAGTTTCCACACTATTCCAGTGACTTCCAAGAGGAAGTCGAGTCTAAGGGGAGGGGGATGTAGTTCCCACTTCCCTTCGACACTTTTTTTTGTTTTGATTTCGATATTATCGACTATACTTATGGATATTATTATAGCTTTTGACTTAGCATGATGTTAGATGTTAGAGATACTGGATTGTTGTTGATTTCGATTCATATATGATGTGTGTGGATTATTAGAGACAAATTATATTGATGATGATATGTTGTTGACATGGTTATATATATTTCTGACTCGTGATACTTTTGTCATTTTGAGTAGACCTTAACAATTGAACTAATCTTGTGATCATATGGATATTGATGAAATGTAGAATCGAGATGTTGTTAGAAATTGTAAATGATATCATTACTTTCCTAGATGATGTTTTGATTCATATATAGATGATTGTGGATTTATATTGTATATTTATTTTTGATTTTTTGATGTGCCACGAGGCCAAAGGAGGTGTTATGTGTTTTGCAGGTAAACATGTCACAACAAACATGAGGGGATTGGAGACCAACCACATTAGAATGCTAGATGAATTCAATAAGGGTCACCATGGCAACATGTATTTTGTTATGTGTGTGTGTTTGAATTGTTGTTAGGGGTTCCCATGGGGGAATCACCTCAATTGTGACCAAGGGGTTATGTGTTATTCTTTCATTTAGTTTCCTTTATTTAATTTTAGTATGTGAAATTATAGTGATGTATTCTCCTTTTGTTAATCACTTGATTTATGTCTAGATTAGTAAATTAATTAGTTTACTAAATTAATTAAGAATGGGTCAAAAGAATTCATTTATTAGAATTGATGGCTCTTGGTTTATGTGTTGTAAGTTGAGTGCTTGTGACCTTGAGTGTTGTACACTCTACCCCTTCATAAAAATTCATATTTGGCCTTAAGGGCCAATTTTGGAGGCTTGTGGGACAAGTTAAACTTGTCCCACACCTCTTAAATTTCTATATCAACCTACCTATGGGTTGGGGGTCAAAATAGACCCCATTATGTGTTTTGGGAAGACAAAAAGGTAAAATATTATTACACTTTCTTTTGAAATTAAATTTTGTCCTTAGGGGTGTGGGCTTGGATTGTGTGTGTAAGTAACTTGTCATTCCTCTCACCCACCAATTTATGGTGCATTGGGGTTGAGGTTTGAATTTTGAGGTGGAGTTGAGGATGAGTGATGTGGCATCCTACATGGAGCCACCTCACCCTCCTCTCTCTTCTTTTCTATTTATTCAAGTTCTTTTGCTTGTTTGGGGTTACTTCATTTCTTTGTGCTCTTGCATTTTTGGGAGTTAGAGGATTTTGGAATGCTTGTGGATTTGTTGGAGATTTTGGTGATTGTTTGGGCTTGAAGAAGCTTGGTGTGGGACTCTTGGATCAAGCTCTACCATGGAAAGGTAGGATCTATACTCTTGTAAAATATTTTCCTTTTATATTATGTATATGTGTATTTTTGAGTGTTTTGGTATGCTTGTTGGGTGCTTGGGTAGATTGCTTAAGTGTGGTGTAGGAGGGGACTATGGGATCTTACATGTGGGGAGGCATAAGAGTTCATTTCATGTTTTGGAGGGAGTTGGGTTGGGTGCCCCACCTTGGACAAGAAATTGCTTGCATTTCTTACTTGGTCTATTTTTATGAGGGAGCCATAAGAGATTGTAGGGAGGCATAAGAGAATGTGGGAGGCATAAGAGGTACTTGAGGGAGGCATAAGAGTGTATAGGGGTTTTGAGATGTTTATTAGAGGTTTTTAGGTGGGCACCCATTTCCCATTGGGAGGCATAAGTGACCTCCCCATAGATCTTACTCCTTTGGCTTTTGCATGTTGAAGCCTTGTGTATTTTGTTGCTTTCCTTCTTGTGATTGTAGTTGTATTGTTTTATTTTGGTATGGTCAAAACAAATCTTGTATTGTGATGTGGAAGCTTTTTTTTTGCCATGAGTTGAATCCATTTTTCATTTCAATGTGGTTGGGGCTTGAGGCCAATGAGGAGGATGGCTTCTTCTCCTCATTGGAATTCTTGGTTGGGTGGAGAGTGTTGCCTCTCCCCCATTTTTGTTGTGATCAAATGAAGCATGGTGGAGCTTTCTTGTTGGTGATGTGAAACATGGAGCATTATTGGTCCTAAGAAATTTTTCCTTGTGATAAAACCTTCTTGTTATTCCCACTCAAGGTGGAAGACTTGTAATATTGTGTTTTATTTTAAAGGAATGTTGTATTGTAAGTTGTAATATTATTTTAAGGAAGCTCATTGAAGAGTTGTAAAATTTCCTTTCTCTTTAAAATTGTAGTATGGAAAGAAAAGAATCAAAATGGAAATCATGTGTAAAATTTTAGTTTGAAAGTTGTATTGTGGGAAAAGAAAGTTTACCTTCATTGTTATAATTGTATTATTGAAGATGAGAAATAAGAAATATTAAAGTTCATTATATTACTCAAAGGCATGTAGTGAAATAAGTTGCATTGGTTCATTTTCATATAGTGGATGAAATATATTTTAAACTTTATTCCAAATAGATGGAAATTACTTAAGTTTTAATTAGTCTTGAAATAGGCCAATGAAGTGATCTAAGTTCTAACTTTAGTATGTTATCCTCATTTAAAATTCATTGTAAATCCATTACAAGTTAGTAAGGGAAATGAAATGAAATCTATTTTACCCCTATACAAGTGTTATCAAATTGTTAAAGGAGAAAGCAAGTGCAAGTATTTATTTGTCAATAGTGCTAACTATATTCCTTTATTACTTTTGTTAGTAGGGATAATATTTTTTATCTATATTATTAATAATTAAATATTTGATATTAATGGACTTATTAATATTAAAATATATAAATTTTAATATACTATTAATAATATCATATTAATAAAAGTATGCTATTATTAGCTATAGCCAAAGAATTAATATGAAACATGAATATATATATATATATATATATATATATATATATATATATATATATCCACGTACATAGTGCATGTGTCATATAATAGAAATTTTATTAAGGTAAAATATTTAATAACATATGTATCTATGTAAAGATATACATACCGTGTATACATATGCGCGTAGGGAGAAAGGAGATAGATATATATATGGGGGTCGAAGACCGCCCCCATATATACACCCCTACCCATAATGTTATATGTTTTAAACTTGAACCCAAATGGGGGTGGCCACGTCCCTCTGTATGGTGCGCACTACATCATTCAAATGTTGGGCCGCGGATTCCTTCTTATATCGGATGTATAAGTTGAACCTTACCTAATATATGACATATATATATATGTATGTGTGTATATATATATATATGTATAGGGGCTACATATATATATATATATATATATATATTATAAAATATTATAATAAGCTAATATATTGTATAATATATATATATACATATGTATGTATATATATATAGTATATATATATATATATACCCTATGTAATGTATATATTTATATACATACATACATATAATATGGTCGTGGTACTTTGTAGTATATATATATATATATACATATATATATATATATATATATATATATATGTATGTATGTATGTATATATATATATATTTATATATATATACGTATATGTATATATATATATATATATATATATATATATATATATATATATATATATATATATATATATATATGTATGTATATATATGTATATATGTATGTATATATGTATATATATATATGTATATATATATATATATATACATGTATATATATATATATATATATATATATTGTATATATATATATGTATATATTCCTCTACCTAAAATGGAAACACTTATCAAATGTTAACTATATCAATAAAATGGGAAAACCCATAAGCCCATTTGGGCAAATCAAAGAAAAATGAGCTAAATAAAATATATAAATACATTTAAAACCTAAATGAGGGTATACACAAAATAAGAAAATAATAAAACTTGTAAGCCTCTTTAAAAGCTTGAAATGGCCTTCAATGGCTTCCCATCCTCCTCCAATAACCTACAAAACAAAGAGAAACAATGAGCCAAATGAAAAGAGAAAGAAGCATTCTTAAGCATGTTTTAGGGTTAGTTGACCTTTTTTCCTCATCAAGGGTCCTAAATGAATCCATCCAAGGGATGAGATTCATCCCTACAAAAAGTAGGTAGAGAGTGGGTGAGTGGAAATTGTCTTTTAATTTAAATGTTTTCAATTTCAAATACATGGGTTGACTTTTTTAAGGGGTCACTTTATGGGGTAGGAGTATGGTTATTAATTCTAACCCCATGTCAAATGGGGACCTTGTCAATTGTTATTAAACCTTGTGGGATTAATTAATTTTAGTATTTATTTATATTGACCCTTTTACCCTTGAGATTTAAAGTGAAAATTTTAACTATAGTGAATTAAATTGTTATTAAAATAATACTTAGGGAAATTAACCATGCTTATGGGAAAAAAATTATTATTAGATTTAATTGACCTAGAAACATTAACTGGATAGTTTGTATTTTTTAAGCCTATATGCGGGCACGTTTCTAAAAAAATTATTCCATAATTTTTCTAGCTAACCCTAGGTTGTTCTTGGGTCTCGTGCGAGTATTTTTAACGGGCGTTACATGCTCATTTACACAACAAAAATTACACACGGTCAATCCTAGCACATTCTCCTTTGCATGGTGGATCAGAAAACATCTTCACAAATTTTGGCCAAACTTTCATGAAATTATCCAGACTTTTGTAGGGTGTAAATAAGCGGAAAATTTCAATTTTTGTCAAAAAAATGTGGCAATCCTTATGAATTCGATGTGAATAATATAATATGAGAAAGTTTTAGAGCATGTCTCCAAATGAAAAGATATAACAACATTTTAGGTATTGTTGGTGACCATGTTTTTGGTCAATGACCCCGAAGGACAGATATAATCTATTGTTTTTGGTCTAAATAATGGGAGGTATCTTACTTAGTGCAGGTAACTGTGGGTGATGTAATATATATAGAGGAAAACATTGGTGCAGTTAAAAGGGTGGGAAGAAGTGATGCATTTGAGACAGAACTTGATCTTGAAGCAGAAGAGTATGTTCCACTACCAAAAGGTGAAGTCCATAAAAAGAAAGAGATAGTGCAGGTATGTTCATATCTTCATTCTCTTTCTCTCACGTAGCTAAAATCAAAATCAACTATGTTTTTTGTACTGAAGAATAATTATGTAGCATGCCTCACAATTTGCATATATTTAATCTAAGCAAAAGAAGCCAAATTGCATATACATAGTGTAGCTGACGTTGAGTAGTAAAAGTAATTGAGTTCGCATGATGGTAGGTAAATATTTTCTAACAAGCGCAGGTATCTTATCTATTGAAAAGTTAGAAATGAAATAAAATACAATAATATTAATACTCCCAAGCGACCAAAGTAGGTCAATTGTACTAGATTATAACCAGAAAAGTTAGCATGAGGAGGTGCCCAATGAACTGTCTGCAAAAGAAAAATGCATGGTAATAAAAATTATCTAAAAGCAGTCTTACCATCAAAAATTGAACTCAATAACACTTAGATGTTAAAAAAGTGCATTACAATGGCTTAAGGGAAACTCTCCCTAGATGCACAATAACTGAGAGCCTATGTCACAAGGTCCTCTGAATTTTATCAAAAAAATTGAATTTCGTTGAACTTTATTCTTGTATGAACTCGAACTTTATCCATTATTTTTACATGGAAATTTTTTGACACAATTTTACATTATATTACAAACATATGTATATATTATATATCCATATACCTACTAAAAGTAGTGTATAGAAAGCTCTCTCCACTCTATCCCTCTGACATATTTATGCATTTTTTTCAAAAAATAAAATTGATAGAAAAAAATTGTTCAAACTTAAAGAATTTTTTTTTCCTCGAACTTTATCCTTGACTGAACTTGAACTGAACTTTATCCTTGTCAAACATGAACATGAACTTGAACCTTGTGACTTAGCTGAGAGCCATGATCAAGAGGGGGTCCAGAGGGTCATCAACCAAAGTTTGGTTTGCCAATGTGAAGTTTGATAGTCATCAGAAGATGGCATGAGATGGATAGGAGTTGGTGGCGTAATCCATGGAGGTGACCTAATAATTTGTTCTCCTAACATCCTGGGTTGAAGATCTCTTGAAAGAGGTTACAAAACATGTAATATTAACATTGTTATGGGGCCTAGATAGAGTGTGAATAGGATCAGTATTCATTCTATGTTGACTGCAGTATCTATTAGTATGGATGGGACTCAAAATAGTGTAAGAGGTGGATTACCTTGTTGGTCTTCTTTTGATAGTGTTGATGTTGGATGAAGTTGTAGGATTTTTTATTGTCTTGCTAGTTGAGATCAACCAAAAAAATGTATGATGTTGTGCCTTACACCTGAATGTTACAACCTCTTGACAGTATAGGGCCAGAGGCCTCTTCTTGGAGTTTTGAAGGAAGAAAAGAGGTTCCCCACAGCACAGACTTGAGTAAGCTATAGTACTTACCTAGAATCCTATCCTGCATAAGTTTCATGAAATAAATTTCTCGTCAATCTCCACCCCTTCTACAATGCAAAACATGTAAATCCAACCATCTTAATAAATATTGTGATTTTTCTAAATAAAATGCTGGTAAGAGCACAGTCTCATCTGGTCATAACAAAATTGAAGCTTTCTTGACCAGTGCCATTGTAGATGGTCATGATAAAGAATCATGTCATCAGGATTTTCAATTTTGTAATAAATGTCAAGGGTAGGTGATTCATATATTGTGGGGGTCTTAGGGGATTTGTTAAGGGAAGCCAAAAGCATGTTCTTTCTAGACTGAAAATTCTTGCTTCCTTTGTGACGATGAATTTCCCTCTAAAGAAAAGGAACTAAAGATGAGATGTGGGTAAGAGTAGATTTGGAGCTTTCTATGCATGTGTTCACATTTTAGTGTTATATCAGTAGTCATAGGGCTAGATTCTAGAGGGCCAATAGTATTAGCAAGCCAGTAGTATTCAACACGTGAGTGGTTTGTAGGTGTGAGTCTAGGTTTTCCTTCCACAAGATGTGAGACAAAAATTAATCTTTCTCAGTTGCATTACAGGTGGAGTGAAATTTTGTAACATACCAAGACATGTAAGCTAGTATAAGAGGAAGTATATAAGGATAGGCAATTAATAGTGGCACAATAGGTGTACAAGTTTGTCGAGAAGGGGAGAGAGGTAGTAGAAGGGTTAAATAAGGTCAAAGTGAGATAGGCAGGATCAACAGGGAAGAGGTCTAAAGACTTGGAAGTCTTAAATACATAGAATTAATACCATGTTAGTAAAGATGTCATCAACCCCATTTACTCAATCAGTATGAGGGAAACAAGTGTACTTCACACATAGTTAGGGAAATAAGAAACTCATTGAGAATGAACAAAATTTTGATTCTCCTCTAAGCAATAGTTGAAGAGTGTATTGAACATGAAGGAAGAATCCAACCCACATTATCTAGCTTTTCATTATTTGATTTGGAATTCTTTTTTATATTTTTATGTATGGTTGGAAATTAAAACATTATGTAAATTACTAAATGGCCATGCAAACTTAGTATGTTTTTCAACCATCTTTCATGAAATCTCGATATGATTTCTTGAGATATGTGATTTTTCTTGAGCTAAAGATGACATACTTTGCAGAGTTGGTCAATACTTTCACATAGCTTGAGTAATTTTTTGCTCTATCATGAAAACTGAGCATTAACTAGCTTATATGTTTGGACTCCTCTACTTAAGGATTCTTTTAATGCAAATATTACCTATGACCATGATACCATTTTCACTCTGGAAAAATATGTATTAGTAATGCACTAGGCCTACAAAACTCCTTTGATTGTTGTTCTCCTTGTATTATCATGATATTTGAGTATATGAGTCTTATATATATATATATATATATATATATATATATATATATATATATATATATATATATATATATATATATATATATATTGTTAGGAATGGACTAATGTCTTGATTACATCATTGAAAAAAATAATGAACTGAATGTGATGTGATTTTTGGTTGTTTGTATTATCTCTATCAATTCGCAAAAAAATGAACATAATGCATCATGATATTTAGTTGTCTATACGATTTCTATTGATAATGATTTTGGGACAGGTTCATTTAATGTCGTGTTCTTTTTCAAAGGCTGATAAAAAAGTTGCATTTGTGTCACATTTCTTAAGTTCTTAGGAGTGTTTTCTTGCAACCATTTATACACTATTCAAACCCTGTAACTGCAAATAAATTTTTACATGTCTTGCTATGGATGATTTTCTTCAGGATGTAACTCTACAGGACTTGGATGCTGCAAATGCCCGACCTCAAGGAGGGAAAGATATATTGTCTTTGATGGGCCAGATGATGAAGCCTAGGACTGAAGTCACAAATAAATTATGCCAAGAGATAAATAAGGTTTTACTGCACTTGCTTTTAGAGCACATAATTTACATTGATCAGTTTTTACTTTTTTGTTATCATATATGAAGAATTATCAATTTTTTCTTAGCTCTGCTAGGGAACAAGTAATTCTGAATATCTTTGACATTGATTTCATCTTGTGCATATGCATTAGAGAGGGACAGATGTTAATATTCCACATGGTATACCTGTTGATTTTTTAGACCATTTTGTTATCATTCACACTCTTCCTTACACTCCTTCAGAGATTGTATAGGTATTCCTCACCATTGAAGTTCTCCATATTGTTTGAAGTCATGTTTTATATTATTTAAGAAAGTTGTGATTATTTTTCATACATCTCTCTACGCTTTTGGTTGCAGATCCTAGCAATTCGTGCTCAGGTTGAAGGACTATCAATTGATGAAGAAAGTCTTTCCTTCCTTGGAGAGATAGGAGAATGAGCATCACTAAGGAAATGCTCTATCTTTTACTACTTGTGTGCTTGTCTTAATTCCAGACTAATTTATCATGCTTATTCACATGGTAAATTATTGTGTAAAGGACATTGTTGATTGCAGAGGCCAACTCTGGTCTAACTTTAAGAATTTCTCTCCTAATGTCTCGCCCTACTACTACTTTACTCAACACTTCTTGTATCCAAAGCGGAAGTTTCGTTCAAGGAGTATCAAATGTATTCATGTTTGGTACAAATAAAATTGGCCATAAAAGGCTACCACTCATGGTATAAAATCTACAAAATGGAACAAACAAATGCAGCTCCAAGAACAAGAAAAGCTTACAAATAAATGATGGGAATTTTTATATTTCCTGGCACATTGGACACCAATCCATGATCATAAGCATGGTTCTCTTCCCATCCAACTATTCAAAGTTAGTGAATCTCCTATAGTACTCTTAAATGCAAGTAGAGCTTCAGCTGAAATTAGTAAAAGATACAAGAGTTATGTTTTTGTTTTGTAAGATTGCTAAAACTATATTCTCCTAGCAAAAACCTACAATGGAAACCTAAAGATACCCTTTAGGTGGTTTTCAAATGTATATGTATGAATTTGTAACAAATTTAAAATGTACACATAGAACCTTTCAATGTAATGTTTCATCTATATTCCTACACTTCCATTATCAATCACACCCCTTATCAACATGTTATCAATAGTACAAAAAAGATTTTTCAAATAAAAAAACCAACCAAACAACCGATGCAACCACCATCTCAAACATGTTGCAACACTAACACAATTTTTCCCAAATAATTATAAAACACATCAACTACAAAAGTAATTAACTATCCAAACCGGTATCAAATGTATTCATGTTTAGTGCCAAAAAAGCCACAAAAGGCTACCACTCATGATATAAAATTTGCAAATGTACGGAAGTCTTCATGTATTCATGTTTAGTTCAAATAAAATAGTCCACAAAATGCTACCACTCATGATATAAGATTTGCAAATGTATATGTACGAATTTGTAACAAATTTGAAATGTAGAGATAGAACCTTTAAATGTAATACTTCATCTATATTCCTACACTTACAAAATCAATCACACCCCTTATCAACATCAACTACAAAAGTAATAACTATCCCTCTAAATCAAATAACATATACCGTTCAGCGTTCACATTACATTGTACACATGCGATTGTTAGTTGATAATCATTTGGTATTTGGGGATAAAAGCACCTAATGACCTTTCTTTATTGGAATATGTATTCCTTTAAGGGAGAGGATCCAATCTTTGTGCACCTTAACTTTATGAGTGTACATAGAAACTTAAATATCATATATATGAAAAAATAAAAAATACCTTTTAATAGATCATGCTCTCCCCATTATAAATATTTCAATTAAAAAAAAATTATATGGAAGGGACTTTTTTTAATATTTAAATTTGGTAATTTGAAATACAAAGAAATTTCAAGGTGCACCATTACTTGAGAGTTAAGTCATACATTTTCTTTTACTTATTTTTCATCATTTGATTGGTTAATTGGTTTGATATGACTTGATGTGACATATTCTATAGGGTGCATTTTAAAAAAATTAAGTGGGAAAGTGACATGTACTAGCTCCTTTATTTTCATCTACCCTCACATGTATTGGTCCATGTTCAAGGATTGGCTCCTCTCCCTTATTTATCGAGCATATCGATTAAGATTACATCAATGTCTTGCATCACTGAGAAATATTTTGGACATTAAAAAGGGAATTGATTTTAAGTGAATAAAAAGTTTGATGAGAAAGTGGTTTTACACAAACAAATGCAACAAATAACTATAAACATTCTAAATCACATTAAATATAGTAAAATCACATTTAATTATATAAAGTGGTTTTTTTAAAGGATTTTTTTACAATCTAGTGGCATCTATAAGAAAATTAAATATTTATGGAGCAATTTTAAACAATAAGGTGAAGAAAAAATAGACAAATTAGAACAAACCTAGAACTTTCACCACAAATTTTATATCTCTCTCTTAAGACCTTTAGATCATGGTTTCGACCACTATAATCTAAGAAAGATTTTTTGATGAAATATATCTTATATTAAAATAACAAGTATCTGTGATATAAAACTATCCACAACAAAGAGGGTGGTATGGAAGTACGCCCCCAAAGCCACAAAATAAATTAATCTACAAAAAGACCTAAGAACAAATCAAGTTAGGTGATGTCTAGTTCAAGCGATCAATCGCATCAAAAATAAAGAGGATAAGAGATAGAATAATTAGGAAGCCACCACAAAGTGGTACCCAACAGTACCAAAGATATCTTGGTCATGCCAACTAGAGCACGAAAAATATTTTACGGAGTCGAGGGATTCCACCCAAAACCACTAGTGTGCTCTCCTTCTTCAATGGCTCGCATCTACACCCCCAACAAAGAAATATTTAAGGAAACCCTTGGGAATTTATCCTAGGGATGTGGCATGCTCCACCTATGGAATCTAGCAATAGGTGTCCTAGGTGGTGGCAGAGAGGGTGATGACGGTGGTGAGATCCCCATCCCCTAAATCGCAGCGATGGCAGCAGCGTGGCGCCCTACTTAGCGACAGAAAGTAACGAGGAAATCGATGAGCACAATTTTATAACCAACATTAGGATTGGATATTGTGAATTTAACACTCCTCTATTGACCACCACCGTGATTCAGGCAAAGAATGGCGAGATAGGGATCACTGATAGAACCCATGTAACATTATACGGGGTATTTCCCCATGGATGCAGAGAGTTTGGAGATGCTCCACTTCCACGACCACCTTGTTAGCTTGAACTTGTGTCTCAGTAACAACACATTGGAAATGACCATGGATTTTTGAACACAAAAAAGTGTTGATCCACAAAGTGGAAATAACAAAGAGACTAGCATTTCTTTCTTTCCATCTCCAAAAAAATTTACCCTTTGAAAACATGCCAAATTTGGTTAAAATTCTTAGGTATCCTAGGATTATCTCCCAGCAAAAATGTTTCTAAGAGAAACTCTTTGGTCAAAATGGAAGAAAGAAAGAATGAATCCAACTCTAGGCCTTCGAGTTTTGGGACGGAACTAGAAGAGGTGCACTAGAGTTTCCAAATTTCCATAGAAAGGAAATTTTAGATTAACCACTCCGAGTTAAACGAGATGATTCCTAATTGGAATTCCTTGGTGTAGAATGCACTAGAAAAAGTGAGTAGTTTTTGGTTTTAAGAAAGCCAAAAAAATGGTGTGAAATATTTGGCACCATGTTAAACATCTTTAAACATGAGACATATCAAGCTTAGAACATTGTATTGAATATGCAACTCATAAAAGCTAAACATGAATGCTCAACACTAAACACCTAACAACAATAAATCATAAATAATAAACCATAAATCCTAAATACAAAATCTAAACACTATACATTCAATCCTTTCCACAAACACTAAATGTAAACATGACATTAGGTTTTTAAACACTAATTTCTCACATTGAATAACAATGTAAAAATTTATATGACATCGTAAACTATAAAATGTAAACCATAAAAACACAACCCTTCACACTATATCATAAACCCTAAACACTCAACATAAACTTTTAGCACTAAACACTTAACATAAACCTTGGAACCTGCGCATAACACACTCGAGGAAGTGTAATCGAACAACAAAAATTCTTAAACGAGCTTAGTTTTGTCTTTTCAAAGTGACATTGATTATTACGGCTTACGATTCATTCATTTTAAAGTTTTTATGGTGGTGTTGGGGAGAAAATTTGATGGGTGGAAAAATGAGGTGTCTCCACCCATCGCTCACGGGGCTATGCCCTCTATATTGAATGGTACAACTCCCATTATTGAATGTAGTTAATCCTAATCCTATCTAAATGTTGTGGGTGGCCAAATTGGTGGGATCACAAAGGGACACTTACTAAACCTAGTAACAAAGTGCTTGTATGGGGGTACAAGGAGTTGATTAACTAAAATTAACTAAGATGTGAAGATAATTATAGTTAATCTAAGCTAAAAGAACATGTAAATATAGTAAATAAATGTAGTAAATAACTATGGAAAATGACCCAAGCAACTATGAAATGGAAATGCTAAAACCCTAGAGTACTAAGAGAGTTAGAATGAACTTAGCTAATAAGAGGAGCTCGTTGGACTATGTCGTAGAGGTGACTGGAGAGAAAATGAAAGTAGGAACGACTATACAGAGGCCCCAAAAAGGATGGATCTGATCTATCTAGCTAGACTAGAGCATCTAGAGAGGGACCGAAGCACCTTCCGGCACTCTAGTCCGTAGAATGGACTCTCCCAGTCCGTGTAAAATCTTTGGAACTAAGTTTCACAGTTCGGCAAGCAGTGGTCCGAAACCCTCACTATCTATCACATCAAGTCCGATTTGCATTGCATTAAATTTGTTGATAACCATTAATGAAAGAAATACCTATAAAACCTAAACAAGCCTAAATCCCTAAAAAAAGAAATGTTCATATGATAGGTTTAATCGACCTCAAATGCCACAATAGTGAACTTACTAACTAAGTGTTACACTACATTTCTGACCCAAATATCATTTTATGTGTTTTGAAATACGCCCTAGGTTGTTCTTATGTCAATCGCACTTTGTGATGTAGCGATATGTATATAAAAATGTAATAGAATGGTGGATGGAATAGAAAGAATCCTCCCCTATGCTTTTGTTATGAAAATGAACCAGCCTTGTCCCTTGTGATGGAGCTATGTGGATGTAAATCACCTCTAAATGTTATAGATCGATGTAAATCTAGGTGGATGGTAGTAGTGACTAGTGCTTGGTCCCTCATTATGGTTTCATAACTTTATATTTATAGGGTTTTCTTGATTTAATTTCGAATTAACCCCGAAATGGCCAACCACCAAAAAGATAAGAAACTCAAATGGCTAGAAAGTGCCCAAAAAGTGGTGGGAAGGTTAGAAAGGATCGAGGTGCCCCATTCAAAGCTAAAATGACATAAGATGATAAAAGCTAACTCGGGCATGTGTGTGGTGCAGTCGTGAATGACAATGAAATTTAAAAAAATTGCCAATAGACAAGGGTTAATTAGTAATTTCTTCACTCAAAACCCTCTAAATAGTAGGATGATACCAGGACTAAATATTACCCAAAGTGCATGATTTAGTGACTACATTTTCCCCACTTTATGTTGGTGAGAGGAAATCTCGTAATGTTATGTTGTAGAGTTTTTTTCATGTGTGGAAGTGTTGAAGACTATGTACGGTAAAAGTATTCTACACTATCCACGATTTTCTCTTCGGGGTTTTAGGTTGGGTCGGGCCTGAGTAGGGATCCAAGGGGCGGCAAACCACAAAACAGGGGTTTGGGGGCATAGACCCCGAGAAAAAAATTTAGCCTAGAAAATGTGCCCGATATCTCGGGAAACATGCTCTTCTCATATGGACGGGTTTTTTGACCCATAGGTTTATTAGGTGGTTTTGGCCCATGATTTTGGTACCCATGGTATTATAAGACTACTTAAGCATATGCCTATTTATGTGATTTTATGCATATGGTAGGATTGATGTAATATTGCAGATGTGTGTGAATTTAAGTGTGAATTTTGTAGATTTTGTTGAGCATATGTCTAAACAGATCTAGGTACTGTATTAGGAGAAGAGGTGGCTTGTAATAAAATCTGAGAAAGTGATTCTTGGTGTACGTAGCCCAAATTGGGTGAACCATGTTAAATTATTGTCTCTTTGTGTTGTGTTATTTTTATTCTACACTTTTATTTCAGATCTGTAATATTTTCTACATATTAGTTTCTACTATTGTGATTATGTGTGGGATTGTTCCATGTATTTTATCCCTTATTTCCTAACAATTGGTATCAGATCCTGGTTTGGTTTGCTAAAGTGTTGAATTACAAAGAAATTTTTAGCTTGAGTGGGAGCTATGACAGATGATGGAAGATCAAGGGTTGATAAATTCAACGGGCATAATTTTAGTCTTTGGAAGATGCAGATGGAAGATTACCTTTATCAGAAGGATCTTTATATTCCATTGTCTGAGAAAGGGAACAAACCCTCGAGCATGATGGATGCGGAGTGGGATTTTCTGGATAGGAAGGTGCTTGGAACAATCTAGCTATATCTTGCATCTTTAGTATTATTTAATGTTTCAAAGGAAAATACTACAAAAGAACTTATGGATGCATTAGGGAAGTTTTATGAAAAACCCTCTAGCTTTAATGAAAAATTTGTTTGATATGAAGATTTCTAAGAATAGTTTAGTATAAGATAATTTGAATGATTTCAATACGGATGTGATTATGCTAGCTTTGGTTACAATAGAATTTGATGAAGAAGTTAGGGCTTTATTAATTCTATGCTCTTTACCTGATAATGGTGGTAAGCAACTCAGTTCCAGCTAACTCAAAGTTGAAGTTTGAGGATTTTGTAAGGGTGATTCTAAGCAAGGAAATGTGAAGAAAATCTCTAGAGAATCTTATACTTTAGGGAATGCTTTGACAATGGAAACTATAGGAGACAAAAGAATAGAGGAAGTCATGGAAAATAGAAAAATCAGCAAGGTCAAAATCCAAAAGCAAGATGGTATCCTAAAGCATTCAAGAAAGTCTAGGTATGTAAAGAAGGACTATTGGGAGCTTTGGGATAAGAAGAAACAACATGAATAAAACAAGGAGGCAAATGTGGTAATGGGTAATGTATGTCATGATGCCTTTATTCTTTTTTGAGAATATTATTGAATCTTGGGTTTTAAATTCGGGGCTTCTTTCCATGCTACTCCACATAGGCATTATTTTTTTGATTATGTTGAAGGGGATTTTGGGCATGTTTTTCTTGGTGATGATGAGCCTTACAACATAGTTGGAAAAGGTTTTGTTCAGGTTAAGATGTAGAATGGGAATACATGGCTATTGAAGGATGTCTAGACATGTGCCTACATTAAGACAAAATTTGATATCGGTGGGGTAGTTGGGAAGTGATGGTTGTAATGTCATATTTACTGATGAGACTCTTAGAAGGTTACTAAGGGTGCTCTTGTGGTGACAAGAGGTAAGAAGGTTGGAACCTTGTATTTAACCACTGATAGCACTAATGCTTGTAATCTTGTGGCTTTAGATGTAGATACAACATTATAGCATTATAGGCTCGATCATATGAGCCATAAGGGCATGGAGATCATAAATAAGAATTTTCTTGGGTATACGAAATAGGTTTGGAGTTCGTGAGAACTGCGTGTATATGGGAAACATAAGTGAGTAAGTTAGAGCTAGTACATTCGATGTGTGGGGGTCGGTTCGGGTATCATCTCTTAGGGGTTCAAATTAATATGTTACTTTTTTATTAATGATGCAACAAGGAAATTTAGGGTATATTGTATTAGAAATAAGTCGATGTATTTCACAATTTTGTTAAAAAAAAAGCCTTAGAGAGAGAATGAAACAAATATTAAGATAAAATGTCTCAAGTCGATAATGGAGGGGAGTATTGCAATAATGAGTTTAATGATTATTGTTCTAATAATGGAATCTACGAGAAAAAGATAATTCCGAGAACTCTGCAAAGACAATGGGGTGTGAGAAAGGATTAACAGGACAATAATGGAATGTGCTAGGAACATGAGGTTATATGCAAGACTACCTCTTTCTTTTTGGATAGAATCGGTGAAGGCACAACTGTGTACTTGATAAACAGAGGACCCTCAAGTTCCTTGGATGGAGGCATACCTAAGGAGGCTTGGTATAGTAAGAAATTTTATTTCTCATTTCTTAGAGTCTTTGTATGTGAGGTGTTTGGTCATATTGACAAGGATGATAGGACCAAGCTAGAGGCTAAATCATAAAATTACACTTTCATTGGTTATGGTGGTGATGACTTTGGATTTAAATGTTGGAGTATTAAGGAAAAGAAAATCATTCGATCTAGGGATGTGATATTTAATGAGAAATTTATGTATAAGAAAGCAGTTGCAGGAAAACATGGAAGAATACAAGAAATAATATATAGTGGTAAAGGATATTTTTATGGGAAAGTGACACATGAATTAGTTTATGAACCTACTCAATAGAACCCCAAACTCCTATATTGATGAGATCTTCTAGAGTAAGAAGAGAAGGCGAGTGTTTTTCTCCTTCTCTTTATTATTTATTACTCATTGATTATGGAGAGCCAGAGAGATTTGATAAAGCAATGCATATAGATGCCAGAAGAAATGGGAGCAAGCCATGAATGAGGAGCACCAGTCTCTCATGGATATCTAGACTTGGGATTTGGTGAAGCTACCCGAAGGAAAAAGAGCATTACAGAACAAGTGGGTGTATAGAGTTAAAGAGGAAGAAGGAGGCAAGAAAAGATACAAGGCCTGGTTGGTGGTCAAGGGGTTTGCACAGAAAAAGGTATAGATTTTGATAATATTTTTCTCCTATAGTAAAAATGAATTCTATTAGAACTGTTCTTGGAATAGTGGTAGCAAAAGACTTCACTTATAGTGGCTAGATGTAAAGCTGCATTTCTCCATGGTGAGTTGGAGGAGGATTTGTATATGGAGCAACCAGAGGGTTATGAGGTCAAAAGTAAAGAGGAGATGGTGTGTAAACTGAAAAAGAGCTTATATTGTCTAAAATAAGCTCCACATTAATGGTATAAGAAATTTGATAGCTTCGTGATGGATAAAGGTTATATTAGATGTCATTCGACCATTGTGTATATACAAATAAGTTTCAGGATGGAATTTATATTATCATGTGTACGTATGTTGATGACATATTGGTTTGCGGAAAACACATGCGGTGTTGGGGATAGGTCTATGTGGAAACATTTGTAACTATAGAATATCAAATCTAAAACATAAAAATATGGATCTAACAATCCCCTAAAATATAAGAAGGTGGAATTATAAACAAGAATAATCTAAATCACACAAAAGTACACAGACATAACACAACATGTACCATGGTTCACCCAATGTGGGCTACGTCTACTAAAGATAGAGATCTCATATATATAATATAATAAGAGATTAAAAACTAACTCTTCTACACAAGAGTACATGTATCTCTACAATATTATCTCTGTTCCTCCATATCTACAACCATATCTATCAGAGCACACTAAACCATGCCTCCATACCACCACTTGTGTCTCCTCCAAATCTCTAACTGGATCTACCTAAGTGCACTAAAAATATGCCTTTGAAACACCACCAGATCTCACATACCTGAAGCTACCCTACATCTACCACTGTGTAACCAATCTCTCATTGTATTGTGAATCTGCAAACAAGACCTCTAGAAGGGTCTTCCAATGTGCAACCGTAACCATGCACCAAGAAGTAATTCTCTCCTCCATCACTGCATCAACCTACAAACATGAAGATAAATTCCTCTACAATACTATATTCTTATGGATCAACAATACATCATGATCTCATGGATATGTAATACAAGATCTCACAACATGTGGATTTACAAGAATGAGCAATAACAAGATCTCACAACGACGCATGGATCTAACAAGAAGAAACACTAAGTGCTTTGCATATTATGCAATCCATTACATGGGACTAAACAATACAAAGGAAATACAATAGAAGATAATACCATCTTCTCACCAATAATGTACTTGCACTTTCCTTTTGTTCAGCTTCTCTATATGAAATCTCATGTCTTAATGTAATCTACTTTTTCTTCATCCTTTCAACCAAGGATAGCTCTTCTTCTCATATCACACCTCTAACCCTAGTTTTCTAGCTTATATAATCCTAGACAAACTTAGGGTATGATAGCCATGTAATTACATCCTTTAAATTAGCTTTAAAACAAAAGCTATATTAAATCTTGTGACTTATAAATAAAACACTCCCGCATAGGTAAACGATTTTTCTTACCTAACCAATGCCAATCACTGTATCGACCAATTTTGGTCACTTTACGACTGATGTCGATCATTGTGTAACCCAATCATTTGTAATGCATGTCAGCAATGAAGCTATTTAGCTCCACAACCTAACATGTAGGAAATAAAAGTACTCAAGAAGCAGTTAAGTGACTCCTTTGATATGAAGGATTTGGGGGTAGCTAAACAAATCCTTGGTATGAGGATATCTAGGGATAAGAAGGAACAAAATATGACTTTATCTCAAGAAGAGTACATTAAGAAGGTCTTGGAGAGGTTTAATATGCATTCTGCTAAATCGGTTAGGACTCCTTTGGTAAGCTATTTCAAGTTATCAAAGGAGTTGTGTCCCAAGATAGAGCAGGAGAGAAACTAGATGTCCAAGGTACCTTACTCATCAGTAGTTGGTAGTTTGATGTATGTCATGGTGTGCACTAGGTATGATATTGCACATGCAATGGGACCAAAGTGAGTAGATTTATGAGTGATCCGGAAGAGATCATTGGCAGGTATAAAGTGGATCCTTCGATACTTGAGAGGGACCATGGAGATAATTTTTGCTACTGATGGATCAAACACCAATTTGCATGGTTATGTAGATTCATATATGGCTAGATTTGTAGAGAGAAAGATGAGCATGATAGGTTATATTTACATTATAGGTGGGATAAAAATGAGCTAGATTTCATGACTACGAAGTTGGTGGCTTTGTCAACCACGAAGGTTGAGTATGTTTCTACCACAAAGGAAAGAAAAATATTATTTATTTATAGGAATTACTTGAGGAATTGGGGCATAAGAAGGAGGAAGGGAATTTTCATAGTGATAGTTAGAGTGATATTCACCTAGCTAAGAACCTAACTTTCCACTCTAGGACAAAGCATATATAGTTAAGGTACCATTTCATTAGTACAGCTTTGAAGGAAGAGAATTTGAAGCTAGAGAATATTCATACCAGTCAGAATCCTACAGACATGATGACCAATGTGGTCACAAGGAGAAACTCGAAGTTGTGTTGCTTTGGTTGGTCTTTCACGGATGACAATGAAGGGTTAAGAAGCTTTCTCGAGGAAAACTAGTCTCCAAGTGGGAGATTGTTATGTTGTGGAGCATGTTTTCATGTGTGGAAGTGTTGAAGACTATACATTAAAATTATTGTACAATATCCATAGTTTTCTCTCTGGGGTTCCAGTGGGCAGAGCCCCAGCAGGGTTCTCCAGGGCACTGAGACCTTGAGAAAAAAATTTAGCCTTAAAAATGTGCCACGATATCTCGGGAAACGTGATCTTCTCATATGGATGGGATTTTTGACCCATAGATTTATGGGGTGGTTTTGGTACTCACGGTATTATAATATTTCTTAAGCGATTTGCCTACTTATGTGATTTTTGCATACGTTAGGATTGATGTAACATTGCATAGATGTGTGTGAATTCAAGTGTGAATATTATAGAGTTTGTTGAGTATAGCTCCAAATAGATCAGTACTATATTGAGAGAAGAGGTGGCTTGTAATAAAATCTAAGCAAGTGATTCTCGGTGGACATATCCCAAATTAGGTGAACCATATTAAATTACTATCTCTTTGTGTTGTGTTCTTTTTATTCTACACTTTATTTTAGATATATAATATTTTATGCATATTATTTTCTACTATTTTGATTGGGTGTGTGGGATTGTTACATGTATTTTATCCCTTATTTCTAACATATAACATAAAGTAGATAGAGATGCATACCTAATTCCATTGTAGAGTGATGTAGAAGGTGTGTGTGTCGAAGGACTAGAAAAAGCATGGAATGAAAAAAATATGATGGAGAATGGAAACTAAAGATAAAAATGCAAAAAAATGATGAGATTGAACCTAAGGTGGAAACACATGTGTAGCTATTGATATGTGTGATGTACCTGCATGGTTAGTATGGTGTTTTCTACCAAAAAGTGTTGTTGTTGACATTGTTGTTGTTAATGTTACCCTCATTTGATTGCTTGTTTATCATATGGCCAAACCTGCAAGTAGAAAACTATTAAGTAGTCAAATATATGTATGTGTGAATAGAAACATAATGTAAGATACACATGTACGTAAAAACATGTGAATGTAAAATATACAAATAAAAATGTAAATGGAACATGTGCACCTGATCCATGTTGAGAGAAAGAGTGTAGAATGATATCTTGTACTTTCGTGGTTTTTGGGGATCCAGCGTCATAGGCAAAAGAAGTATAGAAAGGAATTCTAATGTATCCTCTAACCTTTAACTGCTTCCTGAATGTGTGTGAAGAGATCTCTATACGTCCTAGTTTTTTGGGTGATCTAACACTGGTGGTAGAATAATTATTAGGATAATTTTTTTGTATCCTCCAACCATTAAGCTGCTCCCTCAAATGTTAAGGACTACCATGTCCTGTAAAATCTGTTGTGTACAGATTTCATAGACTGTATTTGAACTCACTTGTTATATGTAACCCACAATTCCAAGGGCGGA
The DNA here is from genome assembly GCA_018340775.1 of Taxus wallichiana var. yunnanensis. Taxonomy (NCBI): domain Eukaryota; kingdom Viridiplantae; phylum Streptophyta; class Pinopsida; order Cupressales; family Taxaceae; genus Taxus; species Taxus wallichiana. Next base: position 742,591,790 of record CM031244.1, read on the forward strand.
AAGTGCACCTTGAATCGAACCAGTGTAAATTCGTGTGTAGTACATAAAACCCCAAATTATGCCCCCATCTTTGGGGGTGCATGAAACTTCACCGATACGAAAATGCGGACCAAAAAGAGGACCAACTGCATGAATCCTAAAACCCTTCCCTTTAGGGGGAGGGAATGCACTTAGTAGAAACCAAGGCATGCACAAACAAAAAGTATAGACAAAACAAGTGTTAGTACAAAAATCATGCATGTAAAAAGTAATGTGTAATCTACGCAAATAGTGTATAAGCTAGAAATCAAAATAGTAATGTAGACATGCAAGATGAAAAAGTAAGCCGCACAAAGTGGGTCACAAACATGGGACATCACTCATGATGTCGCAAGACATGTAAGGCCATCATAGATGCATAAAACATTCAAGTGTGCACACCAAACATAGGAAAATCCCACAGATAAGAGCAAACAATAACAAACAATGTAATAAACAAGTATGGAAGAAAATATCCCTGCATAAAAATGCTACACATGAAGCACCTGTTATAATTTTAGAAAGATAACTAGTATGTCAAAAGTATTTAGAAGCAAGTAATGTAAAGTGATAAGTACAAAAAGAAACAATAGAACTTGTGAGAGATGAATTTGGATGCCCCTAAAGAACCAATGTAGGAAGGGTAGAAGGCGGGCATCCATGTTATTTGTAAGAGGCATGTGTTTGCAATCACAACTAAACAAAGACGTGAATGCACATGTGTGTATGATATAGATAAGTGACATACAAGTAAGTTAACTAGCATGTGTAATAAAGTAACCATGAACAAGCAAAAGTAAGCAAGAGTAAAAGAAACCATAATATGTAGTATGTTATGGATGGATGGAATGGAATGCAAGATGGATGATATGGGTCATGTGCCCCCCAAGTGAATGGAAGTGTATGTAGTGAGGTTCATTTTATTTTCCCCCTCGATGTATCTAAGAATGAACTATAAATGATAATGCATCATCAAGAAATGTTTGAAGTGTGTGTTGTGTCTAGTGTAATTTGATGATTGTGTATGACATGCGACCTAAAAATGATGTATGTGCATGAACCCTATAGCTGATCTGTAAACTTCTACTTTGGAAATTCAAAAAAATCACAATAATTTGTTGTTCTACTTTATCTTTGGAAAATGACATATTTGATGAAGATTAGAGCCTCGATGATGATTATCTAGTGTGTTAGAAAGGAAATTGTAGATAAGAAAAATGAATTTAAACTCAAACACCAATAATTTTATCTTGGAAACCTCAATGGAGGAAAACCATTCAGGAAGGGAAATGTTGGTGTAGGTGGTATTTTTCTTCACTTATTTAGTGTTATTCCACCTCACCAGGTGAGTCATCTCACTTAGGTGGACATGGATCTAGGTGTCATCTTAGTTATGACATATTCTCTTACAGAATCTATCATATGTGTAAGTGTGTCATAGGAGTTACATTCTCATTTGGGAAAGTAACTCCTCTTCTCCATTATGGAGGAATCTTCTCTTACATGGGAGTTACACATTCACTCCCCTATTTGTACTCACCTCCTTTTTTATCTATGACAAGCCTAAGCCAAGCCAAGAAATTCCATTCTACTCCATTTTTGAATCTTGAGCTCTCATATGCATGCACATTACTTTACAAAGCTTGCTTTCTTTAATCTCGCAACTCCTACACTTTGGTGAAGTGAAACTATTCAATGCATGTGAATTCCTTCTAGGTCTTCATCCTTCACTCCTTGGAGGAAAAACACTCTTTCTTCCCACTTTTATTGGCCAATTTTAAAACAATTACAGATTACAATAAGCGTAGAGAAGAACAACAATGTAAACTTCCCCTCTAGTTACTTGTTTGCTCTATTTCTTACACCTTGCTCCTACAATTCCACTCCAACACTGAAGAATCTTTATTCACTAGCTCTCATGACTCAAAATTTTCTCTTGATCTCTTTGGATCTTCCGAATTCCCATTCTCCTCTTCCTTTCATGCATTTATAGGCCTTCCCATGTCCTCCGTGCATTGGAGGATGTGAAAGGGCATGGAAGGGAAGAGACATAACCATCTCTTCAAATTCTAGAACTATTCATTCCTTGATTTTATTTTTCCCGTCAAAAGTGTCAGGATCGTCGCCTAGATGGACTAGTGATCACAATACTATCCCCTGGCCGGGTGGTGTTTACTGGATCGTCACCCTATCTCGGGTAGCAGTTCTATAACTATTTCTCGTATAGAGTGGTGGTTCTGTTGATTTGTAGAAAGAACCTCCTTTTCCTCATTTTTCCTTCTTGGTGTTGATGGATCTGATGGAATGGTGTGTTTTTCTAGATCCCTATGGATCATACTTCCCCTGCTTAGGAGGATTTTGGTCCCAAAAATATTAGTGGGGGGTGGTAGAGGAATCAACTCCCTCTCTTTCTCTTTTGAGTACCACCGGGTTTCCCTTGGCATCTTCTCTTCTTGTCTAACCTACCAAGACTCCTGTGGATCTCTGGTTTTCTGCTCTAGTGCTACATCCTCCTCTCGAGTTGCCTTGAGTACAATCCTCTTTGGAAGGCAACTTCTGTATGTTTTCTTTATCATGCATAGATGACCCTAGTAGGTGCAAGCTCTTGCAACTTGCTACCGAGTGCATCCGCATGAAGTGTGGTAGACTTTGTCTCTTGAGATGGATTTTTCAGATCCTCTCCATGTGTGTTGCTGCTATAGTCACCATTGTTCCTTGTATCTCCTCCTCTTCCTGCTGCCCTACTATCAAGTCCAGTGAATCAGTAAGTAGATACAGTGACTGCATAGTGGAAGTTTGTATTGCTCCTTGAATGAGTAGTTCTTGTGGTGGCTTCTTCTACAAAAACTGACAAGTGTTATCCAAATTCTCCATCCTTTGGTTAGAAACATCTATGCTCTCTACTCCATTTTTCTTTTCTTCCAATGAAAGTAAAAAAATTGCCAATTTTCTTGAATAATTCGTGTGTTTGGTACTTACCATATCCTTCTTTAATTTGCTTTGGTGTGCCGGATGTTGAAATTGACCTCATCCTTGACCCTTTTGTAATGATTCTCCTCCTTATGAATATAGAATCCCTAGAATACAAGTAAGGAATTCCAAAGAAAACATAAAATGCATCAAGTGGAATGATATCAGCCTCTAATACATCTATGTATTGGGAATTTATCCCAAATCAACTTACAATTTCTTATTACTTGAATTTCAACACCCTTATTTACCCATCCCAATGGGTATGGACATGGATTCTCGTAATTTTTAGACAAATCTCTTTTACAACCGTATCAAAAATAAAATTTGACCAAGAACTAGAATCTACTAAAGCATTTACCTTAGTCTTCTTGATTTGGATTTTGATTTGAAATATCTTACTCATTTCTTCTTCTTCTTCTCCCCTTTACATGTTAGTGGTCGTGCATCCCAGCCTCATCTACATCTGAATCATCCTCAATCTCCACCTCTTCTTCTATTTTCACAAAGTGGCCATGGATTTCTTAGAATCCTTGGTTCAGTGCTTTGGGTGTAATTCTAGATGTAACTTCCAACATGTGGCGTCAGTATGTCCATTTATATCACAATTCTTATAGAAATTTTTAGGATCTTTACAAGTATGCAAAGCAGTGGTGGCATGTTTACCTTTCCATTTACCTTTGTAACTTGTTGATCCCTACTCCTTTTGTTGTTGATTTGTTGACTAGTCTTCCTTTGGCTCTACTTCTCCTTGCTTCTTCTCATCATCAATATAGTATGCTTGCATGCAAGCTTCATTGAGATCCTTGGGCTTTGTGGAGATTTCCTTCTTCTGAAGGTGAGTGTGAAGTCCTCCCAAATATTTGGTTATAATGTCCTCATCCTCTAAGTCCATATTAAGCAACATGGCTTGTCTCTGAAACTCCGTAGTATAGTCCTACATGCTTTGATCACTCGCCCTACATAAAACGCCACTTAATCATCCGGTCAAGATATGGCCAATATGATAAAAATTAGCTCTAAAAACTCTTTAAAACCCTTCCTAGAATTGACAATAGGACGTTTCTTTTATTCACGAGTGCCTAGATGGGTTTCCCACCAAACCGCGAGCATGACCTTCCATTTTGAGATGTGCAAAGTTGATCTTTTGTGCCTTAGTGACATTATGCACACTAAAATAAACTTCCAATTGTTTTAGTCATTTATCTAGTAGTTCTCGCAACTACTTGTCCTTGTAATTCTTTATTTCAACTTTTGTTTCGACTTTAAGAGGAGTATGAGCATATTTTACCTTCTTGCTTATGTTTGTAGTCTCTTCTTCACACCCTTCCAAAGCTTCCTCATCATGGCTCCCTTCGATACCGAATTTTTGGCCATGACTTGCTCGAATCACCGAGTCAATGGAATCTTTCTTAATCGAAGCCATATTTTATAGATCTAAAAGCTCTTGTTATTTTTTATGCAACCTATCCATCATGGTCTCTATCATCTCGACTCTACAGACCAAGTCCTCTTCCTCCATTTGAGCTCAAATTCTTTGTTTCCATTTCTTCGTAGAAATATCTAGTTCACAAGCTAACACTTCTTCACCTTTGGATCTTGTCACTATCATACAAATCACAATAAAGAATTGAATACCACAGTCTTGGATATATAATCATCTCGATACCAAAATGATCTGTAAACTTCTACTTTGGAAATTCACAAAATCACAATAATTTTTTGTTCTACTTTCTCTTTGGAAAATGACATATTTGATGAAGATTAGAGCCTTAGTGACTGATTATCTAGTGCGTTAGAAAGGAAATTGCAGATAAGTGAAATGAATTCAAACTCCAAACACCAAAAATTTTATCCTGGAAACCTCTAATGGAGGAAAACTAGTCGGGAAGGGAAAAACACTCTTTCTTCCCACTTTTATTGGCCAATTTTAAAACAATTACATATTATAATAAGCATATAGAATAAAAACAATGTAAACTTCTACTCTAGTTACTTGTTTTCTCTGTTTCTTACACCTTGCTCCTACAATTCCACTCCAACACTGAAGAATCTCTATTCACTAGCTCTCATGACTCAAACTTTGCTCTTGATCTCTTTATATATTCCAAATTCCCGTTCTCCTCTTCCTTTCACACATTTATAGGAATTATCATGTCCTCCTATGCACTAGAGGATGTGAAAGGGCATGAAATCAAAGATACATAGCCATCTCTTCGAGTTTTGGAATTTTTCGTTCTTTGATTTTATTTTTCCCATTAGAAGTGTTAGGACCACTACCCCGAGTAGACCGGTGATCACAAGACCACTTTGCCCTAGCTAGGCGGTGGTTATAGGATCGTCGCCTTATCTTGGGTGGTGGTTCTATAACCGCCACTTTGCACGCAGTGGCGATTCGTTGATTTGCGCAGATAGAACCTCCTTTTCCTCATTTTTCTTCATTTTTCCTTCTTGGTGCTGATGGATCTGATGGAATGGTGTGTTTTTTTGGATCCCTATGGATCAATAGCTTAGTGTATATCACGAAAAATGAATGTAGGAGTGATGATCTAGCCTAAAGTGTATATCACTACTAGATGAATATAAGGAGTGGTGATGTAGCCTAAAGCATATACCACTACACGATAATAGAGTAAGTGACGAGTTATCCTCTAGCGTGTTTCACTATCCTAGAAACGTCACATGATGAGAATTCAAATGATAAATGTGTGATGAATGTAAGGTCATTTTGATTTGTAAACCCTCGATAGTCGAGTATGGACTGTTGGTCCTAAAATCGTGATCTATGGATAAACGAGCCAACGGTGCAAGGCATAGCCCCTCTTTGAGTCAAGCAAAGTGGCCCGGTTTATTCTTTATTCTACCGTAGGAATCTTGTGCAAGTCTCACAATATTCTGCCTTCGGAGTTTGGGATCTCATCCCGGTAGGGTGTTTCATTGTGAAAAGAAAGGAAAGGAAGAGGGGATGAAGAAAGAGCAGGTCGAAGGGAGAAAAGAAATGAATTCCAAAGCGAAAGGTCGGAAGGTTTATGTTTTGGGATTGGTAGTAAACAAAGCCAAACCTACTTGCATAAGCAAGCAAAGCAATGCGATGATGAATAAATGACAATAAAATAGAAGCGATTTATGAGAATAAACACATAGATCAGACATAAGAAAGATCTAATGCAAATAACACACGTATTTAGCACAAAGTCTAAATATTGTATTAATAATCATACATTACAAAAGCTCAAAGTCTTTTCTCCTCACTCCTATTTTTCATCGAAAGATATTCACTCATGCCCAATACAACAAGTATTGGGGTATTTATAGAAGAAGAGAGAAAAGAAGGCAAAAAGGAGCCAACCACTTATTTACAAAGATATTTACAAAATATCTAAAAGTCATGTTGACTTTTGACAACTTGATGGATGACATCATCCCATGATGCAACATGGATGATGTCATCATTTGTGTCAACATACTCCAGATATTCCCAAAAAGAAAGTCGAAGAAGAGAGAGAGAGAGAAGAAGAAGAAGGAGGAGAAGCTACTCGTCGTCGTCATCCTGTGGCCGAAAGGGAGTGGCTTGCTTTTGCGTTGTTGCTCAGGTGACGAGATATGGAATTGGGAGCGGTATTCCATAAACTTGTTGATCATGGGCCCTAGTTGATCCTGGGAAGGATCCTTGTGCCGCTCACTGATCGCCTCACAAGTCTCCCGCTCATCTATGAGTTTCTCGGGGAGTTTGGAATAGTCTTTTTCCGCTTCAATGAGTAACCCAATGAAGTCCCGACAGGCCAGCAGGTTGTTGATAGACTCTGCGTCAAAAGTGACCTCTGGCCCCATCCCTTGAGAAACGATCTCCTTGAAGATCTGGATGGTTTCATCAGCTTTTCTTAAAGTGAAGGAAGGAGTAAGCAACCCTGGCGACATGTTGAGAACGATCCGTTCCATTTGGTGCATCGCGTCCAGGGCTTCTTCCTTCACCTTGTCGATCTTTTCTAGGACAAATTCCGGTGATCCACCGGTAATCTAGAGTGGACATGATTTTGTTGAGGCCACAGGATGGCGAAGATGCCGAACTTGACCGAGATCTTGATGAATAGTCAAACATTTGTTGAAAGGTCTCGTCTTTGTGATCTAGCATGTTCAGCTCTTCGATATGGGTCCATTAACACTTGGAGCTCTTTATTCGCCTTGTTGATGTCAAATACAAGTCGAGAGAGCTTGGCGATTACTTTTCTTGTCTTTGAGGATCTGGCTCCTCAAGTGGAAAGCGGCCATACCACGCTCGCCGATCTTTGCATATTCATTAATTTTCTCTGGCTCGAAGCTCGAAGTCTCGGCGGCGAGTTGTGGGGCGCTGCTTGCCCATTTTGTAAGGCTTGGAGCAGATATTTATTTTGCTCTTTCGATTGCCTTTTCTCCTCTTTTGTTTCTGAAGCTTCTTGAGAGAGGGCGTCACTTCACTGAAAGGGCCTCCCACGAAGAATTTCGAGAAGCGTCCCCATTGTGACTTGGGTCACAGTATAATCTGTCGGAGACAGATCCTTTTTCTCCTTGAGAGGATTGGGGTACACGATCTCCATTACCCTCTCTCCCGAAGCACTTTGAGAGAAGCGTGTGACGGGCTTACGCTCTTTGCTTTGCCCCCTTAGATGGGATTACGAGAAAAGTCCATCGGAGTGATGGGAACTTTCCTTTTTCTTGACTTAAGCTGGGAGATCTAGGTGGACTTATGGGAGAAGGGCCGGAAGCAGAGAAGGGGGCAGCTACGGTAGAAGAAGGGAAAAACGTGGAGACACGTGGTGGCGGCATGGAGAGAACAGTCGAAGAAGTGCCCACGGGAGGAAGGGATACTATAGGTGAGGAAGACATAGGAAGGGAAGGGAGCTCGAGAGATGAGGGAAGAAATGGAGGAAAGATCCGCGAGGGAGAGAGAAGATGGACGAAGAAGCGGGAGGAATAGTAGAAGAAGGGGAGAGGACACGACCAAAGGGATGGTCGCTTGAGTCACTCGAGGAGGGGAAGGAAGAGAAGAAGAAGGGAAAGAAGGGACCTCGGTTGTTGTAGCAATGCCGACATCCTGAGTGGATGGGCCTATTGGAACATCCTCTTCTGCTTCTTTCTCTGGCGTAACCAGAGTTATGACCTGTTCGGGTGCCGCGGAAGGAGGACTCTCAGGAGCTTCTTCTTGAGTGGTGCTGGATTCACCCTCTATGCCTTTGCCCTTGCCTTTAGGCTGTTGTTTAGATCGAGGAGGTGCATTACCCAATGGGGAGGTTGTGAAATCAACCTTGAGGTAGATTAATCCGTTCATCGGCACGATGCTGCATTCTGCGCTTGAGAGTCTCCTTGACCCTCTCCTCAATCGAGGTGCCTTAGTTCTATCAATGGCTGGAAAAGGCCAATTGTCCCCATCTGTGTTAGTATATACTTGGTCTACTTCATCCTCCGTAGTTTGGAAGCCTTTGGGGACAATTTCTACCCAGTATTGGATGATTTCTGCCAAGGCTAAGCGAGAATGGTCCTTTCTCCTGAGCTCAACCTCATGAATGACGTCGATGTAGATGTCTTCGATCTGAGGGATGTGGATTGGATCTAGCTTAGCCCTTGGCAGACAACTTCTTGGGTCGAAGGTAGGCCTGGCCGGGAAATCATGTTTAAAATTAAGCAGCTCCAGCTCTGCGAACATGTCCTTTGCCTTGTGATGGGTAAGGCATGTATATCGCCCCTTGTGAGGGGAAAGGAGTTCCGCCCTTCTTTCTTTTGAGGCACTTCTCATGATAGGTGATCAACTACCTTGTGACTCTAGAGAATCGGCTTGGGTCCAGCATACCTCGGCGGTCTAGTTGGCTCTCCTAAGAAGTTGGCTGCCCTCGAGATAGGTGAACGTGGGAAATTGGGTGAACGGGGCCCCCATTTCTCGGTGGCCACCACTATGCTCTTGGTCGTGCGACCATAAGTCATATTTGGCCTCAACAGGCAGATGATGTGGTAGAAAAACACATCGTTGATCTTTGTGAATTGAGGGATGCTATTTTCCAGCCTCAACTCTGGGTAGTATTCATATATTTTGACCTGAGGCCAAACCCCACTCCGCATCAGGCCTGGGTAGTCTCTTTCTGATGCTGCAGCGTAAACAACATAGGAATTCATGTAGAATCTCCCTGTTGTATTGAATTGTTGAAGCTGTTCGGAGATTGTGCTGCTTATAATCTCTACCCATTCGAAGCGCTGATCGGGCATATTCTTATTCATGGTCTCTAAGTACATAACATCCATTTATGGAAAAAGTGGGTGTCAGGAAGCCCAAAGACCTGCTCGGGAATGTGATGGTATCTTTGAGCTCCTCGAAAAATCACTGGGGTGAATGATTTGTGGCCATCGGGTCACTACGTTTTGTTTTTCAAATAGACCTCGTTCATCATTTGCGTCATGCACCGATCTTCGTTGTCGTTCAGGGCCTTATCTGATCCTCTCGGCTGATGGCCACAAAGTGCCGATGATGAGGAATGCCGAGTATTATTTCAAAGTGGCGGGCAGTGAGGTTAATGACGACCTCGCCCTTGTCATTTACGACACACCTTGTGTCCTTGTTGTAGCACCGGGAAACCACCATCATGAATTCATTGTTGACGGTGCTGACTGGGATTCCTCCAGCGAAGTGTAGGGCACTGCCCATTAGTTTGTCCATCCATGGACTTCTTGTTACCTTCTGAGTCCTGACCCAGAATTCCTCCATATCAATGTGACCCAACTCTGAGTCTCTGATGTCTAGGTCGCATTCGGCCTGGGAGTCAGGCATTCTGACCCTCTGATATTTATATTTCATCTCTTCTTCTGTAAGTTTGGCCTTGCCTTTGGATTTGGTAGGTCTCTTGCTTGATGTAGACATATGTTCTTCTGAGCTTAATTGTTGATCTGCACGAAGAAGAAGCGAGACCCAACACAAAAAGGTTGTATTAGTCATTTGATCTTCCATTGAAGTGTTAACAGAAGAAAGAGTTAGCGATTTTGAGGCTCGGGGGCGGGCGCATGAAAGCTGAGCTTACGAGGGCTAAATAGGTAAGGCGCACGAGAAAAAAAGGTGTTGCAAGGGTTAAATCAGTGCCAAAGGCGCATGGCACATAGATACTGCAGGGTACATTTTGTAAAGGGCGCATGGAGATTTGGTGTTACATAGGGACGGGATGCGCCAAAGGCGCATGTATTTTTCATGTTGCGTGGAAAATTGGTGTGCAAAGGCGCATGTATTGTTTGTGTAACATGAATTTTTGTGCGCCAAAGGTAACAGCGCGGTGCACTGAAGGTCTACACAACATGATGTTTCTGTAATGAGGAATGCGCCTGCGCCTTTATAGCTTTGTACTTAGCGCGTATGAAAGGGGTGTTACATGGATGTTAGGTGCACCAAAGGGTGCACGAATCTTTTGTGTTGCATCCAAATTTGATGCGCTTAAGGGGGCACGGGAAGCGGTTGCAGCATGCGAGAGAAATGTGCCATGAGGGCGCATCTTTTTATGATGTAACAGAGGTGACAGATGCGCCAAAGGTGCAACTGTTTTTGATGTTGCATAGCAAGTTTATGCGCCACAGGTGAAAATGGTTTTTAGGTCTGTTCATTCTCTCAGAGGGGTTTCCACATAAGTTTTAGCTTTCTCAAGGTTCATATGAAGGAGTGCAATACCAAGAAGGATCATCAAGCCAACATCATTTTTAGGACAGAGCTTCTTCTTCCAGCAGATCTGGAAAGAGGAGGAAATGTGGAAGGACAACGAAAGGGGGGCAAGATCATAATCTATTCTCTTCATCCTACTGATCCATCCTAGCAATCAAAATCCACAAAAACAAAAAGCACGAAAGACTGAAAACCACTTACCCGGATATAAACGATGAAAAAGCGTGAGAATGGGTCCACAACGTGTTGAAAGCGACAGGGTAGATACTGACAAGTTCAGAGAAAATATCACGTGTTTTGCATTGGTGATAATGACAATGCAGACGCGCCTATATATAGGCGAAGAAGTAATAAATGCGCCACCAACTTTTCAAGTGGCGCATGAAAAGCATTGTCGACATCGGAAAGTATGCGCCCTTTGGCGCACCAAAGCATCTGACAACACAAAGATATGTGCACCTTTGGCGCACCGGAAGTGGTGTCGACATAGAATATGTGCGCCTTTGGCGCACCGAAAAGTGGCGCAACAAAAGTGTTGTTGACACGAAGGCGCATGCGCCTTGGCGTTCGCAGGAAAGACTCAACATATCAAGGCGCACAAAAATGCACAGTGCACAGGAAAATATGCGCGAAAGGTTTAAAAGGGCGCATCAAAAGTTGATGTTACATAGTCATTCCATGCTTTGACCAAAAGACCAAAAATAACTAAGTTCGGAAAACCGATTTCGGGAAGGGATTTTACAACGTTAGAATGCGAGGATCCCTGACGAGGGATCGGAACAAAATTTTCGGTATGGTTATCGGTAAAATTTCCCTTGTCAATTTTACGGGATAACAGCTGGCTCTTTCTGGGGACTATCCCTGAGCAAACTTGGGGGTAGAGAATCCCAGATCTCATGTGCCTATCCATTGGGTAACAGAGTCAAAAACAAGGGCGACCGGAGGGAGAACAAAGGAAACACACAACAAACCGAAAGCAAACACACGACGAAAACAAACACACAACTAAAGCAAACTGTACAAAGAAGAGAGCAAGCTCTACTTCTTGAAAATTTTCAGATGTTGCCCGCTATAAGGAAGCGGGAGCTCGGTTCCATCCAGATATGAGAGATAGAAACTATTCTCTCCGTTGAGCTGCTTGATCTTGAAGGGCCCTCTCCACAGGGAATCAAACTTTCCGTGCATGCCCTTTGGCTCTCTTCGCTTGTCCCACAGAAGGATGAGGTCTCCCACCTGGAAATTCCTTTGCTTAGCTTTTTTATCGAATAATCTCTTGACTTGATTCTGATGTTCGGTGATCCTGTCGACCACTCTTACTCTCTTTTCTTGAGCTCTACATCGGATACATAATCCTCTTTTGAGAGAATTTTGGAAAGTTTCATCTTGATAGCTCGTGCCAATCACGAAGCGGGAAGTTCAAGCGAGAAATGGGAAGCTTGGCATCGAGTGCCATATAACACTCGGAAAGGTGACATACCAGAGAGACCTCTTGGGAGTAATACGATCGGCCCCACAAAGCGTCGTATAAGGACTTGTGCCACATTCGTTGATTCTCATCCACTAACTTTCGTATGATGGTCACCAAGTTTTGTTGCTTTGGATTCTGCCGACCATTTCCCTAAGGGTAATAATCGAGGCGTGAGCCAAAGTTATCCGTATTCATAGCAAAAACTAATAACTTCCGTGAGGAGAAGTTAGAAGCATTATAGCAATAATCTTGTTTGGAACGCCATGAGCGGTGATGATATTTTCTTTAATGAAATTACAAACAACCTCGAAGTGGCATGCTTGGCAGTATGGCTTCCAGCCCCACTTGGTGAAGTAATCCATTCTTTGTAAGGACATAACTATATGCGGCACTCGATTGAGGATTGAGGCACCAATAAAATCAATTCCCCATTGCACGAATGGTTTGTTGACAATGACAAGCCTAAGGGAAAAAAGCCAACTTGGGCTTCACCCTGCCAAGCAACGAAGCTTGGAAAGGTTCACACTTTTCCACCAGTGCATTGTATCTTGGAAGAGCGTCGCCGCCGATAGTACATAGCTCGGATGATCTTATAACATCACGGAGGAAGAGAAATGACCTCCACAAGGATGAATTATGAAAACTTTCGAGTAACTTTACTGTTGTGGTTTGTCAACACATCGCAAAAAGACGCCATCTATCCCACGTTTATATAAACCGTCATCCCAGATGACATATTTAGCTGCTCTGAGCTTTATAGTTTACTTCTCCTTTGCAGTTAGGTGTGCTGGGCATTCGCCGTAGGTGAGGAAGAAAGCAATATCGGAATACCATTCATCACTAGTCGCAACAAATAAGACCAGAGGCAGTGAATCGGGTTTTCCAGCTGGTCTTGTGCTTCATCGGTGTAGTCATCCTTTTCATCAGGGTTTTCTGAATCTTTGTTTTCAGCCATAAGCTGACATAGGCCCTTGCCCCTTACCAGCTTGGTTGGTTTAATATCCAGGTCATACTCCTGAACCTTCGCAATCCAATTTCCTCGCAAGCTTCCTAACTCCTGTTGAGTTAGAATTGATTTGACCGCCGTGTCAGGGACCAGCACCACCGTATGAGAGTTTAGAATGTAATACCTGAAATTTTTTTGCTTTGACAATGGCGAAGGCATGCTTTTCCAGTTGAGACATTTTTAGTTCGTGAGGCTTGAGGGGAGAGCTCATGAATGCAATCGGAGATTCAACATCCTCCGAATTCTTTTGCATCAAGATTGCGAGACACAGTATGCTCAGATGCGTAACTATACATGATGAAGTCCTTGGAGAAATCGGGACATACTAGGAGGCCAGTGCGTGAGCAACAGGAAGCTTTTATCTCTTGAGCGACCTTTTCCTTCCTCACTCCACCGGAAAGTTGGTAACCCCTTCATCATGTTCAATATGTGACGAGTCTTCTCAGCAAAGTTAGGAACAAAACGCCTAAGAAAGTTCACCTTTCCGAAGAAAGAATGAACGCCAGTCTTACTTGTAGGCAGAGTAAGGCTCTGAATAGCCTTAACTCTTTCGGTATCTATCTTCGTTCCTTCCTTACTAACAACATGTCCCAGCAACTTTCCTTCCATGACTCCAAAAGCAGACTTTTTGGGTTTAGGGAGATCCATGTGTTCTCGGCATCGGCAATACTTGATCGAATGATCACAATGATCATTTTGTTGTTTAGAGAACATAGTTAAGTCATCTAGATAAACCACAATGACCTTCCCCATCATACCTTTGAATGCAAATTCCATGGCCCGCTGAAAAGTGGCGCCAACATTAGTTAGGCCAAAAGGCATCCTGCTGCTATGTAGGCAAATGTACCCCGAGGGGAGTAGTGAATGCCATTTTAAATTGATCTTCAGGTGAAACTTCAATCTGATTGTAGCATGAAAAACCATCAAGCATGGACAGCATCTCTGATCCAGTTACTGCTTGCAGAACTTGATCCATTATAGGAAGTGGGTAGTTGTCTTTCAAGGAAGCCTGATTCAAATTGCGAAAGTCTACACATATGCGTATCTCGCCATTTTCTTGCACACCTTTGGCACAATATTTGCTACCCAAGTACTGTGATGGATAGGAAAGATGATTCTCGCATCCAGCATTTTCTAAATTTCAGCCTGGATGGTGCCTGAAATCTTAGGATTATAATGCCTCTGCTTCTGGCGAAAGGCTTTGACATCTTCTTTCAACGGGATGTCATGCTGGATGTCCTTTGGCTTAAAAGACTTTAGATCGGCATAGGACCATGCCAATACATCCATGTATTTCTTCAGCAACTTGACAAATTTCCGCTTCTCTTCAGGCGTGTAACATTTTCCAATGTTCACAAACTGCGGGTGCTCTACCGAACCTATATTGACCGGTTCGGTTTCTGGGGATGAGTCAGGATCATCTCACCTCTTCTTTTTCACAAAGCGATCATATGCATCGAATAGCCACTCCCGGAGAAACCAGGCCCTTTGGAATTTTATTTCCTTTGAGCTGACATATGTCGTCATTCCCTTCAGATTCATCGTCTTGATCGGTGACTGATTCATGGCAAGTGGAAGTAGATCCTTCAAAGTGCAATTCTTTAAAATTTTCCGCCTTCTCTAGAAAGGTAATGAGTTGATTATCATCGTTGAACACTTGCGTCTTTGAGAATTGTGCGGCACACTCGGGCGGAAAACCACCTCAATGGTGTATTTGTTTGTTTTCAAACTGGGTGAGGAGCATGAGGGATCTTTGAAATAGCCAATGAATCGGCCATGTCATTTTGAGCTCTTGGAATGGATTGATTGAAAAGCATCAAACTCTTGATGTTGTCCCATACTACATTACGGTAATGCTGAGCCTTTCATTCTTCACTTGGTAAATCCTTTTAACTTGATTTCTGACTAGCTCTGCATCACCTTGCACTTTCTGATTTTTGATCCCTCTCTCTCTTGCTGCTGCATGCCGAGTAACAAAGATTCATACTCGGCGGTGTTATTCGTATTAAAAAGCTGCAAGTTGAAAAGAGAGGAATAATCTCCTCTTCGGGATATATTAGCACGGCTCGGCACCACATCCACTGGTTGCACTGTGTTGCCATCAAAGCTGCAAAGTCAGATCTTATTAAGATCTTCTTCTTAAACGAGAACAACCATTTTGTCAGACTCGGTAGACAAGAAATAGTTCCCCATCCCTGACGATTCAAAAAGGATTTGAGCTTTGGGGTCCTCAGAGCTAGTAACTAAGTACTTCTTTTGTGATTCTGGCTCCAAAGTCTGCATTACACCTTTGATGGGGATTCTAGCCTTAGACCAATCCATATGAATCTCCCCACCAACTTTGCAAAAACTTCTTCCCAGCAAAATTCCGTAGGCTGCCGGAATGTCGGCAACGAGGACGGTCATCTTTACTCTTTTATCTGGGAACGCCGCAAATGCAAATTGTGCGTCTTTGATTTGACCAATTAACGGAACCTGCTTGGTTTCCAAGGAATAACATCTGCCAAAAGGCTTGGTAAGGGTGAGGCCCAAAGCATGGGTGACTTTCAGGCATGACATTATCGGAATCTCGAGAATCAATTATGCAATTACTCAACTTGTGACCATTGATTAGGAGGGAGAGATAGAAAGGCTCTATCTTGCCTGATGCAGATGTTGAAGCAACATTTATGTGGGATTCAGGGGGAGTGGAAAGGATTCCTTTTGGGGAAACCTGATTAGATACAACAGCTTGACTTTGAATATACTTGGTCAATCTTACAAGCTGTTCGGGATTTGACTGAAGGTACTCAGCTTCAGACATTTGGATCTTGGTCTTTTTACATGATCTATGATATCAAATGCGGCGAGGGTTACGTTGGTGAAGGAATGAGTCCCTCACTTCGCGATGGTGGAATAGGATTACTGGTCTTGGTAGGAACATGAGAGGACTGATTTGGAGGAGAGATGGGGGGAAAAGATTTCCTTGTAAAAGACTTAATAGGGAGCTGAGTAGGAAGAGGATTACCTCTTTTAGCAATGGTTGGAGCGCGTTTGACACGACCTTCTCCATACGCACATGGGGCGACATCTGCTTCTTTTCCTTGCGGCGGGTAAAAGCGACATATGATTGTCGCTCGCATAGCGCATGTGTACCTTCCTCTTCATCAGATTCTTCCTCATCAAATTCCATATATCCGATAGTAGAGTCGCAGTCGGCTCACCGACGTCTTGATCATCTTCGTCCTGAGACGTAGGTTCTTCATAATACTGCTCTTCTTCTTCAATTTCGGCCAGAGCGTTGACCGGAGGAGCCTCAAGCGCCAGCCACGGAGCAGTTGCGGGTAAGCGCGGCCTTTGTGAAATGTTGTTAGGAATGAAATTCCTCCGCGGAATATCCCGGTATGAGGAACTGGGGGAAGCCTGGGCCAACTGCTTCTTCAATGCAAGCAAGTCGTTCGCCATCTTTTGAAAGGCCGGATCAGACGAAGTAGTGGGCGAAGGGCCCGAAGATTTAGGCTTGGATGATTCCTTTTTCAATTCGCCAGATATTATCAAATTATCTTCTATTCGAATGGCAGCGGCTGGGTGAGAATCAAGGTAGCCACTCGCTCTTGAAGGAGCAAGAAACTAACTTTTGAGCTCATAGCATTTACGAAGAAACACTTTTGATTTTCCGGTGTTGGAAGCATGGCAACAGGGACACGGTTGATTAATGCATTGAACCTGGTGATAAAATCATGCATGGTCTCATTGGCCTCCTTCTTCAGGTGAGTGATCCGTGATAATAATGCAAATGCATCTTCTGAAGGTTTGTACTGTCTTGAAAAGCATCCCATGGTGGCTTGACTAGTAATAGATCCGGCTGGTAAATGCTGAAACCATTCAGCTGCAGGTCCTTGTAGAGTTTCCAGAAAAAGGTGAACCAACACATCCTCATGAGTTACATCCAGGATACTGCATGACATGATGAATGCAGATATGTGGGAATCCGTGCTTTGATTTCCGCTCCCGTCGAATTTGGGAAAATTCTTTCGGTTTCCGTGAGGGAGCGCGTGAACTGGATGTGGTAAAGCCAAGGGACCCATAGCATTTCCCCATGGTACCGCCATTTGAAAAGCCGGAAAAGAACACGAGTTGGAAGTGTGGTTCCGCTGAGTAGCAAGGCACTACAAAGGGATGTGGATGCCCCTTGCGAAAGATTTTTCCTTCGTGGAGGTGAGATACTCCTGGATGACCGGTCAGTCAGAGCTTAGCATTGAAAAACATGCCGGTGTTACACTGAAATTGTGCCTTTGAAGCAAATCGAAAGTAGGATCAGTTTCTCCATGAGCTCTTCTGCTACGCGTAAAGGGTTCACCTACCAGCGTGTCTTCCCGATCTGTGATTTTGTAGCGATTCAAAATTTCTTTTTGGCTGTACTTGCTGATTTTCTGGCTTTTCTGGCAAAAACCAGCAGCATGTACTTTTCTAAATATTTAAAAACTATCCTCTTCAGAAAACCGATTGCGGTTAATGACAAATAACGAGGATAAAATGGTAGAGAAGATTAGCAAGCTGATTTTCAGATCTAATTTTGACTTTTTCAAAGGGTTTCAATCTTTTGGTAGACAGTCAAAAACTCATATCTATGGCAAAATACTGATTTTTATAAAAACTCAGCGAACTAAAGGTCTCCAACTAGGCCAGATCTATGGATCTCAGAAGAAAATTTTCAATTTGGAGCACCTTTGCAAAATTTCAGATTTTTAACAAAAATTTCAAGTTTGCAAACAGGCGATGATTTTTCTATGATTTTCTATCCTACCACCATCATAGATCTGATAGATCTATTCGATCCCAATGAGTTGTCAAAAGCTGTTGGTCCTAAAATGCAAGCTTGGGCAGATCTATGGATAAACGAGCCAACAGTGTGCAGGGCATAGCCCCTCTTTGAGTCAGCAAAGTGAAACTGGTTTATTGCTATTCTACCAGCAGGAATCTTGTGCAAGTCTCACAATATTCTGCCTTCGGGGGTTTGGGATCTCATCCCAGTAGGGTGTTTCCGACTGCGAAAAGAAAGGAAAGGAAGAGGGGATGAAGAAAGAGTAGGTCCGAAGGGAGAAAAGAAATGAATTCCAAAGCAGAAAGGTCAGAAGGTTTATGTTTTGGGATTGGTAGTAAACAGAGCCAAACCTACTTGCATAAACGAGCAAAGCAATACTGATGATGAATAAATGACAATAAAATAGAAGCAGATTTAACAGAATAAACACATAGATCAGACATAAGAAAGATCTGATGCAAATAACACACGTATTCAGCACAAAGTCTAAATATTGTATTAATAATCCTTCTGTTACAAAAAGCTCAAAGTCTTTTCTCCTCACTCCTATTTTTCATCTGAAAGATATTCACTCATGCCCAATACAACAAGTATTGGGGTATTTATAGAAGAAGGAGAGAGAAGAAGGCAAAAAGGAGCCAACCACTTATTTACAAAGATATTTACAAAATATCTAAAAGTCATGTTGACTTTTGACAACTTGATGGATGACATCATCCCATGATGCAACATGGATGATGTCATCATTTGTGTCAACATACTCCAGATATTCCCAAAAAGAAAGTCAAAGAAGAGAGAGAGAGAGAAGAAGAAGAAGGAGGAGAAGCTACTCGTCGTCATCATCCTGCGGCCGAAAGGGAGTGGACTGCTTTTGCTGTTGCTCAGGTGACGAGATATGGAATTGGGAGCGGTATTCCATAAACTTGTTGATCATGGGCCCTAGTTGATCCTGGGAAGGATCCTTGTGCTGCTCACTGATCGCCTCACAAGTCTCCCACTCATCTATGAGTTTCTCGGGGAGTTTGGAATAGTCTTTTTCCGCTTCAATGAGTAACCCAATGAAGTCCCGACAGTGTATTAGAGGTTGTTGATAGACTGCATCAAAAGTGACCTCGGCCCCATCCTTGAGAAATGATCTCCTTGAATATCTGGATGGTTTTATCAGCTTTTCTTAAATTGAAGGAAGGAGTAAGCAACCCTGGCGACATGTTGACAATGATCTGTTCCATTTGGTGCATCGCGTCCAGGGCTTCTTCCTTCACCTTGTCGATCTTTTCTAGGACAAATTCCAGCTGATCCACCCGGTGATCCAAAGTGGACATGATTTTGTTGAGGGCCCTGGGATGGCCGAAGACACCGAACTTGACCGGATCTTGGTGAGCGGTCGAACATTTGTTGAAAGGTCGTGCTACGGTCAGCATGTTCGAGCTCTTGATATGGGTCCCGCTAACGCTTGGAGCTCTTTATTCACCTTGTTGATGTTCAAATACAAGTCAGAGAGCTTGGTGATTACTTTTTCGCTGTCTTTGAGGATCTGGCTCCTCCAAGTGGAAACGGCCATACCCTTTCGCCGATCTTTGCATATTCATTAATTTTCTCTGGCTCGAAGCTTGAAGTCTCGGCGGCGATTGTGGGGGCGCTTTTGCCCATTTTCTGTAAGGCTTGGAGCAGATATTTATTTTGCTCTTTCAGTTGCCTTTTCTCCTCTTTTGTTTCCTGAAGCTTCTTGCAGAGGGCGTCAACTGCAGAAAGGGCCTCCCCCTGAAGACTTTCAGAAGACGTCCCCATTGTGACTTGGGTCACAGTATAATGTCGGGAGACAGATCCTTTTTATCCTTGAGAGGAATGGGGCACGCGATCTCCATTACCCTCTCTCCCAAGCACTTTGAGAGAAGCGTGGAAAATTGGTGCGCCAAAGGCGCATGTATTGTTTGTGTAACATGAACTTTTCGTGCGCCAAAGGTAACTTGGCGCGGCGCACAGAGGGTCTACACAACATGATGTTGCTGTAATGAGGAATGCGCCTGCGCCGTTATAGCTTTGTACTTAGCGCGTATGAAAGGGGTGTTTCATGGATGCTGGGTGTGCCAAAGGGTGCACGAATCTTTTGTGTTGCATCCAAATTTGATGCGCTTAAGGGCGCACGGAAGTGGTTCGGCAGATGCGATAGAAATGTGCCATGAGGGCGCATCTTTTTATGATGTAACAGAGGCGACAGATGCGCCAAAGGCGCAACTGTTTTTGATGTTGCATAGCAAGTTTATGCGCCACAGGTGAAAATGGTTTTTAGGTCTGTTCATTCTCTCAGAGGGGTTTCCACATAAGTTTTAGCTTTCTCAAGGTTCATATGAAGGAGTGCAATACCAAGAAGGATCATCAAGCCAACATCATTTTTAGGACAGAGCTTCTTCTTCTAGCAGATCTGGAAAGAGGAGGAAATGTGGAAGGATAACAAAGGGGGGGCAAGATCATAATCTATTCTCTTCATCCTACTGATCCATCCTAGCAATCAAAATCCACAAAAACAAAAAGCACGAAAGACTGAAAACCACTTACCCGGATATAAACGATGAAAAAGCGTGAGAATGGGTCCACAACGTGTTGAAAGCGACAGGGTAGATACTGACAAGTTCAGAGAAAATATCACATGTTTTACATTGGTGATAATGACAACGCAGACGCGCCTATATATAGGTGAAGAAGTAATAAATGCACCACCAACTTTTCAAGTGGCGCATGAAAAGCATTGTCGACATCGAAAGTATGCGCCCTTTGGCGCACCAAAGCGTCTGACAACACAAAGATATGTGCACCTTTGGCGCACTGGAAGCGGTGTCGACATAGAATATTTGCGCCTTTGGCGCACCGAAAAGTGGTGCAACAAAAGTGTTGTTGACACAAAGGCGCATGTGCCTTGGCATTCACAGGAAAGACTCAACATATCAAGGCGCACCAAAATGCCTGTTGACACAGGAAAATATGCGCCAAAGGTTTAAAGGGGGCACATCAAAAGTTGATGTTACATAGTCATTCCATGCGCCCAGCCAAAAGACCAAAAATAACTAAGTTCGGAAAACCAGATTTCCCGGGAAGGGATTTTGCAACATTCCGAATGCAAGGGATCCCTGACGAGGGATCGGAACAAAATTTTCGGTATGGTTATCGGTAAAATTTCCCTTGTCAATTTTACAGATAACAGACCGAGGAACTAAGTGCATCATAGGGTAGTGAGTGCAGCATGTAGAAAATGATACAATATAGGTGATTATGAAAGATGGCCATGTGTAATGTATAATGTGTGATGTAATATGTGTAGTATATGAGTGTATGACACCTATACGATGAAAAGGTAATATGATGTGTGATGTGCAAAATGTATATGATATATAGATGCGCAAATGTTGAAATGTTATAGACTAAATGTAGAATGTATGGAATGAGATGTGTGATGAAGTGCAATGTATAATGCCTATAGTGTAATGTGTGGAGTTCATGTGTAGTAAGCCCTCAAAATTCAAGTGTGAACTAAAGAAAAATAGTATGTCATTAGGTAATGACAACCATTATAACATATATATGACTAGATGCAAGATGAGATGATGCTAAGATGAGGTATGCACAAATATTAAGAGTGTGATGTACTATTATGTAAGGGTACTAAAATGTGGCGGAGTGTAAATACTATGCCCCCAAGTATGTGAGATGAAGGAGGCTATCATGTAATGTCATATAAGAGATCATCGCTTTTAGGATCAAAGTCAAATTGATAAGCATTGGTGACTTGATAAGGTATAATATATGGTTGATCATGTAATGATCCATTAAGGCGTAAGTTGTACATGCCCATAGAATACTCCTCATCGAGTTAATTAAGGAAGTGGACAATTGTGTGCATACCAATGAGTGATATTTTTTTGTATCCTATGAAAGAGCTATTGCAGATGAAAACACATCCAAAAGGCATAGGAAATGAAATTTCTATATGATCAGGATCTAGAGTGCCCCTAATATAATCAAGCCATGATTGTCCTAATGTAAGTGGTGAAGAGAAATGAGTGTGAGATAGATGAAGCTGGAAGATGAAATATGTGTAAACCATAAGTAGTGGTAATAGTGATGAAGCCATAATAGAGATGAGAAGCATATGGTGCAGGATAGAGATCCTCAAAAGAAAAACCTAGGCAAGCCAAACCCTCATGTGTACATATGGTGTCGTCACATGTAGGATCAAATGGAATATGTTCCCAATAGGATTCATTCATGAAGAGCGTGCAAGTAAATGGTGGGCGTGTTGATGTAGATGGTACATGTGAAGGTGTAGGTGATAGAGTGACATCCATATAATGGACAGACCTCGATATGGAATCATAGCAGTAGTAGTAGTAGGTGGCATAGAATAAACTACATCTATCACACAAATGGTACCATTAAGTAGTGGTAAGTGAGGTGGTTATTCCCGAGGTTGGGGCTTAACTATAATATATGTGCATGGAATAGGAAGTTCAATATTGGGAGCCCATTCGCAATATTGAAATGGATTGGAATCATGAAAAATAGTGTACTCAATGTCTTCATGTAATAATTTGACATAATTATGTACAATAGAGGCAACAACTTATATGACATGAAGCCATGGCCTACTAAGTAGATAGTTGTAGGAGAATGAGAAATTAAAAAAAGACAAAGTGTGGACAATATTTGGACCAACAGTGATAGACAATGTAATGTGACCAAGACATGGATGGACATAACCATCATAAGCACGTAGTGAAATACTAGATGGACTAATGTCACGAGTGGAAAGACCTAAAAATTCAAGGAATGACATGGGACACAAGTTAAGTTCAGATCCATTATCAATCAAAGTGCACTTAACACATACATTATGAATACGACATATGATATGCAGAGGTGGGTCATTATCAAAAGTATGAACATCAATGGGAAGATTAGACTTGAACATTATTTGTGAGGAGAATGAATCGAAAAATGTTTTATAAATCATGTTTGGATGCATATCAACACAAATGCGACTAGTAGTGAGAAGATGTTGGACTCTATGTAGTAAATCAGGATTTGCAAGCAAATAATCATTGATTGAGATACTCATGATGACCAAACCCTAGGATGACAAGTAATGAATGAAGAACCTAGAAGCATGAATGATCGAGTCAGGTTCACCAAAATGATTAACTAAAATCAACTAAGATATGAAGATAATGATAGTTAATCTAAGCTAGAACAACATGTAAATATAGTAAATAAATGTAGTAAATGACTATGGAAAATGACCCAAACAACTATGAAAATGGAAATGCTAAACCCTAGAGTACTAATAGAGTTATAATGAAATCAGATGATTAGAGGAGATCTTTGGATTGTTTTGCAGAGGTGACTGGAGAAACTGGAAGTAGTAATGACTGTGTAGAGGCCCCGAAAAGGATGGATTTGACCTATCTAATCCGAACTAGAGTGCTAGAGAGGGACCGGGGCACCTACTTGGCACTCTAGTCTATAAAATGAGTTCCCTAGTCTGTGAAAAATATCTAGAAATAAGTTTCACATATTTTCCAAGTGTTCTCGAAACCCTCACTATCTGTCGCATCAAGTATGTTGCATTGTGCTAGATGTCATTGATAACCAAAAATGAAAAAAGACATACAAAACCCTAAACAAGCATCAATCCCTAAAATAAATTCATATGATAGGGTCAGACCGACCTCGGCTACCACAATAGTGAACCTACCAATTGAGCGTTGCACTACATTCCAGGACCCAAATGTAGTTTTGTGTGTGTGTGAAACATGTACTAGGTTACTCTTGTATCAGTCAAACTTTGTGATGTAGCAACTAACTAACTATGTGTTTTAAAAATGTAATAGAATGGTGGATGAAATAGAATAGAATCCTCCCGTATGCTTGTGTGATTTAGATGAACAAGTCTTGTCCCTTGTGAAAGGGCTATGTGGATGAAATGACCTCCAAATGTTACTAATGGATGTAACTCTAGGTAGATGGTAGTAGTGACTAGTTCTTGGTCCCTCATTATGGTTTCATAACTTTATATTTATAGGGTTCTCTTAATCTAATTTTGTAATTCACCCCGAATGTTTCGACAACCAAAAAGATAAGAAGTTGAAATGGCTAAAAAGTCGCGGGAAATTTAAAAAAGGATCGGCGCACCACGGTGGGACTAGGGTGCTCATGGGCACTCGGTCAAAGCTAAAGCGAGAAGATGATAAAAACTTACTTGGCATGTGTACGGTGGAGGCCAGAATACCGCAGTAAATCAAATAAAATTGTCCAAGATAAGGGGTTAATTTTTAGTTTCTTCACTCAAAAACCCTCTAAATAGTAGCATGAAACCGGGAATAAATATTACCCAAAGTGCATGATTTAGTGACTACAGGAGGAATTTACATCATTGAGGAGAAAGGGGGGAAATTTGTTAAGGAATATTATTATCGTGAGTATATTGTAGAGCTCACACCTAGTAACCAAAGTAGTTCAACATCAATATAGAAGAAAGCAACAATGAAGCAATTAGTGAGACAAACCAAACCCACATAGACACAAAGTTCTTTGAGGCTCATTCATCGAAGACATAAAGCTCTCTTTGATCACCATGCTTACAAAGTGCATACAAGAGGGAAATAAAGGAAAAACAAGAAAGGGAAAATAGAAGAAGTGTAGCTTTTATTTCATGTGTAGTGATGAATACAAAGCTTCAACCAAGCTACCACAATTCACAATGCTACAGAGTAGAAGTTCTTCAAAAATCAGAATCCTTTGGAATGGAGAAGCCATCCTAATTTATAGCAATCCCAATTTTCCTTTTACCTCTCTCACATGACTCTTTCATTTTCCATCTTCCAATTGTGACCTTTTATTTTTCATGAATTAAGTATTTCTCTTAGAATTTTGAGAAAATACTTTTACAAATTTAAAATAGGTCACTTAAGTGAATAGGATGAAATACAATGATTATGCTCAATGAAGAATTAGAAAGGGGAGAGAAAGGAGAGGGGTAGAAAGAGAGCGAGAAGAGAAGGGAATGATATTTCTAGTGAATTAGCATCCTCAAAGGACTTTGGAATTTAAATCTCGGATGGGGGTCCTCTCGGAATGGAAAAATGTTCCTTGAATTGTTTATTGAACCGAGTAATTACAGCTATCAAATTCTCTTCCCTAGAATACAAACGCAGCCAAGTACCTTGATCCATGTGCTGGAACATCCCTGATTCTTTGACATTGATGAAGCCATTCTTTGCAATCCATTGTAATTGAGGAAATACAACTTCCGATCGGCTAGGGACTCTAAATTATTTTTTCTTGAAGGAAAGAGAGTCACTTGCCTCCTTCTTGACCATCTCCTGGAATGTGATGATGAGTTCCTCTAATGATGAGTCTTTGGTGAGTAGAGGGAACTCAAATATTTGAACACAGTGGTATAGTTCATTCAAAAAATTTGAAAGTTAACGTCCCCATGAGTCCAATTCGGATATGAAATTTTTGAGAATTACATATTGTACATCCAAGATGTGGATCCAAACTTGGGATAGGTCCTCGACATTTGATACAAACACCTCTCTACTCACGAGAGTATAAGAGTTGAAGGAACTCGCGGACGCTATTGGGAGTATCTTGTCCAAATCACTCGACCTCTTTTACAAATTTCTCCTCCATCTTACTTACTTCAGCCAATGTTTCATGAGCATATTTGATAATTAAAATGAGGTAAGGACACAATTCATTTCCTTTCTCAATGATTTCTTCAATCCACTTTTCATTGTCTTTACCCCATGTATTCTTGTGATTTCTTGATTGCTTTGGGGTCAATACTACTACGATTAGAGGATGTCTTCGATCGAAGAGAGGATGTTGATTCAAGTTCGAGAAGGGTTGGATGCATGCATTGAGAGATTTCACATCACATGTTCATCCAAGGGAAATTCATGGAAATGGGGGACAAAAAGGGGGTCAAAAGTGGACACATTTTTCCTTAAATCAGAAAAACCTAAACTTCGTCCAATAATTTAGCATGCATATGCTCAAAAATTGACAAAGTGATAAGAATGAGTACCGTAGAGCTCAGAATCTAGTTTCTAAACTACTATTTTTTTCTTAAAATGGTGGAGATTAAGAGGGTCAAATGTGGTGTGCACATAAATTATGTCTATTTTGTGTTAAAAATATAAGAACCTATTGTGTTTTTGCCCCCATTTTTGAGTTCTATAAATTATTTTTCAAATCCCTTTGGTATAAAGTTAGCTAAGACCATGTGTGAGGTCCCACTAATTTTTCATAATTTTTGGATGAATATATAATTTTTTATTAATTTTCAAAGTGCACATATCCCGAAAATGAAATATTTGTGTGTACACCCCCATAAATTTGAGAAAAAAAAATGTCATTTTTGTTTTTTTAGTGTGTGTAGAATGGAGTTTAGAAAAAACCACTTTTTTTTAAATTTTGATGAAAAAATCATAAATTGTGCACCAAAACATATGCATAGGTTTTTGCAAGAAAAGAAGGCACTAGTAAAAGAAATTATGGATGAAATCCTTAAACTAATCGGATTTTAGAAATAATTATATCGTCACCAAGGTAAAACCAAGCTTGACATTGTAGTATAATTTTTTTAATATTATGTTATAATGCATGAGATATCGGGGTGTACATGTGAGATTTTGATTTTTTTCTTTCAAACAAAGATTATGCACTGATTACACGGTACCCAATCCTTAGGTTTGGACATCGAAGGAAAATCCAAGCGTATGGATTGGGAATTTCAAACTCAAAGAAGATGAAACGCGAGTTCCCTATAACACGGGCATGTTATAATGCATTCACGTTCCTATTTGTAATGCGGAATATGTCCAAAACAATAACAAAACCATGTTATAGCATGAACACATTTTAACAAGATCGTGTTATAACATGATCACATTTCATCTTGGTAAATCCAATCCATAACGCGCTCGCGTTATAACATAACCTCAATTTTTCCCTTTCGCATTATAACATACCCAAGCCATAACCTGAGCACGTTGTGGCCAAAATGGCCAAAAATGGATTTTTGTCCACTTTTTGGTCCCCCATCTTTCTGCACTTTCCCCCAATTGTATACGATGATTCGATTGTATTCTCTAGTATGAGAAAGAAGATGGGAAGAGGATTCTTCAAACAAGTGAATGTCACCTTTGTGAGAAGCTTGACCCAATGAGATGCGGTTCAACTCATAGTCAGATGAATTCATTTCCTCCATGGGCTTATCAGTCTTGGGCCTCGCCAATTTGACATATTGGTTACCTGAATTACCGTTGAAGAAGCGGGACATTATCTAGGATTTCATCTTTCATTTGGGCTTCCATACCTTTGATATTTCTTCGATACTTGGTATGACAACTTGTTTTTTTGTTCTTGGCTCGTTTTTATCATATCCAAGATCCATGGGAATGGTTCACCTTGTACTAACATGGTGCTTTCCACACTTAGAGAGTGAATTTACTATTTTTAGTAAGTGGAGATTTCCACCCTTTTCGTTCCCACCAATGAGATTGTTTTCTTCAAATCACCCCTGTGTAGAATATTCTTGTCAAGACTACTTTCATGTGATGACCTACTAATAATTTTAAGTGTCCAAATAGAAAACTTACTATTTTTAGTAAGTGACCATTTTTGTTATTTCTATCACTGCTCACTTGTTCTACTTTCTTGGATATCCATGGTGCACACTTCCTTCACATGTTTGCTTATGGAGATGGCTTACCAAAAATAGTAGGCACCCATGTAGAAGGGATTACTATTTTTATCTGAAGTGTGTTTCTAGGTATCGGTTTTCGATGGAACAAAATTTATCGATATGGGTTTTCATTCTATAATGCACCTCTAAATTTTTAGCTCAAACCGGTTGTTAGAAATGGAGATTTTAAATTTTAAAAATTTTGTCATGAGGAAGCGGGCTTTCTTCACTGCAAAAAATTTGGGGTGTTTTTTTGAAATAATCCCTTGGATTCTAACATCCTCTGAAAAACTATAAGATTGTGAAAAACCTCTTATTGATCCATGCACTAGTTTTTATTTATGAACAATATTGCTTGCTTCATCGGTGATGGTGTTCTTGTGCAAGAAATCTCATTTTCTGTCTTCACAAATCCAAATTTTATTTGATTTTTCTTCTTCTTTAGATCATGGATATATGGCAGAAATGTATTGAGCAAGGAAATGGAAATGGTGGAGGAAGGATTCAGAGAAAATTTTGGCAGAGTTTCGGTAGCGTAAGGAGCATGTGAGGGGTTTAAGCAAAAATGGCTATCTCTGCAATTTATAGCTTTGAAAATGGAAGGAGAGAGGTGGGGCACATTATTTATCACCTCATGTACCTTTTAAAAGGTAAAATAGGGACATAAAAATGTGCCTTTCCCTAGCGTGACAAGTGGCGAGTGTTGATTTGATGAGAGAAGTGAAGGGGAAGCCACATTTAAGCACACTGGGGCCTGGAAAATGGTCGTATGAGGAACCTGGAGGATAAAAGGGGGTGGGGATAATTTTCTCTTGTCCCATTTTTTCCCATTTGATAGGTTCAAAATGTGTTCAAAAATTTTCCCTAGCCTCACAAAGTGACAAGTGGCATGCATGTGGGAGTTGGTGGAGGAGCTGGTCAAACTGGTCAAAGGGGCTTAACATGAGTCGTCGGGGTCATATGGGTGTCCAGGAGGCTAAATAGGGGTGGGGCACAATTTTTACACCTCATTTCCCTTTTAAAAGGTGAAATGGGGACATGAAAATATTCCTTAACCTTAGGTTGACATGTGTCCCATTGGAAATTTGGTTAAGTATCGAAGAGCGTAC
Source organism: Taxus wallichiana var. yunnanensis (assembly GCA_018340775.1). NCBI lineage: Eukaryota > Viridiplantae > Streptophyta > Pinopsida > Cupressales > Taxaceae > Taxus > Taxus wallichiana. The sequence goes on from CM031244.1 coordinate 742,620,576, forward strand.
CTTGAGAGCTGACTTGTGAAGGCCATATCTTGAGCTCCTGGATGATTTTTTGGTGCTTCCTTATATGATTTTGCATGAAAAACATCATATGAGAAGAATGGTGAGGGTATAAATGCTTTAATATGACTAAAACACCTCCAAATGTTTCTTTTTTCTCGGGACCGCTAGTTGTGTGCCAAAAGAAAGAGTTGCCTAGAGAAATGTATGGGGTTTCAAGATGTCCTATCTTTTCCACCATGTAGAGTATTGAAAATTATTTCCATAGGTACTTTTTTGGGCTTGAAACTCATTATGGAGCTCCCAGAAATATTTTTTGAAGTTTAGGTCCTCTTTCGTGGTGTAGGCTCCTTCAGCCCAAAAACCTGCTTTCGTTGAATTGGCTCCAAAACCTCCAAAACTTCCCAAAATATTCAAAAATAAGTTCCAAAAAATTTTTAGCTCTTGAATACTCCTCCATGATGATTTTTATCCTTTATATCCACTTCGGGGATGATGCACTAGTCATAGGAAGGTTGATGATAGCCCTTCCCAAAATGGCTCAAAACTCCATTGTTGAACACTTTACTCTAGAAGTTCCTTGAATGATTTTTGCTTCCTAAATAACCTAGGGGGTACATGAAAATCACTTAGGGGTCACTTTGATGACATGATAGGGATCGTATGGATGGATGAAATTACCTAGGAGTGTCTTGCGAATGTATGACTTAGAAAATTTCCGACACTATGATATGGTTATCCTATTTTCGGGTGAATTTTTCCCATGAAAAACATAAGAAAACTGTTGCTCTAGCTTGGGGACACATTTTGGATCGAGCACAATGAGGACATAACATGAGAATAACATAATCTCAATTTAATTCATGTGACTAGCGTTTTATCCATCGGGCTTCATGGGGTCATTAGAGATATGCTACACAACTTCCCTTATTTAACACACACACACACACACACACACACACACACACACACACAGAAGAAGGAAACACATGATAAGGGAAAATAACACACAAAATAAAATGGAAATTATATATAGGGTAGGGATATCTACAGAGGTAGAAAACTAATATACACATACCCGGCGATGGGTTGACAAAAGTGCATGCCATCATGGAATAGCGGACTGAAATGTGATCTTTGAAACACAAAAACTATTATATTATCAAACCTTGTTTTTGTGATTGCTTTGCATGGCTTGATAAGAAGAAGACAGACCATGATTAAATCTTCATATTCACAAGACACTAAGAGTTTTCTTGCATTCGGTGAAAACCTAGTCACCTTCTTGAAATTCTTACCTCTCAAGGCTTCCTCTTGATGTCCTACGATCATGAGCCACCATTTCTCCATATTTTCAAAATTGGAAATATTGACCTCATTATGGAAACACTTTTCATCCTTGAATTTCAGCATGAGGACATTTATTGAATTTATGGGGTACTCGAAAGAGTGAGAACAAACTAATTTCTTTCCTATTCACCAACTTCTTTTAAGCATCTCCCTTTTTTCACTCGAAAAGATGCTTTCAAAAAAAAGGTCATATTCTGGGCCAAATGTGTTCATCATCTTCGATAACTTGATGCAACATGAAAACATGTTTGAGACATATCGGAGCTTGGGAAAAAGTGAGTGTAATATTATTTTGAATCCCTTGACAGAATCATGCACATTCTCACTTTGTTGTTTGGAGCAATTATCATCAATATCCATGTGCTCAAAGCTCATCTTGACATCATTTTTGAAATTTCAACCCTCCATTTCTTCGTAGAGGCATTCTTTACCTTGAGTGTATTTTTCCATGTGAACTCTTTTTTTGTACTAGTGGATCATTTTGAAGTGGTGTGACCAAGTTGATTTTGAACACACTCCCAATGCTCTCGCAACTTTTCAATTTGTTTTGAACAACTCTCCTTAATGCAAATCAACTCAACATTTTCCCTATCATTATCCCCCATAGCAGAGATGTTGTCTTCAAGATTAAAGAATTCCAAAGGAGATTAGACAACCTTACTTCTTTTTCATTCACGACCTTCTTCACATACAATGTGGAAGAAAAAAAGTATCTTCACATAATGTGAAAGAAAAAGGCATTTTTCACATTCAACAATCAAGACATCAGGGAAGTCATCAAGCTCATCCATCTATTTGTATCAACATCAAACATTGGTGTATCAAAATGAACAACACAAAATTGATTCATACTTATCTTGCATCTCCATAGCCTGAGTCAAGATTTCAAGACCGAGTTGAGGATCTTTAGTTTTCTTTAATATTTCTTGATGTATGAGATGGTTCTACCAAGATCATCATAGGCTCATTTTCATTAGAATAATCTTCATGTTGTGCCATCAAGAGATGATTGAAAATCTGATCCATTTGGGGCCATGATTCATTTTTAGCATCCTCATTCACTTCTTCCATGTTTTATGTTGCCCAAGATTCACTTTCTTGCAAGCACAGGCACACTTGATTCACAACACCTTCCAACAAGGAGAAGAGGTCCATGATTTGTGGGAATGGAATTCCTTCGAGGTAAAAATCCGTATCATCCTCTTGGTGGGACCATGTTAAGGAAAAAATGTGGGAAGAACTTTCAACATTATCTTGATCATCCATTATTGAATCCTCTTGCTCAGATGGAAAATTAAAGACTTCATACTCACCGTGATGATTATTCTTCTCCTTGGGTGAGAAGAGATTGTGTTCAAGTTGTTCATTTTCCTTAGCTTCAAAAAGGAAGTGTACCTCTTCAATTTGATCATCTATGATTAATTAAATAATGGATTTTGATTCTTTAATAGCCTCTATCTCATTATTTAACATCTCTTCATTGTTTGAAAAGTGAAAGTTAGAGAAAAGATTATCCATGAATACCTTGCATTTTTATCTTGAGACCAAGGTGAAGGATGGCTTTCTTGTACTTATTCACACACACACACACACACACACACACACACACACACACACACACACACACACGCACACACACACACACACACACACACATCACCATTAATTGAAAGATCAAAACTTGAAAGGATATCATTCATGATTACCTCAAACTCATCATTTTGAGTTTGGGGAATATGATAGGCTTCTTATATTTCATCATATTTGGTGGATTCTATGGAAAGCATTGAATCATCCATTGTGCAACAAGAATCTTCTTCTTTTGAATCTATTGCTCCTCCAATGGGTTGTGCCTTGGGCCAAAAATAATTGCTGAATGGCGGTTCTATCTTCATGTCTTCTACCTCATTCTCAATGACGTTGCTTTTGTTTTCATTGGAAGGTTCCATGATAAGATCTTCTTTAGGATCATCTACGAATACTTTTGGGGATGAACACCTCATAGTCCTGGGCAGTCATCAAGGTACTCCTGAATTTCTTCATTCTTAACAACATAAAGTGCCTCAAGATGTTCATACCTTCTTTTCAAAGCTGAGGCACACCTCCAAATTTCGTGATAGGCTTCTTGGGGTAAAAATTTATTTCCATTATGCTCTGAAGCCTTTCCACTTACTTGATTTTTAACATGTTCATTTTTTCATCACTGTATGCTATGAATTCATCTAGAGAGCGGAGTAAAAGGAAAATGTTCTCAATTTTATAGTGAATTGTGTGAGATTGCAAAAATATTCTCCAACAAATCTTTCATCATTTTCCAAAGTTCTAATTTGATTTTTGTTAGGTCTTCCTCCATAGGACAAATCTCCTCTTCTTCTTCCTTGTTATGGGCTGATTCAATTTTCCTATACATCTCTTCCAAGGCTTCGGCATATTTCATAATTTTAAGGTAGATTTAGGGATTAGAATCTCCTTATACAATGCTCATGAATCTTTGCACATACTCAGTTTTCAAGGATGTCATCTCATCATTTCTATATGTAAGGAAATAATCCATAAGAAGGGAGGTTAACGAAAGACATGATTCCAAGATTTCCATTTAGTTGTGCAAGATTGAAAGTATTTCCTATAAAAATACTTCATCTCCATTGAATTCATACAACATCTTGTACCTCCTTTGCATATTTTTCATCAATCTCTTGCATTCTGGATTATCAGCCACAACAATTCCCATTTTCTTTCCTTTAATAAAGCTCTTATTGAAGTGTAACCAAAAGTATTTGATGACGAGTTCTTTCGCAAGTGGAAATTTTATTATTCTAACTCATCTTTCCTTGGTTTTTAGAGACATGTAACTGTTTGAAGAAATATACCTTTCTGTCATTCTCAAATTTTCCTCTTTGTAAGGATTGGTTTGGAACCATGGCTCAACAAAAATCTTCATTTCCTTGCAGGCATATTCTTCTTCTTCATTATCACTCATTGGTACTTCACTCCAATCTAGAAATTTCTTTATGGTGCGGGAAATGAACATGTCAGGGGTTAGTTCCTTGATGGAGTCACCTTCAAAAATAATTTTCTTTTGAAATATTTTTTTAGTTTTTTAAAATATACTTTTTTGTATTTTTTGGGAAGAGATCCTTTTTGGGTGCACTTGGGAAAATCTCTCCCTAATAGAGTCACCAAAAAATGTTGGTGAGAAAATTTTTGGGTGGACAAATTAGGTCTCTCCACCAATTTTCACAGGGATACGCACCTCTAGATTGAATGGTACAACTCTCATTATTGAATGTAACTAGTCCTAATCCTATTTAAATGTTGTGAGTGTCCAAATTGGTCTCGAATCACACAGGATACTCCACTTAACTGTGGAAAAGTTCTTGTATTAGGGTACAAGGGATTAAATTACAGCGTTGAGGAGAAAGGGAAAATTAGTTAAGGAAGATTATTGTTGTGAGTATATTGCATAGCTCATGCCTAGTAACCGGAGTAGTTCAACATGCAATATAGAAGAAAGCAACAATGAAGTGGTTAGTGAGACAAACCAAACCCACATAGACACAAAGTCTTTGAGGCTCATTCATCAAAGACACAAATCTCTCTTTGATCACCATGCTTACAAAGTGCATATAAGAGGGAAATAGAGGGGAAAAAAGAAAGGGAAAATAGAAGTGTAGCTTTTATTTCATGTGTAGTCATGAATGCAAAGCTTCAACCAAGCTACTGCAATTCAAAATGCTACAGAGTAGAAGCTCTTCAAAATTTGGAATCCTTTGGAATGGAGAATCCATCCCAATTTATAATAATCTCAATTATCAATTTCACCTCCCTCACATGACTCTTTTTCGTTTTGTATTCCACTTGTGACCTATTGTTTTCCATGAATAAAGAATTTCTCTTATGATTTTGAGAAAATACTTTTACAAATTTAAAATAGGTCACTTAAGTGAATAGGATGAAATATAATGATTATGCTCAATGAAGAATTAGAAAGGAGAGAGAAAGTAGAGGGGGAGAAAGAGAGTAGAAGAGAAGGGAATGATATTTCTAGTGACCTCCTTAAGAAATTTGGAAATTACACCTCCGAATGGGGTCCTCACGAAATGGGAACCTGTTCATTGAATTCTTTGTTGAACTGAGTTATTGTAGCTATCAAATTCTCTTCCCCTAGAATACAAATGCATCCAAGTACCTTGATCCATATGACTAGAACATTCCTGATTCTTTGACATTGTGGAAGCCATTCTTCGCGATCCATTACAATTGAGGCAATGCAACTTCGGATACTGGCTAGGGACTCTAAATCATTTGTGTTAAAGGAAAGAGAGTCACATGCCTCCTTCTTGACCATCTCCTGGAATGCAATGATGGTTTCGTCGATGATGAGCATTTGGTGAGTGGAGGGAACTCAAATATTTGAATGCATTGGTAGACTTCATTCAAAATTTTGGAAACTTTTCATCTACATGAGTCCAATTCGGATATGGAATTTTTGAGCATTCCATATTGTGCATCCAAGATGTGGATCCAAACTTGGGACAGGTCCTCAACATTTGATGCAAACATCTCTCTACTCACAAGAGTATAAGATTCGAAGGAATTCATTTCAGACACTATTGGGAGTATCTTGTCCAAATCACTAACCTCTTTTACAAATTTTTCCTCCATCTTACTTACTTCAGCTAATGTTTCATGAGCATATTTGATAAGGAAAATGAGGTCAAGACACAATGCTTTTCCTTGCTCGATGATTTCTTTGATCCAATTTTCATTGGTTTTACCTCACATCATGTATTCTTGTGATTTCTTAATTACTTTGGGGTCAATATTGTTGATTGGAGGGACATCTTTAATCTGAAGAGGGGATGTTGATTTGGGCTCTAAGAAGGGTCAAATGCATGCATTGAGAGCTTTCACATGTTCATCCAATTGTACGATGATTCGCTTATATTCTCTAGTCCGAGCAAGAAGACGAGAAGAGGATTATTTGAACATGTGAATGTCACCCTCGTGAGAAGCTTGACCTAATGAGATGCAATTTGACTCATAGTCGAGATGAAGTCATTTCCTCCATGGGCTTATCAGTCTTGGTCTTGGCCACTTCGACATATTGGTTACCTGAAGTACCGCTAAAGAAGTGGGACATTGTCTAGGATTTCATCTTTTATTTGGGCTCCGATACCTTTGATATTTCTTCAAGACTTGGTTCGATAACTTGTTTTGTGGTTCTTGGATCATTCTTGATCATTTCGAGATCCATGGGAATGGTTTTTGGGTGTTGGCATGGTTCTTTCTACACTTAGAGAGTGGATTTACTATTTTTAGTAAGTGAATATTTCCACCCTTTTCATTCTCACTAATGATATTGTTTTATTCAAATCATCCTTGTGTAGACTATTCCTGTCGAGATTTCTTTCCTATGAAGACCTACTAATAATTGTATGTGTCCAAATAGGAAACTTACTATTTTTAGTAAGTGACCATATTTTTATTTTTTCATTGCTCACTTGTTCTGTTTTCTTGGATATCCATGGTGCACACTTCCTTCACCGCAATCGCTTATGTAGATGGCTTACCAAAATAGTAGACACCCGTGAGAAGGGATTACTATTTTTAGTAAGTGTGTTTTTGGGTATCGGTTTATGATGGAGCAAACTTTCTTGATATGGTTTTTCATTCTATAATGCACCTCTAAATTTTTAGCTCAAACCGTTTACTTAGAAATGGAGATTTTTAATTTTAAAAAGTTTATCATGGGGAAACATGGCTTTCTTCACTGCAAAAAAATTTAGGATGTGTTTGTGAAATATTCCACTTGGATTCTAATGGCCTCTAAAAACTATAATGTCGTAAAAAACCCGCGTTGATCTATGCACTATTTTTCTATTTATGAACAATTTTCTTCATAAAGGCGATGGTGTTCTTTGAGTCAAAAAAATCCCATTTTCCGTCTTCACAAATCCAAATTTCTTCATGTTTTATTCTTATTTAGATCATGGATATATGGAATAAATGGATTGAGAAATCAAATGGAAATGGTGGAGGAAGGATTTAGAGAAAATTTTGGCAGAGTTTCGGCAAATGCATGGGAGCATGTGAGGGGTTTAAGCAAAAATGGCTATCTCTACAATTTATAGCTTTGGAAATGGAAGGAGAGAGGTGGGGTGAATTTTTTAGCACCTCATGTCCCTTTTAAAAGGTGAAATAGGGACATAAAAATTCACCTTTCCCCTAGCATGACAAGTGGTGAGTGTTGATTCGATGAGAGAAGTGAAGGGGAAGCCACATTTAAGCACCTGGGGCCAAAAATGGTCGTATGAGGGACCTGGAGGCTAAAGGGGGTGGGGAACATTTTATTATCCATTTTTACCCATTGGAAAGGTTAAAAATGTGCTCAAAAATTTTCCCTATCCTCACAGTGACAAGTGGCATGCATGCGGCAGTTGGTGGAGGAGCTAGACAAACTATTCAAAGGGGCTTAACATGAGTTGTCGGGGTCATATGGGTGTCCAGGAGGCTAAATAGGGGAGGGGCACAATTTTTACACCTCATGTCCCTTTTTAAATTTGAAATTGGGACATGAAAATGATCCTTAACCTCAGGTTGACATGTGTCCAATTGAAAATTTGGTTAAGTATCGAAGAGCATACCTTGAGAGCTGACTTAGGAAGGCCATATCTCAAGCTCCCAAATGAGTTTTTCGGGTGCTTCCTTACATGATTTTGAATGAAAAACATCATCTGAGAATAATGGTGAGGGACTCAAGGATTTAATATGACTACAACACCTCCAAATGGATCTTTTTCTCAAGACCACCGGTATGTGCCGAAAGAAAGAGTCGCTTAGGAAATGCGGGGGTTCAATATGTCTGTCTTTTCCAAAATGTAGAGTATTGAAAATTATTTCCATAGATAATTTTTTGGGATTTAAAATCATTATGGAACTTCTAGAAACTTTTTTTAAGTTCAAGTCCTCTTTCGTAGTGCAGCTCCTTCAAGCCCAAAAACTACTTTTGCTGAATTGGCTCCAAAACCTTTGAAACTTCCCTAAATCTTCCAAAATCAGTTCCACAACATTTTTAGCTCTTGAATACTCCTCCATGATGATTTTTATCCTTTAGATCCACTCTAGGAGGATGCACTAGTCATAGGAAGGCTAATGATAGCCCTTCCCAAAATGGCTCAAAACTCCATTGTTGAACACTTTGCTCCAGAAGTTCCTTGAATGATTTTTTCTTCCTAAATCACCTAGGGGGATACATGAAAATCACTTAGGGGTCACTTTGATGACAAGATAGGGTTGGTACTGTGGATGAATTGACCCGAGGGGTGTCTTGGGAAGGTATGACTTTGAAAATTTTCGACACTGTGGTATGGTTGTCTTGTTTTCTAGTGAATTTTTCCCATGCAAAAACACAGGACAACAAGTTATTTGGTTTAATTTTCCTGTCAAACATGCACACTTATGTGACATTGTCGACCGCAAAATCTGAACACTAAACACATAGCTCTATACACCATGAGGAAATCGTTATGGAAAAATTAACCACCTTGAACACTCATTTGACACTAGTAAGAACTCATGTCATCCCTTGAACATCGATGGGTCATGTTGAATAATGTGAATGCTCATATGAAATCATTAACCATAAACCATGATACTAAATAGCTAGAATACTATAAATGATGAGAATGTCATTAAATAAATAAACCGACTTAAACACTCATTGGACATGTTAAGCTCTCGACAATGGCGTAAGCATTAACGGACCGCCACGATAATGGTATTAATTATAGTTTTAATTGTAATAATTATAATTACTATGATTTTAATAATAAAATTATTATAATTATTTGAAACGTAACAATAGTAATAATAATTATAATAATAATATTTACATTTGTAAGAATTAAATTTAAAATATGAAATGTTAAAATTTTTAATTAATTTTTCTATATATTATAATAATTAAAATGAAAATTATTATTATCATTATTATCATACTATTATTAAACTTATTTTTTTGATAATAATTTAATTGCTATTATATGGTTTTTATATTTTAATTATAAAGCTTATTATATTTAATATTTTATAAACAAATCAATAATTTAGTTTATTATAAATGAAAATATCAAGATTCATTATTATTATTATTATTATTATTAATGATTTATTTATTACAATAGTTATAATAAATAATAATAATAATAATAAACAACTAAACAAACATATTATTTAGTTTATTATAAATCAAAGATGTATTATAACTATTATAATAAATAAACTAACTAAATTATTATCTAATAATAATAATAATAATTTCTTAAAATAATAACAATAATAATTCTGAACATAATACTAATGAAATGATAAGTTTTTTTGAATTTTTATAATATTAATAGTATTAACAATCTTTTCATGTCATATTTAAATATTTATTAATTATAATAATCAAGAATAAAATACAAATTATTATAATATTAATAATAACACTATTGGTATTATTTTCATGTTATATTTACAATTTTTATTAATTATAATAATAAAGAATAAAATATTAAATAAATATTATATGTTAATAAAAATTTAGATTTTGTTTGAATTTAATTGTATAAATTTTATAGAATTTATTATAAATTATAATTTTCATATAATTTAAACATAAAGTTTGTCATATTTAATATTTTTAAATAAGAATATTATTTTTGAAGTTTTTAAAATGATTTTAATAATTGTTAGAAGCACCCATGTTCGGCCCGCATCCCCTATTTTGGTTGATGAGGTCGATCTAGATGGAGTTTTGTTGTACGGATAAGACCAAACTAATCATTCTTTTTGGGAGGTCCTGTAAGGGAAGTTTGTTTTCAAATTCATGGAGTCAACTAACATTGCAGTGTTACATTTGGAGAAGAGGTGATTGCATCGAGACTTTTTATCAAGATCACACACTAATTTGTAGATTCAACGGGTTTTGGCCAAGCTTTCCAATCCTCCATGAATAGATCTCAAAGCATTGGATCCCTCTTCTTGATTGAAGGTTAGACATCTACCCTTGTTCAAGGGGTACTTTTATTGTTGTTTTTACTTTGATAATCTGTAATGATTCCATAGTTGATAATCTTTGGGCATTCAAATCCCATTATCTTTTCATGAAACCTTGGTTCCTATCTTTTAATCCTACCACTGGTATTTATCTTGCAAACCAGTTTGGGTAAGATTTCCACATTTACCTCTATAGTTTTGGGACCCTTATTGTCTGGTGTCCATTGGAAACATTTTGGGAAAAATTCTAAACATTGACTCTTGTACCACGGATTTCACACATACAACACATGTCTAAATTCTAGTTGAGCTTGATACCTCAAAGAACCTACCTACTAACATTGAGCTCAAAGTTCAAGAAAAATTTGGACCCAACCTATGGATTATGAAGACATGCCATTTAGATGTAGAAGGTGTTACACTTTGGGTCATATCATTGTTGATTGTGGGATAACAAAGCGTAAAAAATGAAAGACATACATAGTGGGAAAATGCTCTCCTTGATCATTTTATCTTTGACATCAAGGAGATTTAAACTAAAATGTTGATTTGGAGGAATTGGTTGATTCGGTTCTTGAAAATCCTCCGAGAGAAATACTAGTGGAAGAAATAAATAAAACTTGAATGCAGATATTCATTGATCAAACTTGTTGAATCAAAGTACAGTGAAGCGACAAAGGAAAATGTTCTTTTTGACAACACATATCGGCCTATTGAAGTTCTTCAAGTTATGCTTCATTTTGAAGATGTATCAAATGGGTGGAAAAAGAAAGATGGAAAGAAAAAAACCTCTCCTAAGAAAATCATTTTCCCTTCTTATTTGTCTCTAGTCATTGTTGGGAAGTTTCTCCTCTTTTGCTCCATGTTTTTCTTAAGGTTATATCTAGGATTTCAAACCTACTTTGTACCTTGGTAGGAACCTAGCCAAAAACCACATTTACCTATATCTTTAAAAAAATGAAATAAATAATATAAATTTTAATATTAATAATATTATTTATATATTTTCCCAAGACTCAAATTCCACAATATTTATGTCCTTGTAGACATGTATGTTAAATGTGGCGGCATGGAGAATTCATGCTTGGTTTTCAAAGATTCATGTGAGAATGACCTTGTTTCGTGGAATGTTATAAATTATAGCTTTTCAGAAGCATGAAACAAAACTAATGATGAATGCAACATAGTTATGGAGAAGGAAAATTCCATTTTTGCTCTCAAGGCTCGACCAAGTCAAGGAAAATAAATTCTACAAAGGCTGAAAATTGTGACCAAGTGCTTTTCTTATCATGCCATCAAGAAGTAGGTAGAAATAGGGAATGGTTCCATTATGCTGTTAGTTCCTGTGGGAAAATGATTGGTCAAAATAATAGAAGCATCGAGATATCATGGAGGAATTCATATATGCTTGACATCTTCCTAAAAATAGGTGTATGTTGCATTGTTTCTCCTTTGTTCATGATAAAAATGCATGAATGGTGAGTTCTTGAGAGTCATCTCAAATCCCAAATCATGGTTCATGAAGTTCTCAAATGCCTCCATTTATGGGAAGTGCACCAATGGATTCAACTGCACTTATGAGTAGGATAAGAGAAGTGTGGACACATATAAAAATGGTGGGCAACACAGTCAAAAGCTCATGATTAAATTTAGGAATCTTATTGTTCAAATTTCAAGTGATGAAGCTTCATTTTTCCAAGAGAATATTTATTTGAAAAAGCTTAATGTAATAGGTTAAAACTACACAAGCCATGTGTTAGTCTAGTCATATCAAAAGATAGCAATAAGCACTATGTGAATAATCAAGCATGATGATGAAATTGTAATGTATCATATAATGTTCAACAAAATTACCTATGTATGATGGGGATGCCCCCAAAATGTAGTGTAAGTAACCAAGACGAATCCTATCATCATGTATCATCTTATGTGTGCCTTGTATTTAAATCTTAATATTCCATGTAAACACATGTGTGTAAATATTAAATGTGTTTTATATCAAACCAATATGAAAAATAACATGTATAGAGCAACAAAATAGCAAAGTAAATCATGAACATGCCCCGATTTTTTATTTTTGCATAAATTTTCATGTGTTTGTATTATTTGAAGGTTTTGAATTATTATAAAAATAATTATGTTCATAATTATGTGATTATTCGAATGTGTTTTAATTGTTGTGAACATAGCTATGTACAAATAAGGGGATAACACAATATCTAACCAATAAGATCCCTAGAAGGAGGCCCATTGCGGTCATAGGATGAAGGAGGATCATGTTTAAAATGTTTATAAGTCATGGCATGTGTCGTAGAAGAGCTATGGATAGTATTAAAATTAAAACACATTGGAAGTATCCTCCTTAATAAAGTATGTATGGGCATATATAGTGCAAGGGAACTTATCCTTAAATAATAAGGAAAGGAGATCCACATATGCCCTTTTGAATTCAATAAGGGTTTATATGTTATTGAGCATTTAGTTACCATAAATAAAATAACTCAATAAAATCGCTAGATAAAAGCATGTGGCATAGAATTTATAGAACCAATAATAGTAAATCTATATTTAAGGTATGCATCGAGTGATGTAGGAAAATCTCGAGTTGATATGAGGATGAATTTTAAATCGATCATTTGAAAGCCTTAGGGAAGTTGCTTTGATGAGGAAATAATCATCACTATCAAAGAGAGGAATATTCACTTCACATAAAGGCCCACTTGGTGTATCAACTTTTTATCATCATTAATACCAATATTTAAGCTATCATCTTTTTCAAAATGGATTCATAATGGTGAGTTGGAGTACCCTTGATATTTTCTTTCATGTTTCCCCCATTTTGGATGGGATTTGTAGTGAGATATAACAACATAGAAGATAGGTTGGTATTAAGCCAGTATGTTCTTATTCTTGTAGAAATATACATACATCATCATTAGTCATATTCAAAGAAAATCATCCATGTGTACTAGGTGCCACATCACTAGTAATGAGAACATGGATAGAATCATGCATATTTGCACTATAATTACTATCAAAATTGATATCCTCATCTAAAGATACAAGAGGTTGATTATCAAATTTTGACTTAGCTTATTGTGGTGAAGTACAAATATCTACGTAATATATTGTTTTGTTTTCCCCGACTAGGCTTGTGTATGCTTGATGTGCTCAGAGCGTTAGGAATAAAAATTAGCTTAATTCATCATTAGTTGGTATTTGAATAAATATAATAATTTAAAGGAATTAATTTAAATACATTAAACTTATGTCAATAGGTATTAGTTATCCTTAGTTTTAGTTAACTAAGTGATAGTGTTCTCATCCCAATGTTTGTGGGATCATGTTCTATCTTGCATATTTTGTTCCCAGATGATTTCCATGAGGGGCAATAGGGGCAGTTAGGGGCATATGTTATTTTTGCATATTTTCTTAGATTAGTTGATTTGCTTCCATATATTGTGGATGAGAAATAAGTTGTTCAATATCCATAAATATTGTAGATCTCTCATTTGTTTGTAATGCTTGATTTTTGATATTAATAAAATACACAAGCACCGTCTTGTTTCTGTGTAAAATATTATTTTAAGGTATTCATTATCAAGATTTGGTATCATAGTAACATTTTGATCCTGAGAGGAGTGTGAGAAGTTTTAGGGAAGTTTAGGGAGATATGGAGAAATTACAGAGCTAGGAGGAGCCATAGATGCCCCCAGCCATTTCACAACCCCTACCCGAATCCACTCCTCGGTTCATAGATTGATTTGTAGTTGAATAATGCCTGGATTGCAATCACATGCCCTTGCATACCTGGATGTAACTCTCTTGCAAAAGGTGACATTGTTTCATTCTCTATTTTTTTATAAAATACATGTACGTGAAAAAAATTAAATTGGAAAGCTCCCCACATTACTTCTTCTTCCTCTTCTTTGTATTTGAGCATTTAAAAAAAGGAGATCCAATCAAATGTGGAAGTTTCTTTGTGAACCTACACCTACTTCAGAGGAGTAGAAGATAGGATATTTGAACGATCTTCAATGTGCCTGCATCTCGAAACGAAGACTACAAATTGAACGTGGAGAAGATTTGCAACCTGCAACAAAAAAAATTTGTGTTGGAAGAAGGAAGAACAAGCTACCTCCAAGCAAAAAATACATGTGTACAAAGAGAAACAATAAAAGAAAATTGTGGCCAAGGGTTATTATAACGCATAGGAAAAGTGGTTGAACTACAATTGTGCCCTAAAATGCACTACACATGCACATAAGTCGTGATGATCGCGTTCGATTAAAAAAATTACTTTTTAAAAAAATTCATTTTTGGACGTCGTGGAAAAAATTAGAAGTGTAAACAAAATATTCCATTTTTGGACGTCGTGGAAAAAATTAGAAGTGCAAAAAAATTCATTTTTGGAAAGGGGCCTAGAAAGATATTGAAATCGTAACTTAAAAGAGCCATAACTTTCAACTGGTACCTCGGATTGAGGTGTAAATTTTTTTAAGTGTGTGTTTTTACGAGCTCTATGTCTTGATCTAGATTTTAATAAGCTTTGTTTTATAAAAACTAAACAAATTAGAGATTTTTTGTATTTCAAAAGAGGCCAAAGAATCCAAAAATTTAAAATCGGCCAAGAGAGCCATTTTTTTCAAATCGGCCACAGAGCCAAATTTTTAACAGGGCCAATAGTACCAAAAATTCATTGTACACGGCCGAAAAGGAGCCCAAAATAAATAAAATAATTTTTTTTTTTTTTTTTTTGGGGGGGGTGTGCATGCTTTAAGGGGGAAAAGTGTTCAAGTTTTCTTCTATTGTTTATCACTTTTCACAATGGCCGCAATTACGGCACCAAAATTCTTTTGCCAGATTCTCAACTTTTACGTTCTGATAATTATCCAGCATGGAAAATAAAAATTCACACACAACTTGATTTTGAAAATCTATGGTCCGTTGTTTAGTACACTAACAAGATCTGCAATGCATTTTACACAACAAGCTACATTTGATCGTGCAAATAAAAATCAAAGTTAATAATCTTGCTTAGTTTTTCGATGAGGTATAGCCTCATATTCGTGAGACCACAACAATAAAGAAAAGAATCTTGGGACAAGTTGAAAATAGTATATGAGTCAAAAATAAGAACACAATACTTCATCTCCAAAGTCAACTATTGAACTTGAAAATGCAACCAACTAAAAAAGTTGAAGTGTTTTTAGAAGAGTAAGAACTTTGTGTGCATCACTCCAAGCTTTGGAAGAAGAAGTAATCGACACAACACTCATGCTTGTAGTATTGAGATATCTTCCTCCTTCTTATAGGATTTTTTTTACCATGTTAAACATAATTGGTGAAACAACAACTTTTGAAGAGTTAGTGAATATGCTACAACAAGAGGAAGTTATTCACTCAACTATTGAAACTAAAGAATAAGCACTTGCTTCTAATCAAAAAGGAAAAAAACAGCCTAAGTCTAGTAAATAGCCTCAAAAGCAAGGTAATACTCAACAAGGCCAAAAGGACCAACAAAAATGTCTTATTTGTGGTCAAAAAGGACATGAGTTAAAAAATTGTTGGTACAACACATTCCAACAAGGATCATCAAGTGGTAAAAAGATTAATTACCAACAAACAAAATTTGGTCAACAACAGAGTAAACAAGGACAAAATAATAACAAGTGGAAGAAGAAACCAACTCAACAAGGAAATGTAGCTGAATAGGAAGATCAATTTGATGATGATGACTTCCTATATTCTACACAGTCAAATGAAGTATCCAATTCTACAAATCAAATTTGGTATGTTGACTTGGGTGCAACTTGACACATGACAGGAAAGAAATATTGGTTCTTCACAATGAGTAAAACACCCACCAAAAATCATGTCTCTTTGGGTGATGATACATCATACAGTGTTGAAGGAATTGGTTCCATTTCACTACCACTTGGGCATCATAATTGTAAAATTACAGATGTTCTTTATGTCCCTAGTTTAACAAAAAAATTGTTATCCATGAGTCAATTATTAGATCACAATCTCAAAATTGACTTTGATTATAAAGGCGGTAAAAAGATGTGCCTAATTTGAGATAAGTCACGAAGCTCCAAAATTGTTGTAAAATATTTGAATGTGGGAAGAATGTTTCAGTTGGATTTTGTTCAACGAAATGATCAAGAACTTGTATCCAAGGATATATCATCAGCTCAACTATGGCATCGAAGACTTGGACATGTGAGTTTTGGCTATCTTGACACACTTCATCAATACGACATGGTTAGGGGTTTACCACCTATAAAAAAGGGTATAGATAAATGTCAACATTGTTTGGCAGAAAAAAATAGAGCACCATTCAAACATAGTACATTTTGGGCTAAGGAAAAATTGACTTGGTGCATACCGATCTGTGCAGACCAATGAGACCTAACCACTCTGGGTTTCAATATTTCATGCTCTTTGTTGATGATTTTTCAAGAAAATGTGGATATACTGTCTTTCTACAAAAGACCAAGCTTTTGAAACTTTCAATAAGTTCAAATCCCTTGTTGAAACAGAGTCTGGTAGGAAAATAAAAACACTCCACTCAAATCGAGGGGGAGAATACACCAATGAGTTCAATGATTTTTTTGGAAACACGTGGCATTCGTCGTCAAATGGCTTCTCCTCACACACTGCAACAAAATGGTGTTTTTGAAAGGAGAAATCATACTATCATGGATATGGTGCGATGTATGATTGATGATGCAGGTTTATCAAAAATATTTTGGGCGAAGTAGCTAAAATGATAGTCTATTTACTAAATAGAGTTCCCACTGCAGCTCTTGATGGAGTAACACCTCAGGAAGCATGGTCAGGCATAATCCATCTATTTCACACCTTATAGTTTTTGGATGTAAAGCAAGTATGCACATTCCTAAGAAACAAAGAACTAATTTTGATATGAAATCGAAAAACTTATGTTCTTGGGATACAGTGATGAAGAACTTGGCTATATACTTGTGGATCTAAGAACAAGAAGGGTTTACAATAGTCGAGATGTTGATTTATTTGAGAAGAAAGAAGCAGATGCTCCTTCCATACACTCACATGATGAAAAAATCATCCCTATAGTGAAAATAGAGGATGGTAATCACTTTGATGATGAAAGTGATGATGGGGAAGATGGTGAAATTCAACCTCCCACAGGAACCACAAAAAGTATGCCTAAATGGTATACAAGTATGATTAGAGATGCAAAATTGGATAGTGTCCCCGACACATCTACCACTGGAATGAGGACTCACAGTATGGCTCGAAATGAGGTCAATTTGGCCTTAATGGGTAAAGTTGTTGAAACTATTGAGCCTTCCTCAATTTTAGAAGCCCTATAGTCTAAACCTTGGAAAGATGCTATGGATGTAGAATATAAGTCACTTATGAAAAATAATACATGGCAACTTACATATCTTCCACCAAGGAAAAATTCAATTAGATGTAGATGGATCTTCAAAATGAAGTACAAAGCAAATGGAAAATTGATAAACATAAGGCTAGACTAGTTGCTAAGGGATATGCTCAAAAAGAAGGCATTGATTATGAGGAGACTTTTTCTCCCACAACTAAGATAAAAAAATTAGGTTAATATTTTCTCTAGTTGCACAATTTGGTTGGAAAATACACCAAATGGATGTGAAAATTTCCTTTCTTAATGGTGATTTATAGGAAGAAGTTTGCATGACTCAACCAAGAAGGTTTTGTCATACCTGTAAAGAGGAAAAGGTATGTAAACTCATAAAATCACTATATGGTCTAAAGCAGTCTCCCAGGGCATGGTACATAAAAATTGACAAGCATCTCATTTAACATGGATTCAACAAGAGTCCATACGATCCTAATCTCTATCTTAAAAATCAAGGGGGAGATAGTGATCGTTGTAGTATATGTCGATGATCTATTCATCACTGGAGGATCAATGAGGATGATTGAGTCAACAAAGAAAGATCTAACACGATCATTTGACATGACCGATCTTGGGCTTCTGCATTATTATCTTGGACTTGAAGTTTGGCAAAGATAAAATCATATCTTTGTGTCACAATTGAAATACACCAAGACAACACTCAAGAAATCTAATATGATGGATTGTAAGTCATTTTCCACACCTATGAAGACAAGACTTTAACTATCTTGAAAATATCCATCACCACAAGTAAATTCAACTCTCTATCGGTAGTTGATCAGGGAGTCTCATCTAATTGACTTACACTAGGTCGATATCAGCTATGCAGTCAACTATCTTTCATGGTTCATGCAAGAACCAAGGGTTTATCACTAGAAAGAAGCAAAGTGGATATTGAGGTACATCAGAGGAACTATGGACTATGGCCTAGAATACAAGAAGAATAATTTCTTCTTGACATGATATTCAAATTCAGATCATGCAGGAAACATAGATGATAGGAAATTCACTTCAGGATTTGTATTCTTTTTGGGATCTGGACCAATATCATGGGGGAGTAAGAAGTAGACTTGTGTTTCAAGGTCCTCCACATAATCAGAATATCATGCAGTAGGTGGAGCTATCTGTGAAGCGATATGGCTCGACGTATACTTGAAGGATTGGGAATACCATAGAAAGATCCAACTATCCTACATGTTGATAACGAAGGAGTAGTAAAACTTGTTCAGAATCCATTTTTTCATGAGCACACCAAACACATTGAGGTGTAGGTACATTTCATTCGTGAACATGTTCAGAACAATAACATCTAGCTCCAATATTGCCCAACAAGATATACAACGTGCAAATGTCTTCACAAAGTCACTTGCTCAAGGTAAATTTGAGGGTTTTAGAGAATTTCTATCATGTTCACTTGAGACCATGCTGAATTAAGGGGGAATGTTAGGAATAAAACTTATCTTAATTCATCATTAGTTGATATTTGAATAAATATAATAAGATAAAGTATTTAATTTAAATACTATAAACTTATGTCAATATGTATTAGTTATCCTTAGTTGTTAGTTAACTAAATGATAGTCTTCTCATCCTAATGTTTGTGGGATCATGTTCTATCTTGCATATTTTGTTCCCGGATGATTTCCATGAGGGGCAATAGGCAAATATGCTATTTCTACATATTTTTTTAGATTAGTTGATTTGCTTCCATATATTGTGGATGAGATAGAAGTTGTTCAATATCTATAAATATTACAGCTCTCTCATTTGTTTGTAATGCTTGATTTTTGATATTAATAAAATACACAAGCACCATCTTGTTTTTGTGTCAAATATTTTTTCAATTATTCATTATCAAGATTGAGGCCTTGCATAATTTCTCATACTTTATTGATATTTTTCCCCTTCCATTTTCTTAATGGTAGGATGTAATTCTATCACAAGAGTTTCTCTTCCAAAGGGTGTATTACTTTCATATTTGAATTCATGTTATTAGTATTGCATTATGCTTGTTTGACATAGATATAAAAATTTATGAACCCATTTACATTTAGTGACTTGAAATAAGTTCATAGTAGAGTGTCATGTATTAAAGGAAATAAATCCCTTATTCTCAAGTTGTTGGATTATTCATTGTAAATCATAAAGAATCGAGTGTCACGATGTCTCTTAATTCCATGATACTTGTAAAATGGTTGACCTTTGATTTTTGAATCTAATAAAGGGGATAATAATGAGTAGATAACAAAGTGATTAATCATTGATTGATTATATCATATAAAATATCATGTTGTTTATCATTCTTGACAAACCAAATAGGTGCTTTTTGATGTGGTTATCAGTAGTGTTCTAGATTGATCTTTGAGAAATATACATCATTTCCCCATGTTAGGACTTTCACTTCACTTAGATGAGCACATGTATTATTCATATCATGTTGTTAGTACTAAATACATAATTGACATGGGAAGTTGAGGGATCCTTTATATGTGTTATCTCATCTTTGAGAGATTTGATCTCAGACTCGTAGATTGAAGTTTATCTTCAAAAATTATATTGTAATTATTAAATGTATTGAAAGATAGCCTTGTAAATATTCTCAATTATATAACCATCTAGTGATGAAGAATCTATATGATATGGTTAATAAAGGTTTTCTAAACTATTGTCCTTAAAAGAGTGATGCACACATAAGATGATAGGAAGGAGTAAGGAAAGGCCTACATATAACAAATCATAAAATCATAGAATATAGATCTTAAAAAGTTTATTGTTGGAAATTAATAATTGTAACCCCAAACTTATTAATGAAGGTAGGCACCAAAGTGATGTTTTAACAAAAATTGATCACCATCAAATTAGTAAAATGACCATTTATGAAAATCAATAGTGAATTGAATGACACAAAAAGAGTTAGTTTATAATTAGAGTAAGTGGAATACAAACCTCTAGATAAAATTTTATATTTTTACTAATCCCTAAAAAAATTTATTATTGGTAAATGGTTTTGAATGGGACCATAGCCCAAAATACAAAAAAGGTTTAGTAACCAAATATTACAATGTAAGCAAAGTAGTGGTTTTTAGACAAGTGGGTGCCACACCCTAGAAAATCCTAGAAGATAGAATAGGAAGATAAATACATAGGAAGGGAACATCCTGTCATAATGGAGCAAAATATCAACATCACAACATCATTATTATAGCCATACGATAGCAAGAGAGTAGCAAAATAGAGCACCGAGTATAAACCAAGAAAACCTTCACTTGAGAATTTTGTTGAAGAACTTTTTAACCTCCTCCATAACATTGAAAATATTAAGAGCAATGAGTTGAGAGGGGTCTTCCTTATTAATGGAGGAGACATCATGTTTCTTCTCTTTTCCTCCCTTCCATAATCTAGAAGGGATGTTGCTGAGATTGCAGATTTTTTGAACTTGAATTTCAATGAAATTGAGGAGGGCCTTGTGCATAGAAAGGTGATAAATTTTCTTGTTGAAAATATGTCCAAGAGACTCCTCCAAGGCATCCTATTTCTTAGAAATCTCATCAATTCTAGTCTCAAGAGTGAGGTTACTGTCAGGATTTTCCCATAGTATCTTCCTTGAGTTGAGTAAATTATTTTCTCATAATTTTAATCCTATCATCATGTCTTCTTCACTGGGCCTTCATATTAGAGAGGTTAGGGGTGTCACGAGAGGCTTGACCAAAGGACAACAGTTTTTAGCAACAATAGTCTCCTTCCCCTTTTTGTTGCTATATAGGACACACTTGGCCGGTGAAGGAGAAGGTGGTCTCGAGGCTCTTTGTCTTCACCCTATGTTGGACGGGGGTTCATTGTGGGGAATGAGGTGGGAAGGGATGTTATCAAAAATGGTGTAACAATACTAATGGAGAAGGATAATAACACCCTGGTGAAGAGGAAGGCCATGCAGATGAGAATGGACATCTTGTATGGATTTCTCAAGGGATATAAGAATATAGTAGGAAGACTCGCTCTGGGGCTCATGAAAGTGATTTAACGTAACAAGATGGTATAGGGGAAGGGTTGTAAAGGGGCCTTCAAGTGTCACATAATGCACTACCATGTGAGAAACATTGTCAAAGGGGAAAGGGATTAAAGAGTATAACATACCAGCTTTAACAATTTGTAGGGTTTCGGTGCCTTCAATGAATTTTGTTTCCTCAACCCCTTTATCAAATTTGTTTCTATAGAACTTAATCCCATCCATGTCAAGGTCAATAACAAAATAAATGAGGTTTTCAATTATGGCACACTCCTTACCTTTATAGGTGACAACCAATTCTTTCCAAGTTTTTTGCAAATGAAATAGAGATGTGTTTGTCATGGGCCTTGTTCCACTGCATGAAATTGGTAAATCCATCGATACTCAAAGTGCCTTCCATAGCTCCTCATTAGTTTTCCATGTCGTCACAAATGGTTCCACCTCGTATGGAGTACCACTCATGGCAAAATAATAGACACCCGTAAACAATCCACAACAACCAACCTTCCGATAGATCCGATATCACTTTACAGTAGCTTTGTAATCGAGGGGCAAATAAAACCTTGATTTCTTTGATTCATAATCATGAGAGAGACTCTATAGAAACATGTGAATCCATTATAACACCATAACTTCACATGTTGCCTTCGGTTGAAGGTACTGAGTCATAGTAAAACTGGAATTTTTTTCTTTAATGATGATCTCATTAGGGATTTGGGGGATTTCACTAATGGCATGCCAATGATTAAGGTTTTCTAGTGACCCCGAAATTGGCAAAGGAGTCAGCCACCTTATTCCCTTCCCTATAGGTGTGACAAATTTTAAAATTTGAGAAAGTGGTGCATATGTTGGTGGCCTCTTTGATAAAATATTTGATAGTCCAACTATCAAAATTATTTTTAATTACTAACAAAAGTAATTTTGAATTTCAAATAATTTTTCTCAAAGTTATGCCAAAAAAATATTTTTCATTTAATATATAAAAAATAAAAACCTCTGAGTAATTTTAAAATATAGTATTTGTGTTTGAAATATATGATGAAAGGTTGTTTGGAATTTAGGAATCCATAGAAAGATACCCAAAGGGAAGGGCCAACCATGAGACCTTGGGAAATTTTGTGAAAACCAAATTTAGGGCATGTGATAGATGAAAATTAGGTTCGGATATGAATATATAATACTGAGAGATGAAACACTAGGGAAAATAGGGTTTAGAAGAAGGTGCATGATATAATCATGAGTCGAGTTCACTAAACTTTTACACCCTAATTAAATATATGTTATGGTAATGAAAAAATATAAAGAGTATGTAAGGGCTTCAGTAAGGGACTCTTATGATGAATTAAGTTCCGACATTAAGCATTCACAATTAGAATAATGTTTTTATACTTAAAATGATTGATAAAATGATAATAACTATTCAAATACACAAGAGGAGAAATAATCTTGGCTATAAAGGTCGTAGCGGAGAGGATTTGGGAGTGAATAATAGTGGAATAGGAAGGTCTCGATGCTAGAAATGCTTTATGTACATGTTTTGGAACTAGAAACTAGGTAGTGTAAGGATCTGAAAACTACTTTAAATTCCATACTGGAACTATAAAGTCCTTACCTAGATCTATATGGTATGATACCCTTTGAAAATATGGTCTTGTAACTTATGTGTGCTTTTATTTTATAAAAATGACCTCTTTTGTATGTCACTCTTGCTTCCACAACTTTAAGATGACTTGTAACCACCCGCAACATAGTGAAAACCCTAGAAAAATTTAAAACCATTCATCAAAGAATTAACAAAGCAAAAGGAGATGACATGTTTGTGTGGTGAGGTTGGACTACCCTTAGCCATTGAACTTTGAGTTTTGAGCTAATCCAAGTGTTATACTACATGTCATTTCTGTAAGAGAAATCCTTGTCTAGTTATCATATGTGTTTGTGCAAGTGCGAACAAGTAACCAACCCACTAGGGGTGCCCTTGTGCATCCTTACACCAAGATAACAAGCTAACTATATAGTATATAATTTACCCAAATGTAATATTAGTGTGACATGGTATGCCTCAACTACTTGACCTAACTCTTTGTTCCTTTAAACCCTTGAACAATATTTGAAGTGACTTTTCTTTTACTAAGACATGACTCTATGACCTTTTAATACTTGAAAATGGAGGAAGATAGACTCGTTAACCTAATTGAGTGCTTCATACCTATAGTAGGTACTTATTTAATTTATTGTTAGTTGGTTTGGGTAGATTTAGGGAATCTTTAAGTGTTTTTAGAATGATATTTGCAATAGGTTCTTCTAAGAGTATCAAAGTGATTTAAATATTTATATAGCATTCTATAATTGAAATATTATAATAAGGATGACCCTAGGAAGATGAAATGACCCATAAAAATATTCAAATTGAAAATAGAGATGAAGAACTTAATGATCTAGGACCGTACACATCGGCCAAGATCGACCCCACATCTTAACCGATTTGTATTGTCCTGACAGAGAAGTGGAAAAGTAAAATAGGAAGTTGTGATAAGAAGTACAAAGTTTTTTTACTACTTTAGTGAAATAATATTTCTATAATTGATGGCAGAGTAGAGTGTCGAGATAAGAATGTCATAGAAGAGCTAGAGAGATGAATCGATTGCATTCCAAATGTGAGCATTTGTGTTAGAAAGGAGAATAGTAAAACATGGCATTGCAAAATAAAAGTTACAAAATTTTAGTGTCTACAAAATCTTACAACATACTTGTTCTTACAACTAATTATATAGTTTAATTATTCACATTATATTATGTTAGTTGATAGAATAATTTGTTTATATCAATGATGACATTTCTTATTTGGTATTTCATGAATAAAACTTTATCTTTTGAGCTAAGTGGTCTTTTATAGCATCCCTTTTGTTAAAAGAGGGACATCTTATGTGTTGGGGTTAATACACCGATTATACTGAGATAATATATCAAATCTAAGCATACATGCAAATAAAAGTGGATATTCTACTAGAAGAAATATATGAAATAAGATATATAAATCAACACCAGATTCACATGGTTCACCTAGTTTGGGATACTTCTACCAAGAAACAATCCAATCTATTATCCAAAGCTTTGACAAGATATACAATTGAATATTTACAATCTTCCACACCTCTCAGATGTACAATACTTTATTTCTCTCAATCTTTTTCTTCTCCCCAAGAATTATCTCTCTCACAATTATTCTTAATTCTTGTTAATTCTCTACTTCTAAACCCTAGCTTTTATGCTTATATAAGCATTTATAAACTTAGGGCACTTAGCCACGCAATTACAATCAATAGATATACTTTAATGCTAAAAATAGATCTAATTCCCGAGATTTAATTAAAACACTCCCGCACAAATAACCGATGTCGGTTCACCTAACCGATGTCGGTTCCTCCTGCCTGACCGATGTAGGTCCTAGGTGACCGATATCGATCCCTCCTAACCGATGATAGTTACTATGTTTTCTAGCAAGTTTTACATTGCATGTTAATCTGAAGTAATTGAGCTCCACAAATCAACAATCTCCCACTTGGAGATTAATTACTGCACCATATATGTACAACATCATTCTTGGATCTTTCCTTAGATTTGTTTCTTCCTCTTCAAGTCTCAAACTCAAGACCAATGAAGTGGAGTGTAGCTCCAAATTCTCCTTTCGCTAATGGATCAGCTTAGCATATCCACTAGGGTTCTCACTCGTATGAATCTTTTCCAGATTCATCTATCCATCCTCCAATACCTACCATATGAAGTGATACCTCAATTGAATGTGTTTTGTTCTTGAATGAAATGATGAGTTCTTTTCCAAATGAATTGCACTCTAACTATCACTAAACAATTTGTAATCATCTTGCTCCTTTCCCAACTCTTTCATGAACCCGCTCATCCATATCATCACCTTGTTAGCCTCTATAGTTGCAACATACTCGCCTCCGTAGTATACAAAGCCACAACCTTTCGCAATCTTGAAATCTAGCTAACTCTGTCGTCCCACCTACTGTGAAAATATATCCAATAGTTCTCTTTCTACCATCTAGATCTCCAACCATATCCGAATCAACATAGCCACATAATGAAATATCCAAACCTCCATAGCATAATTTCATGTTAGAGGTCCATTTCAAATACCCGAGTATCCATTAGATCGCTTTCCAATGCTCTTTACCTGGATTGGCCATATATCTATTCACAACTCCCACCGCCCGTGCAATGTTTGTGCAGTACAAATCATAAGCATACATGAGATTCCCAATTTTTGAAGCATATGGCACTCATTTCATGTATTTGACCTTCTCATGTGATGACGGACATTGATCTTTACTTAATTTGAAGTGTCCAGCCATAGGTGTACTAACAGGTTTTGCATTCTGCATGTTGAACCTTTCTAACACCTTGTAAATATAATCTTCCTGAGACAAATACAATTTCTTGTTCTTCCTATCTCTGTGTATTTACATGCCAAGGATTCCTTTTACAGCTCCAAAATCCTTCATAGAAAATGTGTGAGCTAAATTTCCCTTAAGCTCACTAATGTCTTGTATACTAGATCCTGAAATAAACATATCATCCACATACAGTAGAACAAAATAATATAGCTCCCATTTTCAAGCTTCTTGAAATGAACACAATGGTCGATTCACATCTCAAGTAACCATGCTCATGCATAAAACTATAAACCTCATGTACCATTGCCTTGGAGCTTTCTTGACCCCGTATAAGTTCTTTTTCAACCTGCATACTAGTTTCTCCTTACCCTTGATTTCAAACCCAAGCGATTGTTGCATATAAATCTCTTCATCCAAATCACCATGAAGGAAATTTGTCTTCACATCTAGTTTCTCTAAATGCAAATCTTCTACTGCAACTAAATTGAATATAGTACGAATAGAAGTCATCTTTACAACAGGAGAAAATATTTCACCAAATTTAATACCTGCTTTATGTGCAAATCCCTTTACTACAAGCCTTGCCTTGTATTTTTTGTCCACCCTCTTCTTCCTTGATCTCTGTAAACCCACTTGTTCTGCAATGTCCTCTTACCTACTAGCAACTTAACCAAATCCCAAGTCTGGTTTTGTTCCAAGGAGTCCATCTCCTCATCCATGTCATGTTCCCACTAGACGTGGGTCTTATCCTATATTGCTTCTTCAAAACTTTATGGTTCACCATTATCAATCAATAATAAATAAAATAGAGAAGGTGTAAATCTTTCTGGAGGTTTACTTACCCTTTGTGACCTTCTCACAGATTTTGGGGTATCGAAGGCTCAATCTGGACTTCATGGAGGCTCAATCGATGCTGATCAACATCAGTCACCTATAACCGATGTCGGTTCTACTAACCGATGTCGGTTTGGATCTTTTGTAACCGGATACCGGTTCAGATGACCGATGTCGGTAAGGGGTAAACCAACATTGATTATTGTGTAACCTTGTAGGTAATATTTTTAAATCCAAGAGTTCATTTTCATTCACAAACTTCTCAACCGATTCATCCTTGGGTACCAAAATTTGATCCATGTACATTCTTTTTTCATTCCATTCAACATCACAACTCTTAATAATTTTAGAATTCTCTAAATCCCAAAAATAGAATCCGAAATCACTAGATCCATAACCAATGAAAGTGCATCTTTTGGATTTTACATCCAACTTTTTCCTATTTTCCTTATCAACATGCACAAAAGCTTCAACCAAAAACTTTAAGAAAAGAAAGATCTACCTCTTTTCTAGTCCAAACTTCCTCTGGTATTCCTCCATCTAGTGAACTTGAAGGCCCACAGTTAATCAAATAAACCTGTTGTATCAACTTCTTCCACTCAAAACTATAAGGGCAATCTAGATGTATCCTCATACTTCTAAAGCACATTCCATGATTTTCCTATTCATTCTTTCTCTGCAACACCAAGTATCCTATGGTGTTTTAGAACCGTTCTTTCTCTATGTATCCCATTCACTGAACAATAATCATTGAAATGCCTTGCTACAATATTCACCACCATTGTCAGATCTAAGGAAATTTAACTTAGAATTTGATTCATTCTCAATAAGGGCTTTCCATCTTTTAAAAGTCTCAAAAACATTAGATTTACATTTAATACAATAAACTCATACCTTTCTTATAAGCACCATCAATGAAAGTAACATAATACTAGGATCCGCCATGAGAAGCTACCTGAGCTGGTCCCCACACATCTGAGTGTACAAGCTCCAATTTCTGCTCCTTCTTAGTTGCCCCAACTTTGAGAAATCTCACTCTCTTTTTCTTTCCAAAGACACAATGCTCACAAAAATCAAGATCTAAATATTTCAAATCTGATAACTTACACTTAGCCTTTAAGATCTACATTCTTTTTGACTCATATGGCCCAATCGATTATGCCACATGCATGCATTTGAATCTGAAGTAGATAATATAGAAAATGAATCAATAACATAGGTAGATAAATATAATGTTCCTACCTTCTTACCTCTTGCCACAAAAAAATCACCCTTGGTGACTTTCCAAGAGTCTCCGTAAAAGTAACCATGCAACCAAACTTCACCTAGTTGCCCTACGTAAATAAAATTCCTTCGAGGCTTGGCACATGCCTCACATCTTTCAATACCCATGTATTTCCATTTTGCAATTTTAGATGAACTTCCCCTTTACCAATAATATTGCAAGGTTCATCATCACCCAAATAAACATGCCCAAAATTGCCCTGGACATAATTCGAAATAACCCTTATTAGGGGTTGCATGGAAAGAAGCTCCTAAATCTAAAACCCGTGATTCAATTCTATTATCTAAAGAAAGAACAAGAGCATCTTGCATTACCTCTGATGTAGCAAGATTTGCTTCTTTAGCCTTTTTATGGTTGTTGGTTCTCTTTGTCCTTTGACTAACAATCTTTCTTTGCATGTCCTTTCTTTCCACATTTCCAACAAGTGATTCCCTTACTCGGATTTAGATTTGTTATCCCTTGACTTTGATTTCTCATTACTCTTAGTCTTGGATCTCTCCTTCTACCTGTCCCTGCTTTCTACATTCAAAGCATTCCCAAATGATGATTCCTCTGTACTCTTCCTGCAAATTTATTCATTCAAGATTATACTAACCACATCATCAAAATTCAAAATATTATTAGAAGATGTCATATTACTAACAACCATTACCAAGTTATCCCAACTATCAGGTAAAGAACATAAGAATAAAAGTTCTTTTACTTCATCATCAAATGATATATCAACCAATTTTAATTGATTTACAATAGATCAGAAATCATTCAAATGACTAGATGTAGATCCACCTTCATGCATCTTAGAACTAAATAGTTTCTTCATCAAATAAACTTTATTTGAAGCACTAGGTTTTTCATATAAATTAGCAAGAGATTTCATTAACTCTATCGTAGAAGTCACTTCTATAATATTAGAAGCCACGGATGTTGTCAGGATCAATCTTATAGATCCCAAAGCCTTTCTGTCAAAAATCTTCCATTCTTCATCAATCATCTTCGTAGGTCTAGACTTTTCATCCAATGGTAAATACAAATCTCTTTGATACAAATAATCCTCAATCTACATCTTCCATAATTGATAATTTCATCCATCAAACTTCTCTACCTTGTATTTGTTTTCTTATGCCATTGTTGTAGCTCCCACTTAATCAAAAACCCTCTATGAGTAAATTTTTCAACACACAAAACCCTCAAACAAAGCTTTGATACCAATTGTTGGGGTTATCACACCGGTTGTACAAAT
This sequence comes from Taxus wallichiana var. yunnanensis, assembly GCA_018340775.1. Taxonomy (NCBI): domain Eukaryota; kingdom Viridiplantae; phylum Streptophyta; class Pinopsida; order Cupressales; family Taxaceae; genus Taxus; species Taxus wallichiana. The sequence continues at coordinate 742,650,174 of CM031244.1, forward strand.
AATATATCATATCTAAGCATACATGCAAATAAAAGTAGATATTCTACCAAAAGAAATATACAAAACAAGAGATATAAATCAACACCAAATTTAATGTGGTTCACCCAGTGTGGGCTACGTCCACCAAGAAACAAGCCAATCTATTATCCAAAGCTTTGACAAGATATACAATTGAAGATTTACAATCTTCCACACCTCTCAGATGTACAATACTTTCTTTCTCTCAAGCTTTTGCTTCTCCTCCAAGAATTCTCTCTCTCACAATTATTCTTAATTCTTGTTAATTCTCTACTTCTAAACCCTAGCTTTTATGCTTATATAAGCATTTATAAACTTAGGGCACTTAGCCATGCAATTACAATCAATAGATATACTTTAATGCTAAAAATAGATCTAATTTTTTAAAGTTAATTAAAACACTCCCGCATATGTAACCAATGTCGGTTCTCCTAACCAATGTTAATTCCTCCTTTCCTGACCGATGTCATTCTAGGTGACCGATGCCGGTCCCTCCTAACCAATGATGGTTACTTGTGTTTTCCAGCAAGTTTTACATTGCATGCTAATTTGAAGTAATTGAGATCCACAACTCAACATTATGGGGTTTTTATAGCGTATCCATGTAGATTTTCAATACAATACTTCAAATGACACCATATGATGATATGCACATATTTATTATGATACATTACATCATGATATTTTATATGGCTTCACTTAGTAGGATGAATTACTAGAGAAAGGCTTCACTTAGCAAGCATAACTACTAGAAAGAACTATACCTAGCAAGCTTAATTGCTAGATAAAGGCTTCACTTATGAAGGATAATTGTTATATATGGGTTCATATTAAAGGACCAATTAATACCATTGTATTATGTTCAATTACTATTCCCCATCATAAGACACTCAGGACAAACAAGTGTACATGTTTAGTGATTTTTACTTTTCATTTATGTTATTTAATAATGTTTATAAGCATATATATTGATTGGAATTTAATACACATTGTTTCATATGGAAAACATGTTCACATATATGGATATACAAAAATGATAATGGAAAACACACATTCCAATCTCATGCATGTCTTCTCCTTATGGGAGGTTTTTATTTGAAGTTATTTATTTTAATCAAGAAATTATTATTTACTCGAATAAAATGGGGAAAATGTAGATACATAAATTTAGACCAAAGACATTTGGAAATTAATCCTTTTATTTATATCTCAACCTATTAATCATTGTGCACTTAAATTAATTGTTACATGCATGTTCCCAACTAGTACTCTTGATCACTAGGTCACACTTGTTATTCATCATTGACCATTCAAAATCAAAATTTTATAATATAAAACATCTCTTTCAACATATGACCACCATTTCCAATTGACATAGTGAATTTTCCATCTTACAATAAAAATTCATCCATAAGAGACAAATCCATTTGGGTGATTTTGACTTAAGTTACAGACTTCATCATGCAAATATGTAATGGTCACTTTGTGAAATTCACGGTTATCCTAGTCATCCTAGTGTCAATTGAGTGGGAAACATTTCACAAAAATTACCTATAAAACTACATTCACACAACCCATTCAAGGGCCTCTTATCTCACATATTTGGGGACTACCAGATATCACAACAAGCACTCATTTGCTAAATCATTCTCTAAAGAAATATATCCAACACCAAATTTGTACACATCTTATATAACTTCCATGGGCCATTTCACAAATCTAAATCACACCAAAGATCATTTCCAAGTCTCGGACATCCTATTGGGGTCTTGATTACCAAAAAAATTTTGATATATATCTTACACACATACATTGAGTGAGGAACTATGAGGGTTTGATGCCTCTTTGGATTGTTGTTTTGTAAGCATTATGGGGGAAACTTAACCCAATAAAACTAACCCCTCTTTAGGTCCTCAAGTAAAGAAGAATAATAAATAACCCTAATCTACTGGACAAACATGATTTCAAGTTGAACATAAAATAAATATCATGTAACACAAATAAAGATCGCTCCACATGTGAGATCCAACTAAAACGTATAATGAAAAAAATCTATCCATATTGGAAAAATTCACCATAGCGAATTTGTCTAAAAAAGCAACTTCATCCTCCTTATAGATTCAAAATCCTAGAGATTTAGGAAATCTCAATGAAACTCTTCACATCCTTCCTAAACACTATCATATCATTGTCACTATATCTTAGTTAGAAATAATTACAATCTCTTCTAAAAATAACTTGTATTTACTTTATTTAACTCAACTAAGCTTGTGAATTTTTTTAATTTATCTTAACATGATTTAGGATCTACATACTTACTATATATAATTCACCAAGTTACGCAAATTAATCAATCATAGCTAGATTAAATCCTAATTTTAAAATTACCAAAACATGTATTATAAATTTGGTTTCATATTCTAGAATAGAAATATGTCATCATGTAATCACGTATGGAATATTTAATCTAAGGAATGGGCATAGATTAAGTGTTAATAAATATAAGATATAATGAAAAGATAGTTATCTAGATATATAAATAAGTAACAAGAAACGATATAACAATAAAACATGTTAGTACAATATGTGCCCTAATAGAATCATGATATTGATCATGAAAATGTGAGTAATAGTAGAAACACACAATAGTAATATGCATAATATGAATCATGGGCTGAATATGGAATGACACATTAAACATTCAAGAACATGCATAGCTAATTAATAGGAAACAATTATGAAAATAAATAGTAAGTATCATGACCAAGAATCACACAAGCAACCATGACTCAAATACGACATGGCATGGAAAAAATGACCTTCTAACATGCAACGATGTATGAAACACTAATATACCCTAAATTAGTACTACTTAGAAATGGGAAAAATCCATAATATAATATAAGGTTGAAATTTAGAAATTATGTACATTCATATTTACTAAATTAAATATTCATGCATGTATTTGAATTACAATTTAAATTATTAAGAGATTTAATCAATCGGGAACCTCCTAAATATAGTAAAATCACAAGAAGAAAATGCACTTAGATTTCTCTATACTTATCCAATTAATCTAGATTCAAAACTAGGAAAAATAGGAAATGATATTGATATAGTTTATTTATATCCAAAACTTGATGTCTATCTACTTTGGTAAAAATTGGTGGGTGGGGTTAAAATTGGTAGTTAGTTCTATCTTGAATTTGATGCATTTTTCCTACTATGAACTATATATTCGTGACTATACAACCTCTCATGATTGTTGAATGTGTTGGTCTATGCATGATCGTGGATCTATAAGATCCACACAAGTTTCCAAAATCATTCTTCTCTTCTTAAAACCATACCTTTTCCAATTCCTATAAAAAGGGGTTAGCGGTTTGTTGTAGATCCTCCGCACTTCCTACATAGAAATACCTTTGAGAGGAAGAAAACCCCATGTATTTCTCCCACTTATTAGAAAATTAATTTTTCTCCTTTCATTTATATATATGTAGCTATAATTTGGTTCTCTCGACACTTGATCTTCCTTTCTTTTACTAGGATTTAAGTTATTTTTATTTGCTTAGGATTTCTCTAAATGTATGCTTTGGAAATATGAAAGAATAAGGCATATATCTTGATGTTTGATATATGTATTTTATATGATCTCTTTATAAGTTATAGGTGTTACCTAAGTATGTGCCAAGTGAGGAAATGAATGGGCTTAACTTTTACTTATAAAGGAAATGTTTCACACTAAGGCTAACTTAAAGGAGAAAGGTTAACTCATGGAAAGATATTCATTTCAAAATTTGTCCATTAGAGGGCTATGGATACAATCTCCTATCAAGGGACATATTTGATGACAATCAAATTTTTCCCTGTTAGAGGGTTTTTTCAAGTAGGGTTAAGAACTAAATCGATTATCTTAATAGGTGTGTTTAGGAGGTATAAGGTATCTATGATAGATCTAAGTGTTCATGTAGGTAACTAACTAGTAGAATGATATATTTGATTTATTACAATCCTTGGGAAGATATGCTAGTGATTTTGAGATCGGTTTATGTGCACAAGTCATGTAAAACATATATAAGCCAAAACCAACATTACCAAATGCCAAATGAATGAATTTGGGTGTCAATATTTCCCCCTCTAATATAGCAAATGAATTTCATTAGTTAAAGGAAATTCACACTTGAGTGTGTAGACACACTTTTCCTTTTCTTGAATGCTTAGGTACTTGAGTGGTTTTGAGATGTCTAAACCAAAACTTGCAATACAAGAATGCATTCAATGTCCATATTATGAAAATAAAAATTTAACTCTAAAATTTGAAATTGAAAGTAATGAGGACATATATTTGCGAAACTATTTTTTCCTTACAAGGACTAAGGCTTCCTAGTGAAGCACTTAGAGTATATGTGGCCCCATTAATGAAGCACATGGAGAAGGATATTCTTTTTGAACAAAATGGATAATTGGGGGTGATCAATCCCCAATTTTAAAACCAAAACTAGCCAATGAAATTGTGGGCATAATATACCTTACAATCATGATTGAGTAATAATATGCAATGTACCACTTGAAAAGGTGGAACCACCATGAGCACTCTATGAATGATGTTAAGGTCGATAAGTGTCACTAAATCCAATGTACATCACCCATTCTAACTAAATCACACCACAACAGATGGATCTAGATTCCAAATTTGTATGATTGAAAAGGAATGAATTATACTTATGCTCCCCACCATACTTGTAGTAATTTAATAAACTTGAATTTTGCATAGTCAAAATGGGAACAAAATATGCCATATAATATTTGTAAATTATATCTATCATTCAATTTGACTATGAATTGACATCATTCCACCTAAATTTGTAATAAAATGAACTATAAATATAATAAAACATATCACTATTCCTAATTCATTATATTAACCAATGTGTACTATGTATTTTTCTCAAAATTCTAAAATTTGACTATTTAAGTTATACTAGAAAGAATTGGCATATAGGGGGTCATTGACAAATGATATTTTCCATGTTTTATGGTTTTTCCATCATTGATTTATGGTGCGTATCTTTGTTCATTGTAATATGTATCTTATGTTCCAGATCTTTCTATAATAATCCCAATGAATTCCCTCTCTTTTGAGGAAAGGGACATATATTGTAGACCACTAGTATCGAAAAGAAATATGAACTAGACACTATACAATATTCATCATAAAAGCGTGAATCATTATAACTAGTTATGCATATTTGATTCTCAATAACTTAATAACCATAAGTAGAGAGTACAATGTGTGGAGTAGGGATAAATATTCCCTCTTCAAAGTAGAAACACTAATACTTGGTAGGTATATGATTGGTCCTCTATCACTTGATAACCATAACATTAAGGTACAACATGGGTTTAAGGACAATATTTCCCGCTCATTAGAAACATTACCACATTAATTTGTATAATCATAGAATTCAATCATTACCATCACTATTTTCTATATACACATAGATGTCATTTTCTTAATCCTAGAATATTTTTCATGAGCATTGTCATAGATATAGCTAAATGGCATGGCATGGGTAGAGTAACTAGTAGCAAAGGTGAGCTTTTACTAGGATTTTTATATTTGATATTCATATGAGAAATTCAAACTCCACAAAAAATAGGAGTGAGACTACAAATATTAGACCAAAGGTAATAAACATGACAAGTCAAATCATATAAGGAAAGAGTAAGTAAGATCAATGTATGGGTTCACCAAATGATTTTCCCTAAATTAGGATTGGGAAAATATTATTATCTAATCTAAAGTTGAAATCTAGGAAGGATGTATATTTAGATTACTAAATTAAATATGCATATTTGAATAATAATGAATTATTAAAAGATATTTGATAAGCTAGGAACATGCTAAATATAGTAATATCACAAGAAGTTGGTGCACTTATGTTTCACTATACACAAATGACCTGATATAGTCTCATAACCTAGGAGAAATGGGCCAAAATATTGATATAGTTTATTCATCTCCAAAACTAGATGTTCTTTTTCCCGAGAAAAAATTGATAGGTAGAGAGAGAATATGTAATTGATTCATTATGAATATGATGATTATGTCATACTACTAAAAAATTGTATATGTGACTATATAATCTCATGATTGTTGCATTTGTAGCTTTGTGTGAGATCCTCGATTTATCGGATGAGTGCAAGTTGCCAAAATCAATCTCTTCTTAACAATGTAGCTTCTTGAAGGTCATTTAAAAGGGGTTGGCAATTTGGTTTGAAGCGTCCTTATGTTACCTACAAAACATGTAATACCTCAAGAGTGCGTCAACCCCCCATATAGTTCTCCCACCTATTGGAAGTGCAATGTTGTTCCTTTCATTTATATGTGTGCAACTATGATTTGGTTCTTTGAGTTGGATTTGATTTTTTTTTACTTGTTTGGGGGATGCTACTAATGTATTCCCTTCAATAAGGAAGAATAGGGAATATTTCTTGATGCTTGATAGATGTGTTCTAGATGAGCTCTTGATAAGTGTCCGACGTCACCCAAGTATGTTTAAAGTGAGGAAATGAATGGGCTTAACTTGGATTTATACTACTCCAAAAGAATTTAGTTTCACACTAAGGTTGACCTAAATGGAAAATGCCAACTCATAGAAAGATAATCATTTGAAAATTTTACCTTTTGAGGGATAAGGACATAATCACCTGAAGGACAAAATTAGTAGTTGATTTTGTCCCTACTAGAGGGTTTCATCCCATAGGATTAAGAACTAAATTGATGATCTAGAGAGGTCCATACAAAAGGCATAATGTATTTATGACATAAAGAAGTGTTCTATAGGTGACCCATAAGTAGAATGAGGGATTTGACCCGTTGCAAGCCTTAATATAGGATATGATAATGAATTTGAGCCCAATTTATGCACAAAACTCATATATAGTCGACATTAGTCACCATACATTTCGACATTAGTCAAAACCACATTTGGATGTCTCCACACGTAAATAAACATGATTAAAAGTGAAAGTCAATAAATGTAAGCCTACGTAAGAAATTGTAAGCATTGAGAAATCAACGTCAACAACATAAGCATAAACATGAACTAAGAAGTATAAATACATATAAAAATCAATTTCATCATTATAACAAAGTATAATATCCATGAGAGTGAGAACTTGAGATATATAAGTAAGAGCAATACATTTATAAGCAATCTATGTAGGTCAATATGATCAATGTACTAACATAAAAATATTTAACTTGAAATACACGTATGATGCTTCCATTCTAAGCATCACCCTAATATGGAAATTTTCCCTCTATGTGAGTATATAAAATTACAAATCCTCTATGTATCCATGATCATATGTAACCCATATATCATGCATCTAAACTCAAGATATTATGAAAATTATGTGCATGAAGAGTGGATAATTACTACCATGTAGTATAATGATGAAACAATGTTTGAAAACATGTACCAATAAGGAAAACAATGCACACGCCCTAATTTTTTATATTTTTGAAAATTTCATAAAACAAATGTGATTTAATCAATCAAAAGGAAAATAGGCATAAGTTACAAAATAGAAGAATAAGGAGGGTTCCAAATGATCTATGACTTCCTTGAAACTTAATGTGCTCTAAAGTAGGATACCTTAGAATTGTGTATGTGCATGACATCATTGGGTAGGTGATGTAAATGTTTGGAACATGGTAAAAATTGATGTTGCTAAGTACATCATACCAAAATTAGGGTAATACACTAATAATGTCCTAATTTTAAATCAAATTATTGTCTATAAATGAAAATATATTGTAGTTCATTAACATTAAAGAAATACAAAGCATCCATTTCTCATTCATGTGAATATATTGAGTATTCACAAGCATTTGAGAGAAATCAAGAAATCATCAACACATTTATTGTGGAAGTAAACAATTTTAATTTAGAGTAATCATTGAAATATACACACCACAAAACATGGGGTTTGCATGCTTTTATAACTATTTTAAATATTAACTTTGTTGTCTTTGATCTTTTTCTTATTTAGGGGACTAACAAATACCAAGATAGTCGGGCTATTTTGTAGTTTTTTGTAGTCCTTAAAACAAATGTTGTCATAATTACATTTTCATATATTGTTGGCCATCTACAAGAAAGAGACAAAAATTATTTTGCATGTGATTTGAGTCTCGGTGCGAAAAATTAAGTGAGGTTATTGGAGATCGGGACTAAAAACTCAATGATCAAATTATTTTTGGGATATTTGACATTCGTGAAGAGCACCATTAATGTTTTGGACATCGACATGAGCATCATAGACACTTTAGGCATCGTCGAGAGCACAATTAACTCTTGGGACACGTCTTTTGTAGTCAAATTTCTAGTTAGATCTTTATCACTTGTGATGCACATTTCCATTGTTAGATTCTTACAATTGTAACCAAATCTCCCAAGAAAACACATATTCCTCTAACCCTTGTATTTCACATATATTTAGTTTTAAAATTTAATTTATTAGGCTATATTATTTTGTACTTGTGAAATTGGGGGCACCCAACAAGCCTAAAACAGATGTTCAACAAGAAACCAAATTTACGCGACAAAACCAATCTCATAGATGAAGCAGATTTCCAGAGACAAACACAGGCTGCGAATGTTCTCCAAAATGAGAAAACGGAAATGGCAGAAGATTTTAAATTCAGCCACCAAGGCATTTGCCACATCCAACCGATATTATGACTGGCAAGGCGAGTATGAGGTCTGATTCACAGAAATGCCATGGTACCACGTTCGAAGACGAATGGATTGTTTGATTATTATTGTGGGAGAAGAAGAATTATACTGAATAACAACACACACCGCAATTATAATCATGCAATGCCATCCACTGGCAATCTCAATCTCAATCTCACAACATTGTGTAGAGAGGGTCGGTTGAAGGAAGCGCTACACATTCTGCTTACTACACACAGTCCCCTGTAAACTCTAACGCGTATATTCATCTATTGAACACCTGCATTGCCAAGAATGCGCTTTCACAGGGTAAGCAAATCCACTCTCTCATCACTCACAGAGGATTTGCATTTGCTACAAACACCTTTTTTCAAAATAAGGTTATAAACATGTACGTCAAATGTGGTACTTTGGTAGATGCTCGTAAAGTGTTTGACGAAATGACAGCACGAGACGGCTTCTCATGGAATGTGATCATTGCAGCTTATCGAAGGCATGGGTATCCTCACGAAGCATTGGCACTGTTTCACCAAATGCAACAAACAGGTGTTCAACCCGATCAGTTCACTTTTGCTAGCATCCTCCCGGCCTGTGCCAAAATAGGAGCTTTGGAAGAGGGTATCGTCATTCATCAATGCATAATCGAAATCGGTTTTTGGCCGGATGTTCTAGTTGCAAGTGCCCTGGTAGACATGTATGCAAAATGTGGAAGTGTACAGAAGGCAAAGGAACTTTTTGATAAAATGCCTCAAAGAAATGTGGTCTCCTGGAATGCCATGATTGCAGGATACGTACAAAATGGTGTTCTTGATGAGGCTTTCAGGCTTTTCCAAGAAATGCCTGGGCGAGACATGGTCTCATGGAATGTAATGATTACAGGATATGCTCAAAATGGTGTTCTTGACGAGGCTTATAGGCTTTTCAATGAAATGCCTGTAAGAAATGTGGTCTCATGGAATGCCATGATTGCAGGATATGCACAAAATGGGCTTGTTGAAAAGGCTTTGGAGACTTTTAAGAAAATGCAATTGGTAGGTGTAAAGCCAAACTCCACAACTTTTGCCAGCATCCTCCCAGCCTGTGCCAAAATACGAGCTTTGTATCAGGGTATGGACATCCATCAAAGCATTATTGAAAGTGCGGTTTTATCAGATGTTGTAGCTGTCAGTGCACTGATAGACATGTATGCAAAATGTGGAAGCATACAGAAGGCACGTGAACTGTTTGACAAAATGCCTCATAGAAATGTGGTCTCATGGAATGCAATGATCACAGGATATGCACAAAATGGTATTCTTGATGAGGCTTTGACATTTTCAAAACTATGCCTCAGAGAAATGTGGTCTCATGGAATGCGATGATAACAGGATATGCACAAAATGGTGTTCTTGATGAAAGTTTAAGGCTTTTGAAAAAATGCCTCTACGAAACATGGTGTCATGGAATGCCATGATTGCAGCATATGCACAGCATGGTGTTCTTAGCGAGGCTTTAAGACTTTTCAATGAAATGCCTGAAAGAAATGTGGTCTCGTGGACTACAATGATTGCAGGATACACACATAATGGGTTTGTTGAAAAGGCCTTGGAGGCTTTTAAGCAAATGCAATCAGCAGGTGTAAAGCCAAACCCCATGACCTTTGTCAGCATCCTTCCAGCCTGTGCCAAAATGGGAGCTTTGGAACAGGGTATGAACATCCATCAAAGGGTAATTGAATATGGTTTTTATCAGATGTTCTAATCACAAGTGCCCTGGTGGACATGTATGCAAAATGTGGAAGCATACACAAGGCACGAGAACTATTTGACAAAATGCCTCAAGAAATGTGGTCTCATGGACTGCAATCATTGCAGGATATGCAATGCATGGATTTTGTAAGGATGCTCTAAAACTATTTGAACTAATGAAGCACTCAGGAACATACCCTGACCATGTAAGCTTAGTTTGTGTTTTATTTGCATGCAGCCATGTAGGTTTAGTGGATGAGGGCTGTAAATACTTCAATGGCATGAGTAAATCTTATTGCATTATGCCTACAATGGATCATTATGTATGCATGGTTGACCTTCTTGGCCGCGCTGGCTATCTTGAGGAAGCTCTAAATTTTATCATCAAAATGCCAATTAAACCTGTGTTGGTTGTGTGGATGTGTTTGCTTGGTGCTTGTAGATCACATAAGAATATAGGGCTAGGAGTATTTATAGCAACTCTCCTTTTTGAGCTGGATCCTAAAAATGCTGCGCCTTATGTTCTTCTGTCAAACATCTATGCAGAAGTGGGCAGGTGGGGTGATGTTCAAAAGGTAAGGAAATTGATGAAAGATAGAGGAATTAAAAAGATACCTGGATGTAGTTGGATTGAAGTCCATAAAACAGTACATGCTTTTTCTGTAGGAGACAGATCACACCCACAAACACAGGAGATCTATGAAAAGTTGGAAAAATTATCTCAGGAGATGAAGGTGGCAGGATATTCTCCAGATTCAAGACATGTACTGAATGATGTGGAGGAGGAGGAAAAGAATTATTTCTCTGCCACCATAGTGAGAAGTTGGCAATTGCTTTTGGATTGTTAAACATGTCCCCAGGAACAACTATCAGAGTTGTCAAGAACCTTCGAGTATGTGTTGATTGCCACACTGCAACCAAGTTTATCTCCAATATCATTGCAAGAGAAATTGTTGTGAGAGATGCGAACCGGTTCCATCATTTCAAACAGGGACAATGTTCTTGTGGAGATTATTGGTGATACAGAGTGAAGCATGCTGTAAACATATGATTGTTTTATAACAAGGTCCATCGTATCAGACTTGCAGTGATAAGGATAAATCTGGTTTTATTTTCAATTTTTTTTATGAGTTTTTTTTTAATCCTGAAGTGTTTTCAGAGCTAGACAATGCTGTTGACTTCATAAATCAGATGTATAACATGCACGACTCTCCATATACTGATGGGGTATTTGTTAAAATCCCGTTTTGTAGAACCATGGAGGTATCATGACATTGAACTGTTTTTTCAGGAAGCCTGTACATCCGCGGAATAAAAATCTGGAGGGGGTGAGTAGAACATCTCTTAGTTCTATAGCCCAACCTTTCTCATTTAATGAACCTTTTATCTGAATTAGTCGTATTGACTTATTAAGTTCTGCCTATATCAGGTCTGCCATTTGGGATTAAATTACATCTACCAGATTATTTATCCAATTTTTGCAAGCTGATGCACTTTCTTATCGCAGAGGGTGACCTGCACTGTTCGGATCAACAGCAGCCAGGCTTTCCGTGCGAATGCAAGACCATGGAAATGGCTGGGGCTGTTGATTCTCTGTTTACTGTGCTTGCTTTGTCATTTTGCGGAGGAGTTTCATTTCTGCTTGTGCATGGGATGACCATGCGTGTAATCTACACTGTTGCTGTCAAAATCAGCCCTGCTACAGTCTAACCCAGATGGCCCCGATCTGCTCCGTACTCGTGCAAGAGCATAAAATATATTTTAGCCATTGATTGCATTATTGTTCTTTGGGATTCGGTGTGAAAGACGTGCTCCGGACAAAGGAAATTTAGGGGTAAGCCTGCGATTGTTGTATTCTCCCACTTTTTTCCCACCAACTGCCATTACAGGGCATTAGAATTTTATTTGTTTACATTCCATTTTGCGCAAGTCATTTTCCAGGGAAGAAAATACGCACTCCACGGCATTGCTCCGCATGAATCATGGCAGGAATTTGATAAAGAAAAAGTAAGTAAATAATGTGAATAGATTTGCAAATATGAATCCATTAATTAGCGGTATTTTCTTTATTGAATTCACCTGCTGCTCCATTTCCAGAATCTGTATTTGTTAGAGTGGCGCTATGATTCCAATATTTTAAAAACCCTGCTTTTTCTCAACATACAGGGTTATGGAATATTAATTAGTTACCGCTTCTTGTATAAAATTAACGTTGCGTGCTTTAATTGGATGTCATTGCCAGAAAATCCCTCTGTTATTAATTTGTGAAGATGTGCTTTCTGCTAGTAATTCAAAGTGTAGAACATTTTTAGGTGTCAAAATACTTCGTGGTTTTTATCCATATGATGGTGAACAACAATACCCTGAATGTGGATCATACACAATGCACGTGAACTGTTTGACGAAATGCCAATAACAAATGCGATCTCATGGACCGTAAGGATTGCGGTGCACGCTTGGTTTTGTCTACCATCTATTTTTTCATGTTAAACACTTGTATTTGTGCTCTCAACAACTACTGTAATTGTTAATGGTCTTTCCCTTTCCAATTTGTTTAGTGTTGTTTAAGCTAGAACCAATCATTTTCCCATGATTAGCTTAGTTTCTTCAACATCCTTTTATTTCTGGTACATTTCCATTTAACTTTGATGGATGTTCATACTCTGTTCCTCATCCCTTTTTTTGGGTGCAGGATGGGAGGGTTTGGATACTGGTGGTGTAACGTAGATTTAAACCTTCAATTTTATTTTGTGAAAAACTTTAAAAGGCATTTTATCAAACAGTTCATGTTTGTTCTTGATGCCTCACATTCATACATATAGAAGCCTTTTAATAATTGTTTAATGGATGCAGAGGAAATTTCTCTCCTGGGCTTCCATTTCCATTTTCTGCAGACCCCTAGCATAGCGCAACACGCAGCTACACTTGTGGGATTCTTAGAGGCATTGTGTATTTCCATACCTAGGGTATTGTGCAGAGATAACAAGGGAAATAATGTGTTGGTGGGGAATTTTGGTGTGAAGTTAGCAGACTTCGGGTCTGCTAATGTGATGGAAAATAAAAGGGAAGGAAATGTTGATTTCGGTGCAATCTTTTTATGCAGGGCATGTTTTGCTATGTTGTTAACTTGAAGAGAATGTTATTCGAAAATATTTTCAGCACCCTTTTTCTTGCAAGAGCTATTTGTGTAACAGTTTACATGATGACATGCCTTAAGGATAGGATGGAGTGTAGGCATTAGTGAAACTGAATTCCAACTCTATAAATAAAGCAAAATGTAGTTACAAATATTAATCATTTGGAATTTGTTAACTATGCAATGTAGGGTGTCTGACTTTCAAATGGAGTATGATGGTGCATGTCTGCAAATGAGAGTCACCTACAACATAAGGGCACACTTATTCCTTTTCCCTGTACAGTGGACTAATTACAGCCTTGCAGGGGCTTTGGGTCTACTAAGAATACTCGTATACAAGGTTGGTGTATTCCTTCTCCTTATAAATGTTTGTATTGTCATTCATTGTAGATAATGCCATTACATGGTTGGTGTTCAAATGATATTTTCATTAGTTAGAAAATTTTATCAAGTTAGGAAGGAGCTTCTAAACGTGTTACTCACACATACATGTTATATTCTTGGGGAGATGCGTGGATGTCCAAGTGTCATATCTTATTTATTGATAACTGATGGTTTTCCACTAAATCCAATATTATTATGTGATTACATATTCAAAGTGGGAACTCTACAGGTTATGTGGATGGTACCACCTCAATGTCAATACATGAAAGAAAAACCAACCTTAAAGAATTTTACCAGGATACTATGAATCAAAAGTTCCTATTCTTTCTATCTTTTCAGATTATGTGGGGACAATATTGGGAAGTTTGTAATTGCATCTTTCATGGTCAAATATTGAAGGCTCTTAGTGAACACCATTAGATGTCATGTTGTTGTTAATGCAAAATCACAGCACCCCAAATGAGTTGTGGATCTGTTTTTCTAAGGCAGACTCATTTGGTGTGATTTGCATAACATTGGACCATCTCTCAAGCTGTGGGACTTGTGGACTTGAGATGGCCCTCCGGAGAAAGTCGGCTTCTTCTTCCTAATCCTAATGCTAAACTACTCCTAAGGAAGGAAATGTGACTATCTACTCCTAATCTAACAATTCCAAGGGACCAAGGAGAGAGAGAGAGCATAAAGAGGGAAATCCTACGCTAACGAGGTGATAGCACCAAGAAAAGGGAGTGAGATATTCTGTTGAGGGAGAAAGAAACAGAAAAAATGGAGATGAGGGAGGTCAGACAGAAGTGACACGGCCCAAATCTGCAAATCATCCATTAAACTCCATGAAACACAACATCCTGCACCTGCAAATGTGAAATACATATACTGAGAAAACCAAGACTCGAAAGGGAGAGGCGCGGAGAAACAACAAAACGGTGCAAAGGTTTAAGAACACCATAAAAACATGTTTTTATTGCTCTAGAAGGTGCACAGACCATTACATTTCTGGAATAGAGGCACAAATACATTTGCCAGCGTGGGAGAAGGTTCGCTGCTCAAAAATGGCGTCGAGAAACAAATTTGATAGAGTTTCTCTATGCCCAGAATGTCTCTCTTTCTCAAACGAGAAGTGTTACAATATATATAGAAAGAAAAGAGAGAGAAGAGGGAAAAGTCGAATCTGCTCCAACCACCATGAGATATGCATTGAATCCCGCTTTGAAAGTTCAACCATTGAATATCAATGCCTTCGCAAATGCACCCACAATATGTCGCCTTTGGTTCCCCATCAAATGAATGAATCAAATCTAATGGGAGTTGAAGAGATTGGATTCTGCGTTAATGACCTAGAAGACTTTTCTCCATTTTCATCTACAAGGCCATGCACATGACCTAGCACTCGTTTGGGCTTCCCTTTTTTATATGGGACACGTGGCAACCAGATTGGAACAGAAAATCGGGCCTACGGGTCCGCAATTTATCTTTTGCCCTTTCGCGAGAATCACAAAATCCAGAAAACTCCCGCTCCGCTGCTCCACTTGGACACGTGGCACCCTTTTGTTGGCCGGGAATGTGCTTCACCTTTTGTCTCGACTCCCCGCTTTGATTTGACTCGGGTCCAAACTTTGACTTTTTCCTTTGCCTCGTTCTGGAATGCGAGCTTGTAGGTTTGAAATGTTTTCCCTTCATATTTTCTCTATGTGCGGGGTTGTCTTGACCAAATTTGTCAGGGTGCGAATTTGGGATAACTTGATTATTTTAGTAGACACAATGACCAATGGTTTTTTTTTTAGCAAACAAGGCCAAGGGAAGAAACATGGATTTGTTTCAATTATTTTAGGTCCCATGGTCAAACATGCATTCAAATAATTGATAATTTATGTTTTTATATAGCCATGTACCCTTACACAGAAAGAAGCATTCACAAACATCCATTGTTTTTCAGGAAAATAGATGTCTTCTCATAATCCGTGAAGATTCTATAACATTTTATTGTTTATCACCAAAGATGTAGCAATTGATCTAATATTCAGCTTTGTACTTTACATGTTATCCAACAACTCCTTTCTTGTAGTTTATTGAACCTTGGAAATTATTCATCATGTAGGAGGAATGCTAAATTAAACAAAATATTGTGGAGGTCGACTACTAAAAGTTGTTAGGTCTTTGGCATTATGAATGAGAATTTCATGTAATAATTTTCAAATATGTGATCACGAGTTTTTGTTCATTCCGGAAAGGGAACATGCAAGTGTGTTGGGAATTAAGATTTCAATTGTACTACGAGCCGAGGATTAGTATTGCTTGTTGCACATGAAGGTAGGTAGTATGGGTTCAGCTTTGAGGATCCGTAATGTGTCAAAATGATTCAAGATGTTGCAAACAAATTGTTATGACATTATTTTAATGCATACAACTTTCACTAATTTCAAAGAACTTCTAAAGCAATGTTCTTATTTAGATTGTAATGGGCTGACACAATCCTTGTAGGATTGTCTTTTGAAGTTTGCATGGCCTTAAGAGGGACCAAGTGTAATTTATGTTGCATTGCCTTAGGAGGGACCAAGTATGGTTGTATCTATAAACACACAAATAAAGCCTTTAGTCACAAATTAGTTGGCTTTGTGGTTGAGTGACACTCTAAAATTTCTCTGTAAGCAACCTATTTGTATATCTTTTATGATAACTTTCCTTAAATTTGTTTTTTTGGTCATTATTATTTCACCGACTAATTGAAAAGGCTTCCATAAACACTGCAAGTTAATTCACCTACTATTAAATATTTGTTCGAAGTTCTAATGAAGTCTAAATATCTTAAATACATTTATTTGAAAAATTCCAAACACCCCTGCTCCATATATAGACAATGTTTTTACATTGTATGCATGTTGAAAGTATCTTAGAATGTTTACACTCGAGTGGCTCACTCAAATGACAAATTAAATTGATCCTCAAATAGTGCACAATTACGAACAAGCCGGATATGCCGGTTAGTGAGGATTGGCAACTCTCCAATGGTCTTGTAGGTGGCATCACCGTACCTATGCCTCAAACAACGTGACAACTCGACCAATCTAGTTTAGATTTAATCTAATAATTGCTTTAGCTCCAAGTCGTGGCTATTTTCCTCTTTTTGAAGGTTCTCCCAAGCAAGACCCTTCTTAGAAAGCACCAACCACATGTAGATTCTGGTTTTCAAAGCAATTTTAAACCACCGAACCATCTTCCATATTTTGTCCCAGATACCTAGGTTGGTAATGAACAATCTGGTTAATATCCATTCCCAATACATTGCTTGTGCACATCGAATGCGAGATAAGCCCGAACTTGTCATTGCTCTATCTTGTAAGCACATCCCGAAAGATAAAGCTGAACTTGTCATTGCTCTATTCGTAGAATATTTTTGTTGATTTGTATTGTCGATTCCAAGGTATATTTAAAAACTAATTGTGTTGTTGTTATCCACAATAGATTCTCATGTATTGCTGGTTGGTGAAGGCCTAATTACCACTAACGAATACAGTGTCACAGTTTAGCGTATGCACTTCAATCAAGGTATACAACTCAAGGTTGCTTTGTATGGATTTCTTTAGTTTCAACTAGTCCAGTATGTATGTTGTAGATTGGATTTTGATCACCATCCTCTTTTGGTGTGCTCGGATTCATAAGGAGTTAAGGGGAATAAATAAAGTAAATGAGGGAATCTCAAGATATAAGATGGTTTTTGTGGATTGATATGATCTAATAAAATATAAACTTGATGCAACAACTCATTTTTTTTTCCTTCCATTTATTTTACTTGAGCGCCCCTAAAATGGGTTCATACGATCTTCTTTATTGAATATTTTACATCGAACAAATTCATAAGAGTTATTAATGAACTTAACTCGATTATTCTTCATACCTAGGTTTTGAGTGATGTCCTTTTTCATCTTGTGTATAATAATCAATTATCAATTTCACTTACTACTCTATTAGTTTTCAATAAATTTTCCTAAGGAAGATTAAAACTTTTTGGTTAATGCAAGAAAGATTCAAGACCATCTCGGAATCTTCTTGCTCTTTGGCAAATAAAAAGGTGTTGTCATTGCTCCATTTGTATACTATTTTTGTTGAATTGTATTTTCATTTCCAAAGTATTTTCAATTACACTAATTGTGATGTTGTTATCGAGCAGATCTGGTGTATTGCTAGTTGGAAAATCCACGATTACCAATGACACATATAGGTCACAATTCAGCATACGCAATTCAATGAATGTGTGCAAGTCAAGGTCGAGTTTGCATGTCTTTCTTTAATTTCAACTATTCCAGTATGTATGTTGTGGATTGGGTTGTGAGCATCATCCCCAATATCATTCTAGGAAGCTCATATTCATAAGGAATTCAGGGAACAAAGTGAGCAAACAAGGGGATCTTAAGGTATGGAAACTTTTTTGTGGATTGATGATCTAATAGAATATAGACTCAATTCAACAACTCATCCATTTTCTTGTCAAATTTATTTTACTTAAATTGCCCCTTATAGAATATAGACTCAATTCAACAACTCATCTATTTTAAGATGTGTAGCTTTGACATCATAGTGTTAAAATGAAACAACCATGGGATCCTTAACAACCATTAGCGCAATCTTCAAAATTCATTCTATAGACTACTCTTTACTTTTTAAACTTTATATGTCTGATAAATAAAAATTAGTGAACTTCATTTCCTTACAAGAATGAGTTACTAAATACATATAATTCGAGACAACATTTCATGTGTACGTCAATTTGCTTGTCTTTGTGTATGTGTCTATGTTTGTCTTTCGTCAACTGGTCCTCAAACTCCCTTCCCATTATCCTATCGACTTCTCCATTGCACCTTAGGGTGTAATATTTGTTGTAAGGTGTAGGATATTGAAGAGGTTTAGATTTTGTTTTAGGTTTTATTTGGTAGTGCTAATATGTTGTTGTACTCTTATGAAATTCTTGGTGTATAGATGTAATACTTGTTTTCCAAGTTTTTAGTAAGATGATATATTTTCCAAATTACTAAAAAGTGCTAAAATGCATTTTGAGCTCATTTTTGTTCATCAGGAGTTCAAGTTTTGGGATTTAATTCTATTTGTTCATTCCTTAGTTAAATCTACTCATTTTTAAAGTATGATCTAATCCAATAAAAAACACATCTACTTTACAAAGTCATTCCATTATATTCAACTAGTCTTCTTTCAAATTCCATGAGCAAAAAGGGATTTAAATCTACTTTTACATTGTTATTCTCTTACTACAAAATCAACATTTCCAAATGACAATAAACTTCAAATTTGTTCTCTTGTTCCCATTTTTACTACAACATACATATGTTCAAAACAACTATAACAACTTTATTTTCCATTCAAATTTACTATGTATACATTTTCAACATCTACAACTTCTATATTTCTTCTTTCTCATTTACAACATTACAACTTCACAATGAAAGTAACTTTCTTTTCACAATGCAACTTCCAACTAAAATTTTACACAATATATCCATTTTGATTCTTTCTCTTACACAATATACAAATATTGGAATGCAACTTCTCTCCATAAGATTATTACAAATTCTTCCACTCAAGGTGGGAAATAATACAAGAATGCATGCAAAAGAAAATACAATAATTACACATTCCTCCACCCTAAGTGGAAATGCAATAAGTTTTTCACAAAGGAAAGGTTCTCAAGGTCTCCAAAAAACTCCAAGCTTCACAACTCCAACAAGATAGCTCCTTCAAGATTTGGTTGATTCACAACAAAATGGGGATAAAGACAACACTCTCCAACCAACCAAGAAATCCAATGATGAGGAAAAGTCATCTTCTTCATTGGCCCTCGAGCCCCAACCACATTATAATGGGAGATGATTCCAACAAATGGCAACAACAAGTTTCCACAACACAAACAAATATTTCACAACCATTTCAACCACATTCAAATAAACTAGAATACAAAAAAAGAACAACAAAACTACAAATAACAAGGCTTAAAATGAAAGTCAAAGGAGTAAGACCTATGTGGAGGCCACTTATGCCTCCCAATAGAATGGGTGCCCACCTTAAGGCCTCATATGTAAATCTCAAATCCCCTACATACTCTTATGCCTCCCTCAAGAACCACTTATACCTCCCACATACTCTTATGTATCCTCAATCTCATATGCCTCCCCATAAAATAAACAAGAAAGAAATGCAAACATTCATTGTACAAGGTGGGGCACCCAACCCAAACTCCTTCCAAACAAAAAAGTAAACTCTTATGCCTCCCTACATGAAATCTCCCCATGGTCTCCTCCTACTCCAAATTTAGGCAATCTACCCATACCCAACAAGCATTCTAAATAAAACAATACTCAACACAAGCACATAAACACAAAATAAAGCATAACATAAGTAAGGAAAACTCCTACCTTTCCATAATAGAGCTTGTTCCAAGAGTAAATCTCTAAGCTCCTCAAAATCAAGCAAGCATCCACAAGCTCCCAACAATCCACAAGCACTTCCAACAATCTTCACTCTCCAAAAATGCAAGAGCACAAAATAATGAAATAACTCCCAAAACAAGCAAAAGAACTTCAATAAATAGAAAAAGGGAGAGAGGAGGATGAGGTGGCTCCATGTAGGATGCCACATCACTCATCCTTAACTCCACCTAAGAATTCAAACCTCAACCCCAATGCACCATAAATTGGTGGGTGAGAGGAATGACAAGTTACTTACACAAAAACAATCCAAGCCCACACCTCCTAAAGACAAACTTAATTACTTGAAAGAAAGTGCAATAAACATTTCACGTGTTTTTATCTTCCCAAAACACCTAATGGGGTTTAATTTTGACCCCAACCCATAGGTAGGGTTGGTATAGTAATTTAAGAGGTGTGAGACAAATTTAACTTGTCCCACAAGCCTTCAAAATTGGCCCTTAAGGCCAAATTTGAGTTTCCTATGGAGGGTAGAGTGTACAACACTCAAGATCTCAAGCATTCAACACACAACATAAAATCCAAAAGCAAAACAAGTATAATAAATGAACTTCTTTTGGTCACATATTTAATTAGTTTAGGACAAGATTTATTAACTTTAATAAAACACTTAGAACCACTAAGATAAAGGGGAAAACATACATCAAAATCTAATTAATTAAAACAAGTAAATTACATCACTCAAAAGAAACACATACTAACATTAATAAAAAGGGAAAACTAAAATAAAAGACAACACATGACCCCTTGGTCACAATTTTCCCCTAACCAAATAATTATAACACACACAATTACATGTTGTCATGGTGACCCTTGTTGAATTCATTTAGAATTCCAATGTGGTTGGTCTCCAATCCCCCCGATGTTTGTTGTGAATAAATTTACCTGTAAAACACATAAATACCTCCTTCGGCCTCGTGGCCGCATTGAAAACATCAATATAAATCCACGATTATCTATATATGAATCAAATATCATCTAGGCAAATACGATATAATTTACAATTTGAAGCAACATTTCTATTCAACATTTCATCCATGTCAAAATGATCACAACATTAGTTCAATTACACAATATATTCATAAAAAAGGTGTGATGGAAGTGGCACTACATCCCCTCCCTTAGACTCAACCTCTGGAAGTGACTTTTGGAGCAGTGCGGAAATTGAACGTAGTAATGTAGCATGCGGGGAATTATGCGGAATTGAATATTCTGAATGGGTGAAAGTAGTTGATTCACGAAATGCCGAATCACTTCCTAAGAAAATGACAAATCATGTTTTCAAAATTTTCTCTTTTCAAGTAAAGGCAATAATTTGTTGATCATCATTAAATATCATTATTTTTTTTTGCATTGTGAATACTTGGCCTAAAACCATTTTAATGGTGTATACCTAAATGATCAAACGTTTTGGAATGAGGAATCATTAAAACTAGCGAGACTAATTGTAGAGAATCGATTTTTCATTCTTTTCACGAGGGCATGATTTAATGGAAAAAGCCACTAAAAAATTCTATGGATCAACAAGAGCTTTATTTTGGGAAGTGTCTCGTATAATCGTTCTTTACCTGAAGGAGTGATTTTACTTGTTTCACGATCAGGACATAAATGATCTATACTTCCATTTTGTATCCACTTTCGGGTGGAACGGTGACGGAAGGACTAATGCCTCGTACTGCATGGTATTATTAGTATTTGAAAATTTGAGTTTATAGGAAAAAGGACAAATTTTACCATTTGGATATATGAGACCACTGCACTGAAGCCCATTGAGAAAAACAACTTCCATCGTCACCTCAAGAGTCCTAGATCTCATTGGAATCTGTAGGCAAGTGATCTTGATGGGGTATTTGAACTAGTCTAGTCTAGTTTTCATCTATAATTACCCATACTTGAGCCTTGGAAAATGATCAAATGATCTGCGCGAGGATCTTTATTTTAGCTCATTGAACTTTTCAGAGCTTCCGGATGTTTCTTCATTGCTCCATTGATAGGAATCATGGCATGAGACGTCCATTTGAATCTCACCACCCAAATCCCTACAAAATTTATAAAAACATTCCATATATTTAAGGGATATAAACCAAGTATAAATAGTTACCTTAATTTCGCTTTTGAGGAATATAAAACCATTAGGGGCATTCATGACCTGCCCGATCGGAGGAATTTGCTTTTCGTAGTTATAGAGTAACATTCGATCCGAATGTTTTTTAAATATTCAAACCAAGAGACATGTCATTTTCAAGATTTTGATATTCGAGGCTCCAGAGTCTATAATGCAATTACTTTTATACCTAGCATAGTTGATCAAAAGACTATTAATTTCTAAAGGTTCGATAAATATTTTTCGTTTGAAGGTGTAATAATTATCGCCAAATATTTTGAGTTTTCCCATCTTTGGGAGTTTTAGAATTTCCTATTTTAGAGGAATGAACAGAGAAGTCGCCTTTGATAAACCGGACCAACTAATCGAGTGATCCTTGTTGGACTTCAAGTACCCCATTACGACATGGAAATTTTTGTTTTATTGATATGATCAATGATATCAAATTCTTGGCAAAGTAATGCACTAATGAAGTCTCTATATGAGTTCTTTGAACTTGATGATGGCAACACTTTTGACCTTGGTCTCGGGCTTTTGACACGGATGTGGAAGAAGAAGTTTTCTTCGTAATTGGTTTGAAACCTGACTTCAATGTAACAAAGGCTCTCCTTTCTTTAAGATAGTCTTGACCTTTGCAAACCTTAGAAAAGGACTCTTTAGGAGCCTCCTTTATCTTGGATCCTTTGAGAGTTTTCCGGAAACCTTCTATCTCAGAACGGTGGTATCTTGGTAATTTTTTTGAGGCGTGTGAAGACTGCATGATGAAAGGATGACTATTCATATCTTCTATAATTTCTTCATATTCATCTTCTTGCCATCGTAGTACTCAAAGAAATGATTATTGCTTTCTTCCTGGGATCTTCAACGCGTAGGTTCAAATGCCTCAGATCGGGCTCTTCCTCATCAACCTCATATTTCCTCAATCTCATTCGCTTTTTCAATGACATCACATTTGGAATTAGTTCGGGAGTGAAAGAAAAGCCTCCTGAGCACTGATATCCGGCTTTGTTGGGAGCGTATCCTTTTCGCGGGATGTCTTTGTAAGGAGCAGGTTTATTACTTTGAGCAACTTGCTTCTTCAAAGCTAGCACATCATTAGCCAACTTAGTGAGTATAGTTTTCCCATAAAACATTGGGAGTTTTGACTCTTTCTTTTGACTGGAATTTTTCTTGAATTTTCTGCCATGATTAAGTCATCTTGCAATTTCATGGTCAAAGATTGAGCAAGTTCCAAAGTAGCCATGTCAATAGAGTCCTTCAATTCAAGAAGTCTGTCGATAACACAATTTATCAAGAGTTGTTGTGCATTAATAAAGAAACATTTTGTCCATCAAGGTTGGGACAAATCCTGGGTGGAACTTTGTTTACCATCTTGTTGAATTTGGCCACTAAATTCCTCATGGTTCTATAGGCTCTTTCTTTACCTCGAGATAGTTGGGCAATTTAAGAGCATGTTCATCTTCCATGCGATTTGAATCGATTTTAAACTTGGTTTTCATATCATCCCAACTGTAATACATCCATTAGGTAGATGATGAAACCAATCTCCTATATCATAAATGTCTCGACGAAGAGACAATAGCAACATCTTCGTAAAGACAAAACAACAATAGCTAGGCAAGTGTAAAGAAGGAGAAATATGATCCTCTGTATGACATTTTCCCATCTCCATCGAACTTGGGAAGAATCTTTCATTGATCCTCGTGGGAGTTCATGTCGAGCGCGGTGTAAGGCTAATGGGTAACTATGGCATTTCCCATGGTACATTGGTGCCATTGGAGAAAAGGTGGTATGCGAAGGTAAAACAATGTCAATGAATGACAAGTGCTTGATGGTAGTGATTTGAACAAATCCGTTATATATATATCTATTTTCATTCCTTCCTTGCTTGCTCTTTCAGACTTGATGCAAGGCTTGCAGATCTACGAGGTGTGTTCTTCTTTGGGAGGAGATAATTGAAACCAAATTTTATGAAAGTCAAAATTAGGGTCAGATCTACCTTTAGCTTTTTCTCCTCGCGTAAACCTCTTTCCTTCCATACTTGGAATATTTATGGTGAAGATATCACCTTGCGTGTTCCGACCAGCTCTAGCCTTTTCTCTTTGCTCTCTTTCTTGAGCTATTTGCGCCTAAATAACTCTAACAACTCTTGGCACCTTTCTTCTTCTTCAAGTATCTCAGTACTCGATGCTTTGGCGAGATAAAAATGATGGTTACTTACTGCGCTTTTCCCAAATAGCTTGCCTCAAATCGATGATATGTCTTCTCCTTGAGTATCTCAAAAGCAAGATTTGATTTAAGATAGGTGGGTTACCTGTAATGGTCATATTGCACTTATTACTTGGGTAGAAGAGGACTATCATATCGGTGAACAACTATCAACACGTGCTGGAGTTAATTAAGTTTGTTGGAAGGAGCTCACAAGAGGTCTTCTCGTCACGAGTGCGGGTGCTTTCTTCTAAGGTCTTCGATGTAGATTTCTTCCAATGGCTCTATCAACACCTATACAAACTTGCTGCTGTGCTTTCAGGGGTTTTCCCAAGCTACTATTCAAAGGTTGGCGCAATGTCTCCTTGGAAATCTTCCTGGCACAATTGATTTTCTTCTGGAGCTGATTGTGCAGGGGATAGTCATAAAGATTTAACCAAGACGGTTAACGATTTCAATCCCAAAGGAAAAAAATTGTTAGCATATGGATCTTTCACGCATGCAATGATATGAATCTTAGAGTGTGGGAGCGAAGTCCTCCTCTTTGGATGAAGGTGAGGTTGCCTTTATTGAAAGCCAAAGCTGAGTATTTACATTTGTACATTCAAAATTGTATGTGGGGGTGTTTTGGAACATCAATGGAAGAAAAGTGAATGAAGGAAATGGAATAGAAAGAAGGAAAGGAGTGGAATGGAATGAATCTGAAAGAACATGCAAGAGTTAGGTAAAAACAGAGCCTAATATTGCATGAAGAGGAAAGATGAATAACCAACACAAATAAACGGAGTTTGAGTTAGCTAAACAAGAACATGCAAAAGGGAACACACATGAGCAAGTAGATAGTCAAGGAGCTTGATCACCTTGTGCACTAGAACAACGATCACTAATGTCAACAATAAGATCGAAGATAGGCAAGTCTTTTTAAAAGAAGAAACTTTGTGTCCTTACCTGAAAAACATTTTGGAGTTAATAGTTAATAAGAACTTTGTGTCTCATTCATTTCTCTTGTTAAATTTGGTGTTCTTATGTTCATTAGATGTTAGGTGTTTGAATCTTCATGCAAATATTATCTTTGATCTTATTGTCAACATTAGTAATAATTGTTACCACATAGTTTAAGGTAAAAGATCTTTACACCTCGACTATCTACTTGCTCATGTGTGTTCCCATTTTGCATGTTCTTGTTTAATTTAACTCAAACTCATTTTATTTGTGTTGGTTATGATCAAGTTTAGATTAGTTTAGTTGTAGTTTAATTGTTGTTATTACTTTCATTCAAGGATTGGGAGAGAATTCCTTTACCAAACTGGTTTATTTCAAGCCATTAGTATTTGTTTTTTTTTCAAATTTGGGGCAAACCCTACCCCCATTGTTATAAATGAAAAGAATGTTTTTAATTCACCATTTGTATGTTTTATTGCTCAAATCCATGGGATTACTCATTGTTTTCTTGTTGGTGATTATTAGTTAAATTTTACAACTTAAAATTTAGTATAAACTAGTTAAAGTTTTAGCACAGAGAGCGGATTCGCGAAGTTCTATCGTAAGTGAGTGAAACCACCACTTAGAGCAGAAACTCAAGCGGTCCAGGACCGCGACCTACTGGGTGACAAACCATGAACCGCCACCCCTACTGAGCGGTGGTTTTGAGACCGCCACCTTAGCTAAGCGGTGGTTATGGGACCACCACTCACAGGGTGGCGGTCCTTTTTGAAAAATAGAACCTAAAACCCGAGATTTCACAAAAACTAAAAGTTACTAAAAAGTGCTAAAATGCATTTTGAGCTCATTTTTGTTCATCTAGAGTTCCAGTTTTGGGATTTAATTCTATTTGTTCATTCCTTAGTTAAATATACTCATTTTAAATTTATCTAATCCAATAAAAACACATCTACTTTACAAAGTCATTCCATTATGTTCAACTAGTCTTCTTTCAAATTCCATGAGCAAAAGGGATTTAAATCTACTTTTACATTGTTATTCTCTTACTACAAAATCAACATTTCCAAATAACAATAAACTTCAAATTTGTTCTCTTGTTCCCATTTTTACTACAACATATATATGTTCAAAACACTATAACAACTTTATTTTCCATTCAAATTTACTATGTATACATTTTCAACATCTACAACTTCTATATTTCTTCTTTCTCATTTACAACATTACAACTTCACAATGAAAGTAACTTTATTTTTTTCACAATGCAACTTCCAACTAAACTTTTACACAATATATCCATTTTGATTCTTTCTCTTACACAATATACAAATATTGGAATGCAACTTTTCTCCATAAAATTATTACAAAGTCTTCCACTCAAGGTGGGAAATAATACAAGAATGCATGAAAAAAAAATACAATAATACAAGTTCCTCCACCCTAAGTGGGAATACAATAAATTCACAAAGGAAAGGTTCTCAAGGTCTCCAAAAAAACTCCAAGCTTCACAACTCCAACAAGATAGCTCCTCAAGATTTGTTTGATTCACAACAAAATGGGGGAGAGGCAACACTCTCCACCCAACCAAGATATCCAATGAAGAGGAGAAGCCATCCTCTCCATTGGCCCCCGAGCCCCAACCACATTACAATGGGAGATGATTCCAACACATGGAAACAACAAGCTTCCACAACACAAACAAATATTTCACAACCATTTCAACCACATTCAAATCAACTACAACACAAGAAAGAAGAACAACAAAAACAACAAAAAAACAAGGCTTAAAATGAAAGCCCAAAGGAGCAAGACCTATGGGGAGGCCACTTATGCCTCCCAATGGGAATGGGTGCCCACCTTAAAGCCTCCAATGCATATCTCAAATCCCCTACATACTCTTATGCCTCCCTCAAGTACCCCTTATACCTCCCACATACTCTTATGCCTCCCTCAATCTCTTATGCCCTCCCATAAAAGAAACAAGAAAGAAATGCAAGCATTCCTTGTACAAGGTGGGGCACCCAACCCAAACTCCCTCCAAACAAAAAGGTAAACTCTTATGCCTCCCTACATGAAATCTCCCCATAGTCTCCTCCTACTCCAAACTTAGGCAATCTACCCACACCCAACAAGCATTCCAAAGAAAACAATACTCAACACAAGCACATAAACACAAAATAAAGCATAACATAAGCAAGGTAAAGCTCCTACCTTTCCATAGTAGAGCTTGTTCCAAGAGTAAATCTCAAGCTCCTCAAAACCAAGCAAGCATCCACAAGCTCCAACAATCCACAAGCACTCCCAAAATCCTCTAACTCTCCAAAAATGCAAGAGCACAAAATAATGAAGTAACCCCAAACAAGAAAAAGAACTTCAATAAATAGAAAAGGGAGAGAGGAGGATGAGGTGGCTCCATGTAGGATGCCACATCACTCATCCTCAACTCCACCTAAGAAGTCAAACCTCAACCCCAATGCACCATAAATTGGTGGGTGAGAGGAATGACAAGTTACTTACACACACAATCTAAGCCCACACCCCCTAAGGACAAAATTAATTACTTGAAAGAAAGTGCAATAAACATTTCACCTTTTTATCTTCCCAAAACACCTAATGGGGTCTAATTTTGACCCCAACCCATAGGTAGGGTTGGTATAGAAATTTAAGAGGTGTGGGACAAGTTTAACTTGTCCCACAAGCCTTCAAAATTGGCCCTTAAGGCCAAATTCGAGTTTCCCATGAAGGGTAGAGTGTACAACACTCAAGATCTCAAGCATTCAACACACAACACAAAATCCAAGAGAAAATCAAGTCTAATAAATGAACTTCTTTTGGTCACATCTTTAATTAGTTTAGGACAAGATTTATTAACTTTAATAAGACACTTAGACCCACTAAGATAAAGGGGAAAAACATACATCAAAATCTAAATAATTAAAACAAGTAAATTACATCACTCAAAAAACACATACTAACATTAATAAAAGGGAAACTAAAAAAAAGACAACACATGACCCCTTGGTCACAATTTTCCCCTAACCAAATAATTCTAACACACACACAATTACATGTTGCCATGGTGACCCTTGTTGAATTCATCTAGAATTCCAATGTGGTTGGTCTCAATCCCCCTGATGTTTGTTGTGAATAAATTTACCTACAAAAAACACAAAATACCTCCTTTGCCTCGTGGCCGCATTAAAAACATCTATAACAAAATATACAATATAAATCCAAAATCATCTATATATGAATCAAATATCATCTAGGAAAATACGATATCATTTACAATTTCTAGCAACATTTCTATTCAACATTTCATCCATGTCAAAATGATCACAACATTAGTTCAATTATCAAAGCCTACTCAATGTGACGAAAATACATCACATGTCAAAAATATATATAAATAACCATGTCAATAGCATATCAACATCAATATAAAATGTCTCTAATAATCCACATGCATCATATATGAGTCAAAATCAACAACAATCCAATATCTCTAACATCTAATATCATGCTAAATAAAAAGCTACAATATATCCATAAGTGTAGTCGACAATATAAAAAAACAATAATAAAAAAGGTGTCGAAGGGAAGTGGGCACTACATCCCCCTCCCCTTAGACTCGAACTTCCTCCTGGAAGTCACTGGAATAGGTGTGGGAAATTGAACTCGTAGTAAATGTAGCATCCTCCCATGTAGCAGCAGTCTCATCATACCTGTCCCACTGGACCCGAAACCTGGTCAATCTCTCTACCGCGAAGGCCCAGGGTCATGCTGCTCTATAATGCGGATGGGCTCCACCATCACCTACCCCTGATCCTGCACCTGTAATGTGGTCCAATCTAGCATGTGAGAAGGATCAGAAATATATCTCCTAAGCACAGAAACATGAAACACATCATGGATGCGTGAGACAAGCTAGGTGGCAATGCTAGACGATAGGCCAAGGGACCGATGCGCTCCAAGATCTCAAAGGGACCCACAAACCTAGGAGCAAGCTTAGAACCTTTTCCGTAATGGATAGGGCTCTTATGCGGTCTGACATGAAGAAACACCTTCGTGCCCACCTCAAAACTATGATTTGTCCTATGTTGGTCCGCATACTTCTTCTTCCTGTCTTGTGCCTCCCTGTAATCTCTGTCTGATCAAGATCAAAACAACTTACTTGCTCCATGTCCTATAATAAAGTTGGCCCAAGAGAAACCCTATCCTCTAACCTGTCCCAACTAAGAGGTGTCTGCACTCTCTGCCATATAATGCCTGAAAAGGAGCCATGCCTATCGAACTCTGGAAAAACTATTATTGTAGGAAAACTCAACCAAGTATAGATACTCCTCCCATCTCGACTGGTGATCCATAACGTACATCCTAAGCATGTCCTCAGGATCTGATTCACCCGCTCAGTCTATCCATCTATCTCAGGGTGATATGTTGTGCTGAAATTGATCCTCATCCCGAGAGCATGCTGCATGGTGGTCAGAAATGGGAAGTGTACAAAGGATCATGGTCACAAATGATCTTCCATGGAATCCCATGTAATCTGAAAATCTCATCAAGATATACCCATGCCACTACACTACTTTATATAGGTGGTCTTCACTAGAGAAAAATGAGCCACTTTCGTCAATTTATCCACCGTGACCATGATGGCATCGTGGTGGTATCTCGACATCGGTAACTCAAAATGAAGTCCATGGAAATGGTGTCCCATTTCCACTCCGATATAGCATGAGGAAAGAGAAGGCAGCTGGATGTTGATGCTCTTGCCTTCACCCTTTGACACTCTAAACAACGTGACACAAATAGAGCCACGTCTCTCAAAGTCCTCTCAATGGTACAACTGTCTCAAAGTGGCGTGCATCTTCTTCACCCCAGGATGGGCTGAATAAGGTGCATGATGAGCCTCTATCAAAATGTCTATGTCTCAAGCCTCCATCTCTAGGAACATATATCCGACCTCTTGTCTCGAGAAGACCATCTGCCTCTAATGAAAATCCATCAAATCTCCCCTCAAGGGGTCTCTGAGACTCAAATCTTTCTCTGGCTGTAAGGTAGAAACTGTCATGAGGAAAGCTGCTTTGCAAAAATCCTACTCCGTAAAATCTGTACCCACTGAAGTAGCCATAGCCACATGTCTCATCTACTCAAGGCATCTGCAACCACATTCTCCTTCCCCTTCACATGCTCTATCTCCATATCATACTCACAAAGCAACTCCATCCAACGCCCGCTGATGAGCGTTGAGATTGGGCTGCGTGAAGAGGTGTGGAGACTCAAGTGATCAGTCCTGAGTGTAAATATCTAGCCAAGAAGAAAGTGTCTCCACCACACTAAGGTGTGAACAACTGCTGCAAGCTCAAGATCATGAGTTGGATAATTGAGCTCATAATCCTTGAGTTTGTGAGACTCAAAAGCAACTACTCTGCCCTCCTGCATCAACACACCTCCAAGTCCTACCAAAGAAGCATCTGTGCAAACGTAGAACTCACCTTGAGGATCTGGCACTGCTAGAATAGGTGTTGTCGTGAGGCATTCCTTCAAGTGTCCTGAAAGCTGCTCTCACATCTATTTGACCATAAAAAACTTCTTCCCTTTCCATTGAAGGGAAGTGATGGGGTGCGTAATCGAGAGAAGTCTAAACAAATCTCCTGTAATATCCTGCCAAACCCATGAAGTTGCGCACCTCGGTCACACTGGTGGGTGTTGGCCAATCCATGATAGCTCGAATCTTGGAAGGATCGATTGTGATACCTTCCCCAGAAATGATGTGGCCCAAATATTGCACCTCTATCTGAAAGAACACACTTCTCCAAGTTCCCAGTAAAGATGTTGCTCACGAAGACACTGAAGAACCTGGTGAAGGTGCTCCTCGTGCTCCTCATGTGTACGTGAGTAAATCAAAATGTCATCAAGGAAGATGAGCATGAAAGTGATCAAAAAATGTCCTGAATACCCCATTCATCAAGCTCATGAACACTGTGGGGGCATTCGTCAAGACCAAAAGGTACCACTGTGAACTCGTAGTGGCCATATCTCTCGTACGGAAGGTGGTCTTATGAATATCTACCTCCGTGATCCTCAAGCTGATGATACCTGACTTAAGATCTATCTTGGAGAAAATTGGCCCCCTTCATTTGATCAAATAAATCATCAATGCGTGGAAGGGGGTAATGATTCTTGATCGTTACTTTGTTCAACTGGTGGTAATCAATACACAACCGTAGAGATCCATCCTTCTTCTTCACGAAGATCACCGGTGCACCCCAAGGGGATACACTAGGATGGATTAGGCCTTTCTCTAGAAGGCCCTCAAGCTACAAACTTGAGCTCAGAGCTCAGGAGTAGTCATCCGATAAGGTGCTCGTGAGATAGGCTCTGCCTGGAACCAAGATCTATGTGAAAATCTATCTCACGTGGGGAGGTAACCCCGGTAGCTCCCTAGAAAAACATCAAAAACTCTCTCAAAATGGGATGGTCATCAAGGGATGGTCCACTAGACTCATCCTCAAGATTTTCACTAACTAACCGTAACAACATACATCTGACAACCCCATCACACACACCACTTAAGCTGCATAAGAGATGGTGTGAATGGAAATGGGCCTCCTAAACTGATATCACTGACTCCACTCCTAGATCATCTATACAAGCAATAGTCTTATGGTAATAGTCCACTCTAGCTCTGTGTGTAGACAACCAGTCCATGCCCAAGATGACACCATAAGAACCCAACGGAAGGATTCGAAGATCCGAGGTAGTGGTGAAGGGTCCCAAATCCACTACACACTCCTTAACTAAGGAGTCTATAGAAATTTTGGCTCAGAAGCCATCTCAATGTCCCAACTATGACCCTGCCTAACTGCCACCAGCCTACAATGCTCTACTAAGGATGGTGCAATAAAAGAATCAGATGAACCAAGAATCAAATAATATAGAGGTGGAAATACCACCAATACTACATGTTGTCTCTATCACGGTACTCTGGTGCTCATCCTGGTGGTTCTCGACCGCTGCGTAGATCCGATGGCTCGTGCCATATCTCCAACAATAGTAGGCTCTGAGATCTGTGTCTTACCCTTATTTGCTAGGGTTTTGTGGGCACTCTCTCTAATGATGTCCAACACACCACAACCATAACAACTTCCTGGTCCTCTCTAGTGAGATGCAGCTCAGCCGGTACTCTAGAGGTGAGTTATGGATCCTGATGATCCGGCTATGGACTGCTGAGGTCTCTGCTGATGAGCTCCTGCTGACTGAGCTCTCGTGCACCCTGTGTCCTGATGGGACCCCTAGGAGGAGGCCCCATACTACCCCCTCTATGCATCAAATCTCTGAGGAGGTCTGTAAGGTGGGTGGGTTCTTTTGCTGCTGCTGAGGTGAGGTGGCTTGAGGTGGCTTGAAGGAAGACTATCCCAAACTCTATCCACCACGAGGAGGAGGAACTGACCCCTCGATCTATCATCCTGCATCTACTGGATGTGGCTCAAACTCTATCTCTAGCCTGTTGTGTCTTCC
Source organism: Taxus wallichiana var. yunnanensis (assembly GCA_018340775.1). Lineage (NCBI taxonomy): Eukaryota > Viridiplantae > Streptophyta > Pinopsida > Cupressales > Taxaceae > Taxus > Taxus wallichiana. The sequence goes on from CM031244.1 coordinate 742,683,455, forward strand.
CCGTGTCTCCTCTGCAATATAGGCCTTCTCCATGGCCTCTTGCTAATAATGTGTGGGTAGTGAATGCACCACACCACCCAAATCCAAATTTAGGCCCCTAATGAACTGTGAATCCATACCTACTCATCTGCATATAGTCGACATACTTGGAGTAGGTCCAGAAATGACTCTCATACTCGGCTATGGTCATCGATGCCTGATGGAGGTCATGAAACTCATCTATCCGCTGTTGAATAAACCTCTGGGAAAATACCTGCTCCTGAAATGCTCCTCAAATAGCTCCAGGTAACTATCTCTCGAGTCAACATGGAGCTTCTGCTCCTCGGTCCTCCACAGACTCCTGCTCCATCCCTCAGAAGATGGATCACAACATGAGCTTTTGTTGCTAGTACAAGGGTAGAGCTTGAAGCATCCGCTCAAGCTCACCAACCAGGCCTCTCTGAAAACCACCTGTATCTCCCAAATAGTGAGATGGTCGTAGCTTTCAGGATCTCCCTGATATGGTCTGTAGCTGATGATTGATGATGACCCCTAGGTCTCTCTGCATGCTCCTCCCTCTATCTAGGGCTCGAGATCTGTCCCTATGTCCTGAAATCTTGTCTCCATGCCCTCTCTGTGGTGACTCTTCCCTAGCCAACTCCACACGGAAGTTCTCTACCCTATACTCCTTGCTGTGTCGACGGGATGCATAGCCTCACGATGGCTCCATGTCATGTCTAGCAAGTCATCCTCCCAAGGACCCTCCGCGTATAGTGGCATTGACATCCTAAAGCATCTATAAAATATGAGGTAGAATGGCCACTACACCTACTCTGGAGGTGGTATATCTAGGTCTATGTGAAAAGACCCCTCATCTGATCGTGCCTCCTGCACAGATCAAGGTGAGAGTTAGTTCATTGTTCTAGGTCTTGTTTCAGTTTTCTATGTTTTCTAAATTATACAATTATCAGACATTGTGGTTTTCTAGATTAAAGAAACCAATTTTGCACTAGGTTAAATGTTCATGTTTCATGTTTTCTAGGTGTGCCCAAGGGTCCAAGCTTTGAACCCATGGCTCTGATACCAAATGTAACGCCCACAAAAATGACATTCTAAAAACATGCTAACACCTAACACTTAACCCAAAAATTGTGACTATTTTTTTTTTTTTTTTGTTTAAGTTATAAGAAGGTTACAAGGGTGTTTAACCCTTAGGGTTCATTAAATTAACTTACACCACTAAACTCAACTTTTGATTATTGAGAAGGCTAGGTCTAGATAAAAGATTAAATATTGAAATTACTTTACCTCTAAGGTCGATTAATTAAAGGTCAACTAGGAAGTGCCATAGCTTAATTTACTTGGTTAATGTTTTTTTCTTAGTTAATGTTCAATCCTAAATATGGTTAACCTTCATGCTTAATTAATTTAATTTCATTATCCTAATAGTTTAAAGTCTTTTTTATTAATTCCTACAACATACTAAGAACTAATAAAGACTTTACACCCCAAGGTAATTAAATGGCCCCATTCACCCATCTACACATACCCTTAAGGATTTTAAATTTAAACATTAAAATACATTTCTACCAAACAAAAGTAGGGTGAATCCTCCACCCTTAGATCAAAACAATCTTGGCCACTAGATCCTAGGGTTCCAAACTAGCCCTAAAATCCTTATGAATTTTATTAAATCCTTTCCTTTATTCTATTCTCCTCATTTGGTCTATTTTTTTGTTAAAATTGCAGGTTGGAGAGAGGAAGCCATGGGAGCAAAGAGAGGAGAAATATGGAGGATTCTACAAGGAGATCTAGTTTAGATTAGTTTAGTTGTAGTTTTTTTATTGTTGTTATTACTTTCATTCAAGGATTGGGAGGGATTTCTTTACCAATCTGGTTTATTTCAAGCCATTTGTATTTGGGTTTTCAAATTTGGGGCAAACCCTACCCCATTGTTATAAATGAAAAGAATGTTTTTTAATTCACCATTTGTATGTTTTTATTGCTCAAATCCATGGGATTACTCTTTTTTCTTGCTAGTGATTATTAGTTAAATTTTACAACTTAAAATTTAGTATAAACCAGATTAAAATTTTTAGCACATGTGTGGATTGAGAGAGTTTTCGTAAGTAAGTGACAATAACCACCCAGAGAAGCAGTAGACCGGCGGTCCTGGGACCGCTGCCCTACTGGGTGACAAACCATGACCACCGCCCTACTTGAGTGGCGGTTTTGAGACCACCACCTTAGCCTGAGTGGTGGTTATGGGACCACCACTCTACACAGGGGGTGGTCTGTTTCTGAAAAAAATAGAACCTAAAACCCGAGATTTCACAAAAACTAAAAGTTACTAAAAAGTGCTAAAATGCATTCTGAGCTCATTTTTGTACATCTAGAGTTCTAGTTTTGGGATTTAATTCTATTTGTTCATTCCTTAGTTAAATCTACTCATTTTTAAAGTATTATCTAATCCAAAAAAAACACATCTACTTTACAAAGTCATTCCATTATGTTCAACTAGTCTTCTTTCAAATTCCATGAGAAAAAGGGATTTAAATCTACTTTTACATTGTTATTCTCTTACTACAAAATCAACATTTCCAAATAACAATAAACTTCAAATTTTTCTCTTGTTCCCATTTTTACTACAACATATATATGTTCAAAACAACTATAACAACTTTATTTTCCATTCAAATTTACTATGTATACATTTTCAACATCTACAACTTCTATATTTCTTCTTTCTCATTTACAACATTACAACTTCACAATGAAAGTAACTTTCTTTTTCACAATGCAACTTCCAACTAAATTTTACACAATATATCCATTTTGATTCTTTCTCTTTACAATATACAAATATTGGAATGCAACTTTTCTCCATAAAATTATTACAAAATTCTTCCACTCAAGGTGGGAAATAATACAAGAATGTAAGCAAAATAAAATACATTAATACAAGTTTCCTCCCTCTAAGTGGGAACAACACAAAGAAAGTTTCACAAGGTCTCCAAAAAACTCAAGCTTCACAACTCCAACAAGATAGCTCCTCCAAGATTTGTTTGATTCAACAAAATGGGGGGAGAGGCAACGCTCTCCACCCAACCAAGATATCCAATGAAGAGGAGAAGCCATCCTCTCCATTGGCCCCCGAGCCCCAACCACATTACAATGGGAGATGATTCCAACACATGGAAACAACAAGCTTCCACAACACAAACAAATATTTCACAACCATTTCAACCACATTCAAATCAACAACAACACAAGAAAGAAGAAAACAACAAAACAACAAAAAAACAAGGCTTAAAATGAAAGCCAAAGGAGCAAGACCTATGGGGAGGCCACTTATGCCTCCCAATGGGAATGGGTGCCCACCTTAAAGCCTCCAATGCATATCTCAAATCCCCTACATACTCTTATGCCTCCCTCAAGTACCCCTTATACCTCCCACATACTCTTATGCCTCCCTCAATCTCTTATGCCTCCCATAAAAGAAAAAAAGAAAGAAATGCAAGCATTCCTTGTACAAGGTGGGGCACCCAACCCAAACTCCTCTCAAACAAAAAAGGTAAACTCTTATGCCTCCCTACATGAAATCTCCCCATGGTCTCCTCCTACTCCAAACTTAGGCAATCTACCCATACCCAACAAGCATTCCAAAGAAAACAATACTCAACACAAGCACATAAACACAAAATAAAGCATAACATAAGCAAGGTAAAGCTCCTACCTTTCCATAGTAGAGCTTGTTCCAAGAGTAAATCTCAAGCTCCTCAAAACCAAGAAAGCATCCACAAGCTCAACAATCCACAAGCACTCCAAAAATCCTAACTCTCCAAAAATGCAAGAGCACAAAATAATGAAGTAACCCCCAAACAAGCAAAAGAACTTCAATAAATAGAAAAAGAGAGAGGAGGATGAGGTGGCTCCATGTAGGATGCCACATCACTCATCCTCAACTCCACCTAAGAAGTCAAACCTCAACCCCAATGCACCATAAATTGGTGGGTGAGAGGAATGACAAGTTACTTACACACACAATCTAAGCCCACACCCCCTAAGGACAAAATTAATTACTTGAAAGAAAGTGCAATAAACATTTCACCTTTTTATCTTCCCAAAACACCTAATGGGGTCTAATTTTGACCCCCAACCCATAGGTAGGGTTGGTATAGCAATTTAAGAGGTGTGGGACAAGTTTAACTTGTCCCACAAGCCTTCAAAATTGGCCCTTAAGGCCAAATTCGAGTTTTCCATGAAGGGTAGAGTGTACAACACTCAAGATCTCAAGCATTCAACACACAACACAAAATCTAAAAGAGAAAATCAAGTCTAATAAATGAAATTCTTTTGGTCACATCTTTAATTAGTTTAGGACAAGATTTATTAACTTTAATAAGACACTTAGACCCATTAAGATAAAGGGAAAAACATACATCAAAATCTAAATAATTAAAACAAGTAAATTACATCACTCAAAAGAAACACATACTAACATTAATAAAAAAGGAAAACTAAAATAAAAGACAACACATGACCCCTTGGTCACAATTTTCCCCTAACCAAATAATTCTAACACACACACAATTACATGTTGCCATGGTGACCCTTGTTGAATTCATCTAGAATTCCAATGTGGTTGGTCTCAATCCCCGATGTTTGTTGTGAATAAATTTACCTGCAAAACACATAAATACCTCCTTGGCCTCGTGGCCACATTAAAAACATCTAACAAAATGTACAATATAAATCCACGATCATCTATATACGAATCAAATATCATCTAGGAAAATATGATATCATTTACAATTTCTAGCAACATTTCTATCTCAATGTTTCATCCATGTCAAAATGATCACAACATTAGTTCAATTATCAAAGCCTACTCAATGTGACGAAAATATATCGCATGTTAGAAATATATATAAATAACCATGTCAATAGCATATCAACATCAATATAAGATCAAATTATTCAATGATAAAATATGATTGATGAAATCCTATGTTATTGATGTTGAGGTATCCCTTTATAGAAAATATTATGCAAATTATTGTTGATGTTTGTATCCCTTTACAAATGATGTTGTTGATGAGGTATCCCTTACTGTAAAAATATGCTAATAAGAAAGTTAGGAAAACGAAAACCTCACTCTTCAGCAAGAAGAGTGGATTAGTGGTGTTAAGAAGAAAGTTAGGAAAATGAGAACCTCGCCCTTCATCAAGTAGAGTTTCCAAAGCCAACTAGACAAAGTAGACCATAGAGAGGAACTCGAGATTTTGTGTAGTATGTCTTAAGTCACAATGATGAAAAGGATGAAAGTGAAGATGAAGAAGCAACAAAGGATTTTGATTTTGCTTACGATGATAAATGAAGTTGGATTATGTATAATAATATACATGTCTATTGAATTTCTCAAAGAGTTATAACTAGCATACCAATTTATTTTTGCATCATTCAATTATGTTACTCTAAGCAAATGTGGAGTTATCTCACGTCTATTTTATTTCCTTGCTCAATGTAGAATTTTGTTCATTGCAAATAGACTTCAATAAATTCATTCTTCTCCACTATGTAGTGTCCTCAACGTTAGGTACTAGCTTCCATTTCTTCCCTATCGGAGTTTCCATTGTACCTCTTGGTACAATTGCTAGTATGTATGTCCTTTTGTATATTCTTTTGTATATTGTTTAGTTTAGGTGTAGAGATTTCTAATGTTGCTTCACATCTCTTTTCTTCTCGGGAGGGCTAATAAGTTCGAAATATGGATTATAATTTTTCCTTCATTAAATTTTGCTTCAATTCATTTGTTTTTGATATGAGTTTAAAATATCATAATATAATCACATATTTTATTATACTGTAATTGACATACATATGTGTAAGGAAATAATGCACAATGAAGTTTATAGCTTGCTATCACTAATTAACGACTAGAGTTTATTTATGTAAAAGTAAAATCACATTTTATATATATTTCAATTGTATGTATATTATACGTATATATGAAATACATTTATTTGAAATACGTTGAGATATATCAATTTCAAGTTTTGTATCTTGAAAATTTCCTTTACTTTACTATCCCTAAGACAGACATGCCTCTTAAGTGCATTTTGCTTCAACAACTCTAAAATCCTCATACCATGTTGATGATTAACATTATACATTGTCTTCTATAATTCCACTTTGTGTAAGAATATGTTGTATATTTTGCTTAATGTACACCTGGGAGTATTGTACACCTCTATTACGAGAGTTAGCCGGTCTGGGGTTGACTCCAAATGGAGGGTATGGGGGTGGGAGTATAGATATGTGGTTTATTTATCTATACGTGTATATGGGTGGTGTCAAAACCTATGATTTATGGGGAACCGTTATGAGTTGTTTTCTTAGCCCATGATTTTGGTACATTGTATTGTAAAACGAATTTGACGGTTACCTATTGATATGCTTACATATAACTAGACATGCAAAGGTAGAGTAGAACTAGTAAACTTGTAAGCATAATTTTGTATTGTAAATAGTTAAGTTAATGCAATAAGAGAGAGAGAGAAGTTACTGCATTGGGCTTTTTTCCCAAAAGGATTTCCTAGGATAAATATTGTGTTATCTTTTTTGTCATTTTTGTTTTTGTTTATCTTGAATATTCGTTAAATATAGTTTCTCGTATTTGCTTATTGGATCAAATTCTCTTCATTTAGTATCAGGGCTAGGTTTTAGCTTTGTGCGAAGAGTAGGATTTCTCAACCTTATTGTGAGGCTTTTCTTTAAGTGGGAGTTTTATGTGTACAAATGTGTTTGAGTAAAGGAAAATGACTGGAAGCACGATGATTAAGATTGAAAAATTTAATGGCCAACATTTTGATATATAGAAGCTCAAGATGGGAGATCTTCTTATGGATAGAGATAAACACATTGTTGTGTCTAGAGTCATGCTTATGGGTATGAAGATAGAAGACTAGGAAAAGATCGATAGGAAGGCAAGGAGTTCAATCAGATTATGTCTGTCAGATTCAATTTTGTTGAATGTGTCAAATGAGAAATCCACTCGGGTGTTATGGGAGAAGATGAAGACTTTGTATCAGACAAAATCTCTGGTGAACAAACTATTTCTCCGAAAGAAGCTATATTCATTAAGAATGAAGGATGGTGACTCTATTGCAAAACATCTTAACATCTTTAATATTGTGGTAAGTCAGTTGATTTATGTTGATATTAATAAAATGGAAGAAGAGAATAAATGTATTACTCTATTGTGTTCTTTACCTGAATCTTGGGATAATCTAGTTATGACTATTACTAGTACTATGACAAAATTATTAGTTAAGGATGTAGTTGTGACTTTACTATCAGAAGAAATGAGATGAAAATCCATTGAGGATTATCAATCCAAGGATGCCTTGTATGTGAGAGGTCATACCCAAGAGAAAAACAAGAAGAGGTAAGGATAACCAAAATTCAAAAGTAAATCAAAGACTACAAAAAAATAAAGAGGAAATGTTGGAACTATGGTAAAATGGGGCATTTCAAGAAAGATTGTAGATATAAGAAGGCAGAAAAGGGTAAGTCATTTGACAATGTTGGATCTTCAGATACGAAACCCTCTAATGAAGACTTGGGAGATTTGTTCTTGGCAACATCCAACTCGCATGCATGTGATGGTGCATGGTTGATTGACTCGGGTGTTTCTTTTCATATGACACCTCATAATTTTTTCATACACTGTTGTTGCATTACACATGTCGTTGATCATTTTGTGTGCACGGTTGACCTTCCTTCATGTGTTGGCTATCTTGAGAACACACCCGAGCTATATTATTAAGGTTCCAGATTAAACTAGTTGGGGTTTTGTGGAAGTGTTTTCTTAGTACCTGAAGATCTCAAATGAGTATAGGATTAGGAGTCTTTTTAGCCATAACGCATTGTGCGTTGGAAAAAAATGTTGCATCTTTTGTTCTTCTCTCAAACATCTATGGAGAAGTGGGAAGGTGAGGTGAGGTTCAAATGTTACATGGATTATTTGAAAGCATATCATTATTTTTAAAATGTGGAATGGACTGAAGGATTAAGAATTTATTTTTAAAAGCCTTAACAATTCGCGGTCTCATTGATCGTGAATGTGGACTACTTAGAGCCCAAAGATACTTAGGTTCAACTACTAGCAGGCATGGTTATCTTACCTCCTTATTACATAATCTAGCATTTCTAGTATTCCTATTTTTAATGGTGTTGAAAATCAAATTTAAGAAAATTAATGTTAAAAGGTACAATGTCACTTTGTGACATGAATGACATAATGTCTTAAATGGGTGTCTTAGAAACTAAGCTTTAATGGAAGCGCTAAATAATGTAAATATATGGGATCATAAGGGCAAATAGGGAATGTAATCATTACTCCTTGTATTGTGATCAAACAAAATTTGGTAAACCACAAAGTGTGGTGGTTCCCTCACATTTATACCTCAAGAGAATCCTAACTCAAATTAAATGCAAACTATTTAATCATAGTACATGGGTATTTTGAAGGGTATAGGGTGACTCAAATGGTGATGTTTTTGTTAAAAGATATCATAGATGGTTCAATTTCGAATGAGATTTACATTTAGATCCAACTATCAAAGTTTTGTTCTCTATTGTGACATTAAGAGTTAAAATGTGGATGATATTGTTTATAGCCTTTAGATGTTATATTGTATTCATGAGGTCGGTTTTAAAAGAAAGTAAAACTTGAGGGTTTTGCAAGATAAATATGTCCAAACACTCCAAAATTGACTTTTAGTAGGATGTAGATTCCTTGAGTGCAAATGGAATTAAATTAAACACCTAGGACCTCTTGATAGGTTATTAGAGTTCAAAAGCTATGGTAAACTTTTTCTATAGAATTGGTGTCCCTAAGATGTTGATATTTTGAGTTAAAAAAAAAATGGAATCCATTCTCTTAAAACCAATTTTAACTCTTTCCATGAGATTAATGATAGGATGAATTTCCCCGTGCGACAACGAGTATGTTGAAATCATGAGCTTGTATCTTGATACACAAACTTTAGATGACTTGTGCATATTTTTAAATACCCCCAATCAATTATATCTTTAAGATGTACCGTAAGAATAAGGTTAAACTTAAGATTCTCCCCTTTAACGTAAAGTTAAGTGGAAATTGTGATCTTCCCCTTACTTGATGTAAACACCCATTATGTCAATACAAAGTGAAATGAGTTGTTCCATGTGTAACATAGTTTTGAGAACTAGGAATCCTAATTAGGAACAAGTGGATTACAACTCACATACATATCACGAATGATGCAACTAAATAGTTAATTGCATAGTTGTCATAATAATACGTTAAACGGATGGAGTGTATTCTTGTTGTTAAACATTATCACAAAGATGGAAAATGGGAATCTTCCACTCTTCAACTATTATTCTCCCCTATCTTCATGAGAATTTTTCCCTTTCAATGAAGACGAAGTAAAATGACAAGTAATCATGTCTTTTAAGAAATGAATCCTTAGCCTAAGAACTAATATTAGGTGGTGCATGTTATGAATATTAATGGCAATTGAGGAATGAACCAAATAGTGTATACTCATTTTAAGATATTTGTTATGTGAAATAAATTTTATGAAGTTTTGAGAAAAAGGGGATTTATGCCCTTACATGTTAAATTCTCTTTAAACATATAAGGCTAAATAATAAGAACTTAATTGTAATAAAGATGTAAACCATGAAAATGATCATGTTTGGAACATGCCTATGTTGAGTTCATATTGTGGTTGGGTCATAGTTTGTATTCGTTCATTTGAGGAAGTGCGGCATTGATGTACATGTGGTGTTATCTTGTTGTATGTGTGGTCCATGTGGGTGAAAGCATCTAGTGTAATGTCATGTTATTCTAAGTGAGCCCAAGTGGTGTCTTGTAACAAGAAAATGAAAGTAAAAAAATATATATCCTGGTTTATTTTGTCTTGAGTTTTGGTTCTTCAATTGTGGGCACTACGTATGGTATCAAAGTGAGGTTCATGCTCTTGAACCGCTAGGAAAGTTTGGTGTTATGGAGGTTATTCATGATGGTGGAGGAGTTGGAAGAGTAATGTGTTATTTTGTTATGATGTGACAAATGTGGTACTTTTGATTATATGGATACACTATTGTGCATACCACTTAGTGTGGACATTTTATGATGTTGGTGTGGACATTTGTTATGATGTGAAACTTGTGGTACTTGTGATTATAGATGACCTTGTATGGTTACAACTGTGTTGATCCTTGTGGGAGTTTGGAGGTGATGATTTTGACAGAGACTATAACAATTACTTTATTTGATCAGCTATTATATTCTATTTCGAGTTGGACTGGACTTGAGAAAGTACCGAATGAGCAACCTCTTTGGAGGTTATTATAGTACCTTGTGATGTGAATCATTTTATATGTGTTTTATTTATAAACTTAGTTGTACTTGGAACCGACAATTTTAATTGATTTGTTGTAAAACTTTGAGGCTCGTTACTTAATTGTGATGTTTTTGTTGTTTGAATGCGGCTACTTAGCCATTTTCCTTTATTTATTGAGTTTATCATTTTTGTTGTTACTCTCGAAACTCGAAGCTTTACCGATTTGATGCCACTTGGCTATTGTTGTCTAGTGTGGACCTTCTTGAATGATTGAATGAGTTGGTTCTACCATGTTGTATGTGCTTATATATTTTCCATCGGCCTGATATGGTCCATGTGCAGTATATGGGGTATTGTGGTTCGTTCATTCATGTGACGGGGTTCTATGGTGAGTGACCCAACCTATTTTTGGCAATATGATTCTTTTATTCAGGTAATGAGGCTCTATGGTGAGTGACCTGGGTGGTTTTGATTATTGTGACAGGCTCTATGGTGAGTGACTTGGCTTGGTTTTGGTACTGTGATTCTTTTCTCTATTAGGAGGCATATGGAGTTGTTTTGGGAGGCTTATAGATATTTGAGAGGCATATGGAGTTGGTATATATGATTCATGAGTTACTCATATGAGTCATGTTATGTAATGTGATGTTGAGGCATGATGTTCCTCATTGTCGACATGTGATAATGGATCTTATCATGACACTATGTGGATATAGTCACAATTTTGAGTCATGTGAAACATGTTACATATGTATTACCGTGATGCCTTGTTGTTATGTTAGGCATGTGTTATGTATTTGATCTATGCCTAGGACATGTGTGTTGATTTCTATGTTGTATGGACCATTATTTTCTTTCCCATGGTTGGGTTGGCAGTTTTGTTGTGATACAATCATGAAAATGTGTTACAAAGGGTGTTTTGTGGGTTGTTAGTGTTGTGCTTTGGACCTTGTGTGACATTGTGATGTCAAGTGTTTTGGGAAACCTGCTAGAAATTTAAAATTTAAATTCTTAACAAGTGATAACATTATGAATATTTAATAAGGGAATTGTGTAATCGGTAAAACTATTAAATTGTGAATACACATATGAGAAACACAAGAGTAAATAGGTTTGGACATGATTATCAAATTTGAATTAAATTCATTATGGTATAGAGAACTGCAAATCTCCATAGAACTTTAAATCAATTAAAGAAAATAATCAAATTTTGTTGCTTCCTTGTGGTCACTTTAATAGCATGATCCTTTTCATGGATGACTTGATTCGTTGTTGGTTTTCCCCTAACTTATGAGTGCATTTTTTTACCTTGGCATTGTTTCACATCGAGGAAGATGCTCTTATAAGGGGAGGTAGATGTAGTGTCTCTCCTATTGCTACCTTATTAACCCCGCTACAAGTATTTGTTCCAGTGTCGGGTGTGCATTTGAGCCCCTTTACGATTTTAGTGATGGTGTGAATATGAGGAAAAAAATTAAAAATAAAAATGTGAAAACCTCCACTAGTGAGTTAAACTAGAATTTTTAGGAAACACATACGAGCAACTGGTCTGGTGTGATAGTTTTGTACGTGTAATGTAATTTGGTAAGATAGTGTAAAAACCCCGCTCTTGTTTAATGGATATTAACTAGTGATATTAGTTAAAATGTACATATACCTACTTGTTTCAAGCATTTGTTTTTGTGGTTTTAAATGCTCCCACTGGCGAACTTAAACAGAGCGTTATCCTCGTTGAAAATTGATCTTGCTCCGGAGTCATGTATCTAGGTTTTGTTTATTCAAATTGTGGAACTAATAATAATAATAATAACAAGGTCCTTGATTTCAGCTTATGTTAGCCCTAAATTCTAAAGAAATGTGTTGAAATTTGAGATGGTTAAAATTATGCATATGTCTAGTTTACGGTTTCCTTCGCACTAATTTTCCTGTTTCTCCTCCACTTTGGAGATGGGAATGGCGACCAGGAGGAATGTGGATGGCAAGATGAGAGAGAGAGAGAGAGAGAGAGAACAGGACCAACAAAAAGGAGAGAACATGTTATGGAAATCCATCAATGCACAATGGAAAAAGGTTTTTAAAAGTCTTTAAAATCTTTGAATGAGGTCTAGTTGTCCACCAATGCAGGATAGTGTAAACGCCTAGGAGGATTGTATACAAAATGTGGGAGCCTAAACAAGGCACATAAGTTGTTTGACCAAATTCCTTGAAGAAATGTGGCTCCGCAAAAGGACAAATTTGCAAGATACGCACACTTTGGAGTGGTTGAAAAGGCATGGGAAACTTCAAACAAAGGATTAATAGGTGTAAAACCAAACACCACAGCCTTAACTAATGTATTCCCATTCTATGCTAAAATGGTAGCTTTGGAGCTAGGTACAAACATCCTCAGGGAATATCACCTTGTTTCATCAATTTACAACCAACAGGTGCCTTCATGGTCATTTCACCTTTGTTGGCATACTCTCAGCCTGTGTTTAATACGAGCTTTGGGATGGGTTTGCAATCCAATTGAGCATAAAGGACAAAGGAACTTTGTCAATGTTATTTTTGCACTAGTGGATGTGTGTAAATGTGGGAGCCTGGACAAGGCATGTGGGCTATTTGACAAAAGGCCTAAAAAGAAAGGTAGTCTCATGGGCAGCCATGATTGCAGGATATGCACAAATGGGATTCGTTCGAAAAGGCTTTAGAAGCTTTCAAGAAAATGATATTGGCATGCTTAGATCTAACCCCCAATCTTTACCATCATCTTCCCAGCTTGTGCCATGGTGGCAGATTTGAAAAGGGGTACACACATAAATCAAAGCACAAAGGATATCAGAATTTTGATGTACGTTATTGCATTACACATGTCGTTGATCAATTTGTGTGCATGTTGACCTTCCTACCTGTGTTGGTTATCTTGAGAACACACCCAACTTTTTTATTAAGGTTCTAATTAAATTGGTTGTGATTTTGCGGAAGTGTTTCCTTAGTACCTGAAGATCTCAAATGAGTATAAGACTTAGGAGTCTTTTCAGCCACAACGCATTATGAGTTGGATTCAAAAAAAAATGCTGCAACTTTTGTTCTTCTCTCAAACATCTATGCAGAAGTGGGAAGGTGAGGTGAGGTTCAAATGTTATGGAGATTGTTTGAAAGCATATCATTGTTGTTAAAAATGTGGAATGGACTGAAGGAACAAGAATTGCTTGACAAAATGCCTTAACAAATCGCGGTCTCGCGGATCACGAAATGTGGATTACTTGGAGCCCAAAGATACCCTAGTTGACTATTATCAACCATGGTTATCTTACCTCCTTACATAATCTAGCATTTCTAGTTTTCCTATTTTTAATGGTGTTGAAAATAAAATTTAAGAAAATTAATGTTTCGATGAATTAAATGAGACATAACACCAATAGCAAAATTTACCTCTTTTTTATGCAACTAGAAAAGTTACTTGAATATAAACCCAACTCCCAAATTACCTCTTGAGATGTTTGAAAAACTTAGTTAATAGTATTGGATAACTGCAGCCACTCGGTTGGCGAGCTGAAATTGAATTTTATTTTAAACCCACCTCTTGACGACCTTTCAAAATGTTGATAAAACATGTTTTTAATGACACACATAATATCTCTCTAGACTTTGTAATGGGAAAGTGAAGCTTTGACCGTGTTCTTTATCATGTGAAGTGTTACTCTGAACCCTGGAATGACTTTGAATGTGTTTGACCATTTTTCGTCATGTGCTTAGAGCACAATTGACCTCTTCGCAGCTTTGGACAACTCTTAAAAGTTAAAAGTTCAGTTTGTTTTTGGTTTGTCGTTTAGGCCCAGGATGGAGAAATGAAATTCGACCTCTATATACTCTAGTATTTATTCGTGACAATCACTACCAATCCTTCGTTATGAGAAAATCACTTTGCAAGCTAGTTTCTGACAATGGTTTTGTAGGCCTCTAGTCATTGGGAAACAATGTCATTTAGGTGCAATTACGATTGGTAGCTCCGAAAGATGGCGCCGATTAAACCCATTTATTTGGTTTTGGTTCTATCATCTCTTAAGGGTTTCCTAATATAGGGAGTATGTGGGAATTTGAATTTGTGCAATTAATCTTGGAGATTGTTTTTGAACACAAATTTTGAGCCACTTAATTAAATTTGACGCTTTTTGTAAACCTGCAGCAAAATAGGAAAAACTGTCGTAAGACCTTATTCAAGTAAAATATCTATCGGGAAACTTGTAAACACTAACATATGACTATATGGAACTTCCTTTTATGCTTGTTGTGAGAAAATTTATTGTGGGAAAATGGTAATTTTCTCTCTCTCTCTCTCTCTCTCTCTTTAGTTTTGAAAACGAAAAAAATTGCATTTGTATTTTTGACTCTCTTTAGATGAATGTTACGTGTTGTTTTCATTATGAATGAAAAATTTGGAAATCGTGATTTATGCTAGATTGTAGGTAAGATACCATGCCAACATTGTGCTAACCATGTTGTGGTTGTAGGTACCTAGGACAAGTAGAAATTGTAAAGTTACTTGTGCTTTTGTAGTAACGTGATTATCTTTGAAACACAAGTAATTGTAAATAGATAAATCGACACTATTGTTATAAACGGGCATGTTATTTATTGATTTTTGTGATAAGTAAGAAATTGTTAACATGTTGGTATGTTAAAAAAATGGGCATTATATTTTGGGAGTGATTTTGAATACGGGGTTATATGTTGTTAATGGTGTCGATGTACCTATTAACTAGAAATGAAATGACCATTTTATAATGTGTTCATATGTGAAAGTAATGAATATATTCTTGTGTGTTTTACAAAATACTTGGGAAACTCAGTTTAAAATAACCAAATCAAAAGGATGACCTTCGACTAAACGACGGGTGTGGGTTTTCCTTATGCGTGATAACCTTCTTAATATAGAAAATTGAAATTTAAAGGATGAGCCTAGTTATACTTGTTGGCACCTCTCGCTTGGAGGAGATAAGATCTCCAACTATGGCTATCGTTTGAGCATACATATGCTTATCGACAAAAGAAACAAAACCATCTTATATAGGAATGGTTATGGATTGACCACTTTTAGGATGTCACTTAAAAGTTATTTGAATGACCCTAATCTAACGACCCTTGGGATTGTTACCCTTCGAGCAATGTGTTAGTCTTTTGTCTTTCACTTCAATGGGATTTAAGTGAAATAACAATCTAAGAATGGTTCAAATTGGACGTGTCTTGCTAATGGGTGATTACATTCTAGTAACCAACATTCTCTTGTAGTTTTAGAAATTTTAGTGGTATTGTTAATGTAATCATGATTCTTCCCAAGAACCAAGTAGATGGTTTTCGTGTATGTGGAAGTGTGTTAAATGCAATGGTTAAAAGGTACAGTGTCACTTTGTGACATGAATGACATAATGTCTTAACAACGTTTTTAAATGGGTGTCTTAGAAACTAAGCTTCAATGGAAGGGCTAAACAATGTAAGTGTATGGGATCATAAGGGAAAATAGGGAATGTAATCATTACTCCTTATAATGTGATCAAACAAACTTTGGTAAACCGCAAAGTGCAATGGGTTCCCTCGCATTTCTACCTCAAGAGAATCCCAACTCAAATTAAATGCAAACTATTTAATCCTAGTACATGGGTGTTTTGGAGGGTATAGGGTGACTCAAATAGGAGATGTTTTTGTTGAAAGATTTCTTAGATGGTTTAGTTGCAGATGAGATTTACATTTAGATCCAATTGTCAAAGTTGTGTTCTCTATTGTGACATTAAGAGTTCAAATGTGGATGAAATTGTTAATAGCCTTTAGATTTTAAATTGTATTCATGAGGTGTCGGTTTTGAAAGAAAGTAAAACTTGGGGTTTTGCGAGATAAAGATGTTTGAACACTCTAAAATTGACTTTTAGTAGGACGTAGAGTCCTTGAGTGCAAATGGAATTAAATTAAAACCTAGGACCTCTTGATATGTTATTGGAGTTTGAAACCTATAATAAACTTTGCCTATCAAAATGGTGTCCCTAAGATGTTGATCTTTGAGTAAAACAAAATATGGAATCCATTCTCTTAAAACCAATGTTAATTCTTTTCATGTGATTAATGATATAACAAATTGCCCCTATGAAAACGGGTATGTTGAAATTATGAGCTCTTATTTTGATACACAACCTTTAGGTGACTCATGCCTATTTTATAAATACTACCAACCAATTCTATCTTCAAGATGTACCGCAAGCATAAGGTTAAACTTAAGATTCTCCCGTTTAGCGTAAAGTTAAGTGGAAACTGTGATCTTCCTCCTTACTTGATGTAAGCACTCATTTTGTTAATACAAAGTGAAACGAGTTGTTCCATGTGTAACATAGTTTCAAGAACTAGGAGTCCTAATTGGGAATAAGTGGATTGCGACTCACAGACATATTACAAATGATACAACTAAATAGTTAATAACATAGTTATCGTAATAATATGTTAAATGAATGGAGCATATTCTTGTTGTTAAACGTTATCACAAAGATGGAAAATGGGAATTTGCCACTCTTGAACTATTATTCCCACCTTATCTTCATGAGAAATTTCCCCCTTCAATGAAGACCAAGTAAAATGAAAAGTAATCATGTTTTTAAGAAACAAATCCTTAGTCTAAGAACGAGTATTAGGTGATGCACGTGTTTAAAATGTTTATATTTAACAATTGAGTTATGCAAATTAATGGCAATTGAGGAATTGATCGAATAGTGTTTACTCATTTAAAGATATTTGTGATGTGAAATAAAGTTTATGAAGTTTTGAGAAAAAGGGGGATGTATGTCCTTATTTGTTAAATGTTCTTTAAACATATAAGGCTAAACAATACAACTGAATTGTAACAAAGATGTAAACCATGAAAATGACTCTGTTGTGGAACATGCTTGTGTTGAGTTCATATTGTGGTTAGGTCATAGTTTGTATTCGTTCGTTTGAGAAAGTGTAATATTGATATACATATGGTGTTATCTTGTTGTATGCATGGTCCATGTGGGTGAAAGCATTTAATGTAAAGCCATACTATTCTAAGTGAGCCCAAGTGATGTCTAATAACAAGTAAATAAAACTAATTCTCCCGATTTATTTTGTCGTGAGTTTTGGTTCTTCGAATGTGGGCACTACAATCAGTACCCTAATATGGATACAATGGAGTTGGAAGGGAGAGTACTAGGAAAAAGTCCAAACAAGATAAAGACAAAGAAGATAAAGACAAAGAGAAGAAAGAAAGGCCAACGAAACCAATAAAATATTAATAAGGAATGAAAGGGCCAAAAAAAAAAACTATTAATCTATCCCATCCCATTTTCAAGGCGGCGTGACCTCGTGGTAGAAAGGGCCATGAACCATGGAGAACAAAAATGGTCAAAGTTCAATCCATACACAACTTTTCTTCGTCGTCTAAGAGTTGCTTTTATAAGTCAATCAAGTGGCTCTAGTTAATGCAAATACCAAAAAAATTGTGTCGCTTGTTTTCTTAGGTAATGCAAATAAGGAGATTCTGATTTCGGACATACAACAAACATCAAGAAAGGATGGCTCTATTTTAGTATGTGCAAATTTAAAGAGAAATGACATTTTGAGAGAGAGAGAGATAGACATTTTGAGCAAATTTAAAGAGAAATGAATTTCATTAGGAATATGGAGAATGCCTCTTTGCCCATCATAAGAAGATTGTATATACTGCACTGAATTTGTTAAGCAGCCTTAGCACAAGAGTGACTGCAATCAAGCTCTGAAGAGGGATCCTCTGTTACTGTTTTCATAAGATCTTGAAGCCCAATGCCATTTCTATTTGTGTCAACTGACGTGATTCTTCTGATTGATAGTTGCTTTCTAATGGCCTCTCTTCTATGTTCATGTTCCACCATTCTGCACATACCATTTCAGAAAGGAAACACAGATATATAATTTTTAAGCTTCTCCACTCCATTAGATTAAAAATAACGCTTTTGGAAAATCCCTATTGGAAATCAAAGATGTTTTCTAAATTATAATCTCTAACCTGAAAACAAATTCAATTGATTTTTTAACCCAAAATAACACATTAAATGGCACAAACATACTCTAACGTGAGAGCAAGTCTAGGGCTACTTTGCATGGTCTCCTCCCCGTAGGATGCTACACTTGCTGTGTTTTGAATCTCATTCTCACATAATCTGAAAATCAGGACCAGCAATTAGTTGAAAACTTTTGGAAACAATGAAATCTATTAGTTTGATTGAACCATAAGATTTTACAGTGTTAGCTCACCTTGCATTGAAAATTATGGAGTCGGCAGATGAAAATTCCGTTTCCTCTACAGAAGTCTGTTGCAATCTTGACAGTGGATGGCAACTAGAACCCTGCAATTGCAAAATGAATTACAAGGGTTTCATCACATATATCTATTTATGGTGATTGTGACCAAAATACTTCAACGAAACTTTATTTATGGAGTGTATAATATATATGACCAAAATATTTCGGCAAGACACATTGACAATTATGATAAACAATTGCTTAGGACAAAAGTACCCTGGATAAAACTCTGATTGAACACCAGTAGTAAGTTAAAATGCAAACTAAAAGCTGGAGACTGACAACTAAAAAAAAAAAAACAAACCCTAGATGAAAAGTCGCGCAAATCAAGGCAATTTCCAGGCTTCGGCCATTGGAATGGCCTTTATAATTTAAATGGGAGAAAACAGGGCTCTGCATCAAAACCATGAAGTAGTTCTCACTTGTCAGCAAGGAAATTGCAAAATTGCCAATTTATTCAGAGAACATCCAAAGCAGGCGATCAAACAACAGAAAATGCAACTAAAATCTCGTGCAAAACAGCCAGTTTTCCTCATAGATGCAAGCATAAACCTTAAAACAACAACACAAAAGATCTATGGGAGAATCTCAGAATGGCGAAACCCTAGAGGAGATTTCAACAATGAAACGTGCGAGATAAGCCATAATTTTCAAAAATGATTTGTATCGGTCGGTGAAGGCAGAAAATAAAGGAAGACTTACCCTAGAAGAAATCGTCATTCCAGAGAGACAGAGGGGTAATCCACGAGCAGCGGACAGCTGAAGGCCTAACATCTTTAGAGATTTATCTTCAACAGATCCTTTCTTCCCAAATATTTATCAGAGTTTTTCTTGTTCAAGCTGTGCGATCGAATTGGGGTTTAAGTCTGAGGAAATATAGGTGGAGAAATTTTATTGTTGTCCACAAGTGGGAGTCGAACGCGGGGCGCAACGTGCGAGAGAAGCCACCTGTTACCACCGACAGATGGGTCAACGTGAGGCGTTGCTTTATTTGACGTGGCAATGGCTATGCGTGCTGCATAATTTTTTCCATTGACTGTTTGGAGTGGAATTTGCAATTTGGATTTTGTTCCAAAACCAATGCGTATATTTCACGCATGTTTTTAAATACTAGTAATTGGATATGAATTGGAAATTATGCATAAGAGAATAACAATGATATGTTTATTCGTGTGTAGTGAAATTTATAATGTTTTGGTAGATGACCATATTAGTTTGGTAGTAGCGAAATCTAAAAATTTAAATGAGTATTCAGTTTGCCTTCTCAATTGCGGGATTAAGATCGGTGACACCATCTTTACATGTTGAAGAAGCACTTCCAAATGCATTAATGCTAAGAAATCTACTATGCTTCTCCACCTCGATACATTAGAGTTTTACAAAATAGAGGTTCTAAAATAGTAAATCTCAATTGTCATAATTTTTAAATTGTCAATCAAATGTTTTGAAAAAGTCATATTAAATGAGTGTCGTAGTTGAAGCGGCAACCATGGAGCCTACATAAACAAGAACAACGACGCGCATACAAGGTGAAAGCACAAAAAGTCAACCTTTAAGAATACAAATGCTATACGTATATACATCAAGTAGACATTATCTCAATCATTGGGAAACATTCCCATAAGTTTGTTACCATCATTGTATTGTCTTGTTTTGAATTTTCCATTTTGGCAAAGGTTGGGAGGATGATGACAAGGTCGTGGAGTCCTAAGAGGAGTGACGAAAATTGTGAATTGATAAGGCCGGATGCATGTTGTTTACATTTTGGGAGAAACAATGTCAATTCCTTATAGGGGATACCCATGTTTTATGCGATTACATTTGTAGCGAATTGGAGATCACATTTGTTTGAGGTGTTATGTCAAATAATCCACATGCCTTATATATGTTTTGGTGTGGAGTGACATTTATAAGGTAATTGGTGGAAATCATTTTCCATTGGGAAATGTCAAACCTAAACCTCCACTTGCGAAAGGCTATAATAAGTCAAAAATTTGTAAGTGTCTTTCCAACCACGTGGTTCTCCACCGAGACTATTTCAAATTACATTTACAAGTTAATTGGCATGTCTATGCCAAACAAGCTTAAACATGGTGTGGACTTATATTTACAAGTTAATTGACATGTCTATGCTAAGCGAGTTTAAACCAAATGTGGACTCACATTTACAAGTTAATTGGCATGTATATATGCAATGCAAGCTTAAACCTCCGGTCGAGATGATTTAAACTTGAAATTGGTGTTACATTCACATCATATATTGCTACATTGAATTTCTTAGTGCTAATTAAGTAATTAAACACAAGGTTTGCTCTATTTAAAACCAATAAATTCTACATTATTTTAAAATAGTTAAAAAACAACAACAAAAATTAAAATTAAAAATTGGATGTCGGCTTGAGAATACAAGGGATGCTACAAAGAGAGAACAATATTGTTTAAAAGTCTATACTTATTAATTAAGATTCCATTCTTTTCTTCTCAATTTTGAGGTTGCTCTCATCTCTCTTTAACTTTCACATTACTAATTAGTTAATAATGTATCATTTTCTCCTTAACTTTGAAGTTAGTTAATAATGTATCATTTTCTCCTTAACTTTGAAGTCATTCTCTTTTGCTTTTGACTTTCAATTTATTTAATTAGTTTCTAATTCAAGTTTTTTTCTTTATTTTTGAGTCCGCTTTCTTCTTCCTTTAACTTTCAAACATATATGCCTCTCTCTTCTCCTTTTAAATTTCAAACATATATGTATTGCATTAATATTAGTAATAAAAATTTGTTTTCACTACAAATTCCAAAATTCAATTCAAAATTGAGTGATGAATCATTTTACCCAAATTAAACTTCCTTCATATAACCACCATCACTCACCTTAAATATTGAAAAGTTTATAGATATCCACCCCTAAATTTTTCATCCAAACTCTATTCTTATTTTTCATATAAAACTCATAACAAAATTTCCTATGAAATAGTTATCATCATTAGTCATGTAAATACTACCATTGTAACCTTCAAAATTTTGTAATGCATCAATAGTTATCGCCACTTTGAAGCCTTTCTTCAATACTCTTAAGTAATTCATAAAATAAAAAGGAAAAAAGAAAATTATTCTCAATGAGGTTGGATGCAACACTAGTTCTTGATTTATGTCACTTATGCCCCGATTCTACTATGCTTCATGAAGTAATTCCATTCCATTTAACACTTTGGATAGAAAGTTTACAACCAAGATTAATATCTTTAAATAATTATAAATTAATATCAAAAAGTTGTATTAGTTTTTCGGGGAATCCCATTACTTGAATATTATCCAAAACCAATTGTAATGATTATGACTCAATTTCTAAGTTATTACTTGATTTTAAGCTATCTAAACTAAATGCAAAGAATTGATAATAATATGTAGTTTAAGATGGGGTTAGAGAAACATTAAACATAAGAAAGAAACATATTTCTACATGGATGAGAAAGTGGGGTGTTACCTAATGGTCCCATAAATGGGGCTTATTTTGTAGGAAATTGGTTTTATGGGTATTTGTCACAAAAATTTCAAAGAAAAATTGGAAAGCATTTATGAAAGACTAGAATATTTTTTTATAAACAATAAAATATAACCACACAAATTCTCATCTACAAATAAGTTATTCAATTTATATTCAAATATCGTAGCACCTCCTTGTTTATATCCATTGAAAGTATTTAATTAAGATTCTTATTTTTCCCTCTAGCCATGGGTATTTAATAATATCCATCATACCACTTGTAAAGTGATTTAGGAATGATGATGACAACCCCGGATGGGACCTTGCCCTTAGTTTTCACAAATTCCCGAAACTTATCAACAAATTAAAAATATGTGAGAAAAATTGCACTAATGACATGGATAACAAAGCTAATCTGGAAGAGAGAATACTATAATTATAAATTCAACCCTACTTATGAATAGTATGAAAAACCTAAGTAGGGGTAGAAACCAACAAGAAAAAAATTACACTATGATTGGGAACAAACTCTCATTAGCTTAGGTGCAAGATAAGTAGATGGGTAATGCCAAAGGAAGGGTGTGAAGAGAGATTATTCATTATATATAGCTCAAAGGCATTTGAAAGAGAGTGGCACTAAATTCTAGAATGCTCTACCTACAAAGACACTGGAATCAATTATAAAGACAAGTGAAGATACTAAAATTTGGCAACTTGTACTTTGTAATGATAAGTACGATTATGCTCTCCTACTAAGACAAATGCTTAATTCAAAATCCATAAGTATATATCTCTAACTTTTTCATGACTTGCTTATCTTTACACTCTTCTCTATCATCAATTCAAAAATTACTACCGGACAAAGCAGTAAACAACCTCTATGATTTATGTCACACTTCCTATTTCAATTTTCCTCCTCTGTCCAAGACCACACAAAGAGTCAAGATGTGGGGTCCGATCTTGCCCGAACCATACGATCATGTCCCTTTGTATTCTCGAATATGTTTTTATTTTAATTTATTCATTGGGTTGTTTCATATTTCTATGGTTGGCCTTGTTATAATATTTCACCTATATAAGGTTGTATAAGCAAAGCACTATCACTTTGTAACTCTCACGACACTCTTACAAGCTCCTATAGAAAATATCAATCCAAAAGCACTCAAGGGTTTCCTAAATATATGCAAAACAATGGTACATAAATTAGATGAGTCCCTACTACAAGTCTTTAGTACTCAACCAGGTCAAAGAGTCTATCTTCCTCCATTTCTAAGCATGCAAAGGTCATAGAACCACGTCTTAAAAATATTAAAATCACTCCAAGCATAGTTCAACGGTTTTAAAGAACAAAGCATTAAGTCGTGTAGATGAGGCACACTACATCACACTACTATCACATTAGGTATATTTTATAACATACGGTTAGTCTGCTACCTTGGTGTCAAGAGCCATAGGGCACCCTTAGGGGGTGCTCAACTATTTATTATTGTCCACAAGTGGGAGTTGGGACATGGGGGCAACGTGCAAGAGAAGCCAACTATTAACCATTGACACATGGGTCAAGGTGACCCATTGCTTTATTTGTAATTTTGACATGACTATATGTGTTGCGTAATTTATTCCATTGACTTCTAGTTGTTACGATTTTGGAGTTTGGAGTTTGGAATTTGGAATTTGGAATTTGGGTTTTTTTCCACCACGATGCTTGTTATTTTCCAAGTATTGACATGTATGTTTGAAAATATTAATAATTGGACATGAGTTGCAAATTATCCCCTGAGAGGATGAAAAAGATAAGTTTATTCACGTTGTAATTTGTAGTGAAATGCATAATGTTTTGGTAGATGTCCATACTAGTTTGGAGCAGTGAAATAAAAAAATCAATGTGTATTGAGTTCGCTTCTCAATCTTGAGACTAAGACCAAAAACATCATCATCGGATGTTGAAGAAACACCACCGAATGCATTAGCGCTGATAAATTTTCTTGCTGGCTTCTCCACCTCGATACATTCTAACAATGAGAGTTTTACAAAATAGTCGCTCTGAAACAAAATCTCATTTGTCATGATTATTAAAGTTTAAATCACATGTTTTGAAAAAGTTGTATTAAATGGGTTTTGTAGTTGAAGCAAAACCATGGAGCCTACATAAACAAGAACAAACGACATGCATACAAGGTGAAAGAACAAAAAGTCAACCTTTAAGAATAAAAATGCTATACATATATCTATCGGGTAGATGTTATCTTAGTCATTGGGAAACATTCCCATAATTTTTTTACCATCATTGTATTGTCTCGTTTTAAATTTTTCATTTTGGAAGAGGTTGGGAGGATGATGACAAAAGTTGTGAAGTCTGCAGGAAGATTCCAAGGAGTGACGAAAAATGTGAATAGATCAAGCTAGATGCATGTTATTTGCATTTTGGGAGAAACAATGTTAATCCCATACGAGGGATGCATGTTTTATGTAGTTGCATTTGTTGCGGGTGGAGATCAGTATGTCAAACAATCCACATGCCTTATATATGTTTTGGTGTGGAGTGACATTTATAAGTTAATTGACCTAAAATCATTTCCCACTTGGAAATGTCAAGTCTAAACCTCCACTTGTGAAAGGATACAATACATTAAAAATTGTAATTGTCTTTACAACTACCCGGGTCTCCACCTAAGATGATTTCAAATTATGTTTAGAAGTTAGTTGGCATGTCTATGCCAAATAAGCTTAAACTTGGTGTGGACTTATATTTACTGAGGTAATTGACATGTCTATCCTAAGCAAGCTTAAACCAAATTTGGACTTACATTTACAAGTTAATTGGCATGTATATACAATGCAAGCTTAAACCTCCATTCGAGACAATTTAAACTTGAAATTGGTGTTACACTCACATCCTCTATGCTACATATAATTTCTTAGTGCTAATTAAGTGAGTAAATGTGGTGTTTGTTCCATTTAAAAGCAAGAAATTCTACATTTTTAAAACTAGTTGAAAAGCAACCCCAAAAAATTAAAAAATGGATGTCAACGAGAATACAACAAGTGATGCCCCAGAGAGAAGACTAAAACTAGCAATTGCACATGAGTTGCAAATTGCACCGGAGAGAATGGCAATATCCCGTTTGTTGGAGTTGTGATTTTGAGTGAAATATATGCTTTTTAAAATTGTTTTAAGTTTTTTTGTGATGGAGAGGAGAGACAAATGTAATACTGACTACAAAATTCGACGAAAAACTACCTCCCATTTTATCGTGAAGGATGTCCATACCTTGCTCCAAAACTCTTATCTTGCCTAAATGTTATGGGCATGCTTTGGATAGATTCCAAGTGAACCATTTTGATATAATGAAATATGTAGAGGATATAATCAACTTTTTCTTTAGCATCCAAAATATACACCTAAGAAATCTCTATCAAATCTACAACAATGAATGAAGGAAACAAAGATTAGCATCTAATAAAACTTAACAAACCCTGCTGACATGCAATAATGGAGAATATTATGATATTTCTTATAATTAATTTGATCTCGGGTCAATTAACTTGTAAATGTAAGTCCACACCAAAACATCAAATGGGGGTGCTTGATAAGACACTTACAAATTTGCATGACATATGATTAGTGTTGGATTTTGACGTTCAATGTTACATGTCATAATAAAATTATTTGATGGTCTAAAAAATTATATGAATGTCATTTAGTGTTCAAAATTTAATATGCATGTCAAATTTGTTTTTTTAACAAATTACAAAACACATAAATTAAGTTAAATTTTATATGGATGTTGTTGATTTTTAAAATATTCTCACATAGTTATTGACTTCTATTTAATTCTAGATAATATATTGGAATAATCAATTTCATAGTTTATCACAGATTCATTTTTTCTCATAAAATTTAATTTGTACTAATTAATTTAAAGATCCATGAGTATCATTAAAGTTTATGAGAATTTTAAAACATAATTTCAAATTACAATTGAAAAAAAAGAGACATTATTGAAGAAAATGATAGAAATGACTCATAATTTTGTAGAAAATGAGTTATTCAAACTTCCAACTTCTAGGCAAGTTTAATCTTCAAATTTCAACGATCTTGCAAAATCCCAAATCCAATGCATCAAGTCCACTATCTAATATTTATTTGTAATAATCAAACAAATAAAAAAACCAATTACAAATCAAAATCAATAAATAAAAGCTAAACAATAAATCATATAAAACTAAAAAGTAAATGCTATGATGGTATTTGTTTGTTTGTTAGTTTTATTATGTTGTTTGTTTATATTGGTTTTGTCGGCATTGTTAATTATCAAGTTTTGCTTTGTTATGTATTGGTTCATATGCTCAAACTGGAGCTTAACTCTTATATTTCCCATTATATGTATCTTTGGAATGCTTTGTATGTGATTATCTGCTCACTTAGGATCTTTGCCATGTAAGGGTAGGGTCCCTCAACCCTATTTTACCTATAATAAAATAAATCATATAAAACTAAAAAAGAAATAAAACAAAACTAATTAAAAATCAAAATTAATAGATGTTTCTATTTTATCAATGAGATATGAATATGTTTATATTTCAAAGTAATAAGATATTAAGATAATTTTATTATTATTTTTTTAATTTACATTCCAAAGTTTCCATTTTCATTTATGTTATATTTGTCATGAATCTCACAAATTTATAATGTGTGTGTGTGTGTGTATGGTCAAATTTTGAATATACTGAGTCATTTTGATGTTTAAATTATATATTTACCTATCAATCACGATGGTCATATTTCAAACGTCGTTGTATTTTGACGTTAAAAATGACTAAAAATGCCTAAACACCTTGCAAAATCCAACACCATTGATATGATAGCCTCTCTTAAGTGGAGGTTGTAGACTTGCGTGGCATAGACATGCCAATTACGGAAATTATCTATTACTCGTGTTCATCATAGTAATATTAACTACGCCTTATAGTTGTGGGTCTTAATTAGATGGAGACATATTGCATTGCAATGGCAATGACATAAAGTAATGATAAAATGTGAAGTTGATCTTGTTGGTGATGATAATGTTGATGATTAATGGTGGCCAAGTGAAAGCATTGTGAGCAGACATGAAGCGCGTGCATTCTATGATAAGTGTGACAACTCAAGAGGGCCCTCGAGTTTGACTATCATTCACAAAAACAACACCAAACCTTAAAAATATTGAGATATCAATGAAAGGATAAGATGGCACCGATGTTGTCATGTGGGATCCGATTAACCATACAAAGAAAAGTCAGAGAATTCTTGATAACAATGAGCATCGTAGACATAGGCAATGATCACTTGGATTGTTTTCACTTTTATTTGCATGGGCAAGCATCAATCACTCAACTCGACCTCAAAAATCCACATGCACACGCGAAATCTTATAGAACTTTCCAATTATACATCCACATTCTTCATTTTACCCTAACTTGTCTCCGATCTTTTTTAACTTAGCACCGAAAATGTCCCTTAATAAACATCCCAAAGTAGAAAATGTTTAGAAAAAAACATGCAACCAATGTGAGTAATAAAGCTTGGAAATTACCTAAAAACAAAAAGTGAATGATTAATGTAGACACATTAAAAGACTTTATTTGCAACATCCTCCCAACCCATGAACCAATATTTGTGGCATTGGTTGTGCAACACCAATGCCACGATGTAGAGCAAGAAGATTTCTAGGAAAAATAGACATGGTCTAAGCCAAGCGACCAATGAAACAAAATTGCAGTATTATAGGGTTGAACAAGACACAAGGTAAGACAATGACCGGTGACGCTGAGCCTCAGAGGTGAGTAAGGTAGAGGATATAAAAATGAGCCCTTTAATCTGCAAACTTTGTCAGAAAGTGCGAAAAACAAACAAACAACAATGTTGTCCATGGTTACGTATCCAACATGAAGTGATGACATAAATTACTGATTCCATCGCACCATAAAATGCACTCAAATCCCAGAAAACGTGAAAAAATCCACAACAAATTTCATACGATTTCTAACCTCGGGTGGAAAATTGAAACATAGAAAATTCTAGTGCAGAAACACTAAAACTTGAACTAAAAACCCTTGCCGTGCACATTATGCATGTTATATGTATACAATTTGAGGAACAATTTGACGATTCAGTACACTATGCAGCCAAACCAGTCACAATAACATATACAATTATACACGATTGATTGATTCTCTCATTTACTAAGTGGCGGAGGGTAGTAAGGATTCATGACCCATCCACCTACTTTTTGCCACTAGCGCGACAGTCACCCATCAATGAAGTGTTACCAATTTACGTTTTATGTTTCTAATAATTATTTATGTGTGTATTGGAATTATCCCACCGTAAAGAGCCTTCCAAAATTTGATTTATGTTTTATGTTTCCAACAATTATATATGTGTGTATCGGAATTATCCTTTGGAAAAGAGCCTACCGAAATTTGACGTTTTCTAGAAGGACTATCTTCAAAGGAGACACCTTCGGTGTAATTACAAAGGTTTTTTGTGCAGCAGCCACTAAAAATAAAACAAATGGGGTTGGGGTTGTTTTGACAATGAGCCAATGGGGAAAGGATATTTTAATATAGATATTAAAGCAACCGAGGAGTATATGTCAATTATAGTTGGGTTTTTTTCGTGGAATGACCTTGTAACCATTGATCTGCATGTCCATTACATGGTGTTCGAATAGATGTATCTAGAAAAATGGCTTGGAAAAATGGCCATGCATTTTTGGGGAAACAATATTTGGAAAATGACAAATTCGATCATTGTCCATGCTTAGTATAAGAAATTTTCCGTGGAAAATATAATCAAACATTACATTTATGGTTTTAAGTCGCACAACCTACCATTATAGTGTAACAATTTTGAGAAAAAATTCTTGAAATTTTAGTTTTATAGTAAAAAAATTGACCGTGCAAACATATGTGATGTTTAGGCACACCATTGTGAGTTGCCTCCACACCGTCACAAGATACTACTATTTTGAAAGAATTATGTAATAATTCTATAAAAATTATGATTATTGACTTGAAGCAACACTAATTCTTGTAAAATAATTAATATAGAATAAAATTATAATTAAAAAAAAAAATAATAATATCTATATTAATGAAATTTTAATCTAGTTTTAGATATCTCAACATCTATATATATATATAAATAATGGCATATAACAATAATAATTTAGAAAAGGAAAATAGATTTTGAAAGTCTATACTTACTAATTAGGATTCCATTATTTTCTTCTTAGTTTTGAGGTTGTTCTCCTCTCTTCTCTCTTTTAACTTTCACATTATTATTAGTTAGTAATCTATCATTTTCTCCTTAACTTTGAAATTATTTTCTTTTCCTCTTGACTTATTTATTTAATTAGTTTTTAATTCAAGTCTTTTTTTTTCTTTAACTTTGAGACTGCTTTTTTCTCTCTTTAATTTTCAAACATATATGTCGTATTCACCCCCTTTAACTTTCAAACATATATGTATTGCATTATTATTAGTAATAAAATTTTGTTTTCACTACAAATTCTAAACTTCAATTCAAAATTCGGTGATGGATCATTTCTACCTAAATTAAATTTCTCTTCATATTACCACTATCACTCATCTTAAATATTGAAACATTTATAGATATCCACCCCTAAATTTTTCAAGTATTAGTCATGTAACTACTATCATTATAACTTTCAAATTTTTGTAATGCATTGATATTTATCACCACTTTGAAGCCTTTCTTCGATACTCTTGAGAAATTCAAAAATTAAAAAGGAAAAAAGAAAATTACTCTCCAATGAAGTTGGATGCAACACTAATTCTTGATTTATGTCACTTATGCCCTATTCTATTAAGTTTCATGTAAGTAACTTTATTTCATTTAATAATGGATAGAACATTTACAATCAAGATTAATATCTTTATAAAATTACAAATTTATCTCAAACATTAAAAAAACATATTTGTTCTTGTAAGGAACCCCATTACTTGACTATTATCCAAAACCAATGGCAATGATTATGACTAGGTTTCTAAGTTATTTAAACTAGATGTAAAGAATGGAGATGAATATATAGTTTAAGATGGCGGTTAGAGAAGCATTAAGCATGAGAAAGAAACATATTTCTACGTGGATGAGAAAGTGGGGTATTACCAAATGGTCAGTATCATACTTTTCTATGTTCAAGATTATTTTGTAAGAAATTGGTTTCATGGGTATGTGTAACAAAAATTTCAAATCCTATGTTAAAAGCTATAATTTTTTTTATAAACAATAAAATCTAACCACACAAATTGCCATTTACAAATAAGTTATCCAATTTATACTCAAAACTTGTAACACCCTTTTGTTTATACCCATATGACTGATCATCAAAGTATTTAATTGCAAATACTAGTGCTTTGATTTATATGTTGAAGATTATTATTTTCCCCTCTAGCCATGGGCATTTAATAATGTCCACGAGACCACTTGTAAAGTGATTTACAATTATTAGGGGATAATATCCCACATGTTTTGTTGGAATAAGTATGGAGTTTAAAACCCAATTTCCTCATCGTGAATCAGTCATTAGGACCATTGAATAGGGCATAAGTGACTTAGGCGTGGAGCTCGCCACCATGGTTGTTAGGTTGTTGTTTTGATGGGATATGTTTTATAGGTGGTTGTGGTGTGTTGGAAATTGTGATGACTTGGTTGATATGCCTAGCACTAGAAGCATTGAACTCCATGGGATTTAATCCCACATTCATTGTGAATTGGTTTCAATGTGATTGGTTGATATGTTGTGTGGTCTTTAGTACTAGAAGTTTTGAATTCTATGGGATTTAATTCCACATTCATTGTGAATTGGTCTCAATGTGATTTATATGCAATAATAATTGCTGATAAAATGTGAAGAATACGGTGGTAGGGTCCCCATCTTAACAAAAAGCGGACCCCACTCGGCAGATGGCCCCTTATCGGGAAATAATCCCACATTCATTATGAATTGGTCTCAATGTGATTTATATGCAATAGAATATGAAGAATAAGGCGGTAGGGTCCCGTTTTAACAAGCGGACCTCACCTTAAAGAGATGGCCCCCCCGACAAATAACATGGGTCCCACTCTTGATCATCGAAGAATAGAGGCCAAAAACCAAACAACCCTTTTTTGAATTGCACTCGCCACTTGTCAACATCCCATTGGTTCATGTCAAGCCATGATTGGGCAACATCATCATTTGTGCAACTTGTTTTATTATTTTTTTCTGTTGGAGCATAACTTCAATGGGTCATAACTTCTACATCGAAGTCCATTTGATCTCGTTTATAGTGTGTTGGAAATATCTCAACGAGATCTACATTGCACAAGTAGTTTCACCTTGATAAAAAACATACAATCAATTCTTTTTAGATATCCTCATGGATCATCGTGCACTCCTCATGTTAAGCACCAAAGGCTTGTAAGAAATATAATTAAAGATGCAAATTCTCAAGCCTTTCACCAACAATTTTTTTTTTCTTGGAATTTGAAGATTTATTTTGAATTATTTAGTTTGTATACATGTTTATACAACCTCAAAAACGCGTGTCTAGACAAACTCACAACTCCCATTTATGTGTTTACATGTTATTGTATTCTCATGGAGATTATGCGTTTGCATGGTTTTTGATATATGTTGGAGGTGGGATTTGAGCTTCAGGGGCTTTCAAATAGGCCTACCATCTCCCTTGGATTCACCTATTGTAACTCCTTTAAATCCGCTCATGTTGTCTATGCCTTGTGTTGCGCATGAGAGGCTTGATAGAAATACATTGAAGGCTCAAATTCTTGTGTCGAATGCCCTATTAATTTTCTATTTTTTCTTCACTAGATTTTGGTGAAATAATATGAGGTTGAAAATGAGTCCAAGGCCTATTTGGGTTGTTGTGTAACCATTGGCTGATTAAACATTCTTGTTATCAAAATTTTTAAGCTTTAAATGAGTATTTGTTTAAAAAAATCATGCCTTACTGATTTGAGGCCCGCATTAGGATGTTAGCTCCATATACTTTCGGGTCCCACATTAGAAACAACTCAACTATGATTT
Organism: Taxus wallichiana var. yunnanensis; assembly: GCA_018340775.1. Classification (NCBI taxonomy): domain Eukaryota; kingdom Viridiplantae; phylum Streptophyta; class Pinopsida; order Cupressales; family Taxaceae; genus Taxus; species Taxus wallichiana. The sequence goes on from CM031244.1 coordinate 742,715,738, forward strand.
CATGTCCCATTTTTGAATGAAAATCGGTTTCGCATGAAGAGCCCTTGTAATAATAAATTCAATTTTTTTATTGTTGAAAGGAAAATGGCAACGTCAAGATATGTACTATCACTCCCAAGGTCAACAACTTTTGCCACATGTCTTGACCTTGTAGATGCGATGCATTTTCTATTTTCTCATCTAATAAATGCCTTAGTGTGGTCCCAAACATAAGTGCAAGAAAGAAAATGCATTGTGAAAGTTAAGGATTTTGTAAATCTTTATTCCAAATCATCTTTTCTTTCGTCTCGCTTTGATGGCAATGTACATCCCCAGGACCACGTCAAATCATCCATCAATGATGCTTTAAGTTCATAGAAAAATAATCCTCTCAGGAGGTAGGTGAACATTGGGCGTGAGTTAGGCCGAGAAATGAGAAAATAATAAGAGCATTATGCGGTTTCGTGTTCAAACCTTTATGATAATAGTGCCAACAACGACAAAGTTGGTGAAAGTGTTGGTATTTCAACAATCACAAGGACCTAAATATCATTATCACTTGGAAAATGGTGGAGGGGGCACTTAGAATAAAACTAACGAAACATACACAAGATAAGCAACTTGGTCTCATGGAGTTAAGTAACATGCACAAGTTGGTAGTTATGTGATGTTGGTTTTAATACTAAGGAGGAATCAAACATGCTCGATCCACCCCACACTTGTTACTAGTAGTTGGTGGTCCTTTTTAGGACTTGGATATTACAAAGACGGGAAGTTGGGGATAGGTGCCTTCTTATATGATAATCAAAATGGTGCTAAGTTGAATGTGGATATATAATAATGGTTCACCAACTCGGATCCTTTCGATATGTCAACAAATTTTCTAATGTGTTTGAATGTAGTTGACTGATTATATTTATTATTTTCTCAAGTGCCAAAATGTAATTAGATAATTATATTCGAAGTTTGGTTTCCATTAGATTATTTTAATTGGACAATTATATTTATTATTTCTTAGGTGTCAAAATGTAATTGGATAATTATATTCATAAGTCCGGTTTCCATCATATTATTTATGAGGGAAGTACATAGCGCATGGTTCTTAATAATGAAACTAATTTAGACTTTTATTAATAATTGCAACATTAATCTTGTTAATAGTGATATGATTCCACTAACCATAATGCATTTAATCGGGAGGAAAAAAATAATGTTCAATCTTTCCGATACTTTTTTTTAGTAAGAATGCCTTTAATGCATTAAAATGAGGCTTGGGCTTTGTAATCACCCCGCATCATATCCTCAAGGAAGACTTAATTACAAGAGTAAAAATGTGGTATCATGCCCATAACAAATCACCGATGAGATTAAACAAGCTTGCGTGGATGCTTTAGACATCCCAAGGCAACCACCAACATATTCGAGGGCGATAATAGAGCTTTCATCATTGTAAAGGAAGACAAAGGCAATGACACAGTAATAATGAACAAATGGGATTGTGATTCCAAAATGGAGGAACATCCAACCAATAGTGTGAGTTATTATAGTATGCTTCGACTAACCCAATGTTGGGTATAACATATGTCAATATTTATTCTTGATATACCATGCTCATGCATTATGGAGTTATTTTTTTGTTGTATTAGTTCAACGCAAACCACCTTACTTGTCATGTATTGTGGTTATCAAATTCAACAACTAAATCAGGTTGACATGGGATGTCACTTTCCACCGACATGTCCTTGTCAATATAAATTTCTTGTGGCGAGTGGATATAAAGTCCCCTCATAATGTCATGGGCTATAACTATCCACAAAACAAAATGGTTGACATTGCAAAAAAAAACTATTGACATTTAGAGTATTGAATGACAAGGGCTTAATTTCATAGTTATCTTCAAAGTATGTTGCCTCTATGAGTTGTGTCTCGCACCCCCTTTCTCCTAATAGCGGCTCCCCAAAAACAACACCTCATCTATATGTTACTTGTCGGAAGAAAGAAGAGGATCATCTATGTTTGCTCGAGTAGTTTCCCCGCCACTTTAACACTCCTCCCCAAATCCCCTTCTTCGTCACCGTCCCTCCCCAACAATGTTTCACCTTCACTCTTTCAACTTAACCTTCTACAACATCACGGCATTTATGTCTCCATTGCACATGCTTGATGCAATTGTAGTAAATAATTTCTATCAAAATTAAGAACTTTTGTATATCCAATAAATATCGATATTAAATTCATTGCAAATTTGAAAATATGCGGTAAAATGTAGAATAGCCAGGTTTCATATAGATTGGCCGCAATGGACATACCAAGTTTTATTTCTACCTTAAAATTGTTAGGGAACATCACCATTGATGGCGTGCGGAGATTTTACAGAACATTAAAACTCGTGCGAGTAAAAGTTTTGAACCGATGTTTTGTCAGAGCAAGTTATACCCTGAGCCTAACTGGGCATCGAAAGACCTCCACGGCGTGGAAGATGGAACTTGATTTGAAATCAGCATAGGAAATGAAAAAATGGGAATGACAGAGCAATTGAAATTCAGCATTAAAATCAGCACGAGGTTTGATCCATGGGATTGAATAAATGGCTATAATACCCCGTTTGAGTATAAAAACAATAGAATTAGATTGAATAACATCGACAGAAGCTTCGACTATAATCTTACAATGCCATTACACATTGTGGTTTCTACGCACAATTCTCCTGCAAACACTTATACATATCTTCAACTGTTGCACACATGCATTGCCAACTATGCACTTTCACAGGGTAGGCAATTCCAGTCTATCATCACTTACAGGGGATTCGCATCTGTTACACCCACTTTTTTTCAAAATAAGCTAATCAACATGTATGTCAAGTGCGATAGTATGGTAGATGCTCGTAAACTGTTCGACGAAATGATCGAACGAGATTGCTTCTCATGGAATGTTATGATTGCCGCTTACAGAAGGCATGGGCGTCCTAACGAGGCATTGACACTATTTCACCAAATGCAACGAACAGGTTTCCAACCCGATCAGTTCACCTTTTCCAGCATACTCCCAGCCTGTGCCAAAATACAAGCTTTGGAACAGGGTATGAACATCCATCAAAGCATAATGGAAAGTGGTTTTTTTCCAGATGTTGTAGTTGCAAGTGCCTTGATTGACATGTATACAAAGTGTGGAAGCATACAGAAGGCAGAAGAAGTGTTTGAAAAATGCCTCAAAGAAATGTGTTCTCGTGGAATGCAATGATTGCAGGATATGCACAAAATGGTTTTGTGGATGAGGCTTTGATGCTTTTCAAGGAGATGCCTCAAAGAAATGTTGTCTCATGGAATGTGATGATTGCTGGATATGCACAAAATGGTGTTCTTGACAAGGCTTTGAGGCTTTTCAAAGAAATGCCTCTACGAGATGTGGTCTCATGGAACGCTATGATTGCAGGATATGCACAGAATGGTGCTTTTGATGAGGCTCTAAGTCTTTTCAAAGAAATGCCTCAAAGAAATGTGGTTTCATGGACAACAATGATTGCAGGATATGCACACAATGGACTTGTTAAGAATGCCTTGGAGACTTTTAAGCAAATGCAATTGGCGGGTGTAAAACCAAACCCCACAACCTTTTCCAGCATTATCCCGGCCTGCGCCAAAATGGGAGCTTTGCAACAGGGTATTAACATTCATCAAAGCATCATGGAACATGGATTTTTGTCAGATGTTATAATTGCAAGTGCCTTGGTAGACATGTATGCAAAATGTGGAAACATGCATAAGGCATGGGAACTGTTTGAAAAAATGCCTCAAAGAAATGTGGTTTCATGGACTGCAATGATTGGAGGATATGCACAAAATGGACTTGTACAGAAGGCCTTGGAGACTTTTAAGAAAATGCAATTGGCAGGTGTAAAGCCAAACTCTACAACCTTTGCCAGCATCCTTCCAGCCTGTGCAAAAATGGGAGCTTTGGAACAGGGCATGGACATCCATCAAAGCATAATAGAAAGTGGATTTTTGTCAGATGTTGTAGTTGTGAGTGCCCTGGTAGACATGTATGCAAAATGTGGAAGCATACAGAAGGCACGTAAACTGTTTGACAAAATGTCTAAACGAGATGCAGTCTCATGGAGTGCAATGATTGCAGGATATGCAATGCACGGCTTTCACAAGGATGCTCTTGAACTCTTCGAACTAATGAAGCATTCTGGAACATACCTTGACCATGTAAGCTTCGTTTGTGTTATATATGCATGCAGCCATGCAGGTTTAGTGGACGAGGGTTGTAAATACTTCAATGGCATGAGTGACTCTTATTGCATTATGCCTACAGTGGATCATTACGTCTGCATGGTTGACCTTCTTGGCCGTGCTGGTTATCTTGATGATGCTTTAAACTTTGCCATCAAAATGCCAATTAAACCTGTAGTGGTTGTGTGGATGTGCTTGCTTGATTCTTGTAGATCGCAAAAAGAATATAGGGCTAGCAGTATTCACAGCAACTTTCCTATTTGAGCTGGATCCTAAAAATGCTATGCCTTATGTTGTCCTGTCAAACATCTATGCAGAAGTGGACAGGCGGGGTGATGTTCAGAAGGTAAGGAGATTGATGAAAGATAGAGGAATTAAAAAGATACCTGGATGTAGCTGGATAGAAGTCCATAAAGTAGTGCATGCTTTTTCTGTAGCAGACGGATCACACCCACAAACATAGGAAACTATTCAAACTATTCAAACTTGTTTTGGGATATTAAGGAAGCAGGGTATTTTCCAGATTCAATACATGTACTGAATGATGTGGAGGAAGAAAAATAATTATTCTCTGTCCCAATAGTGAGAAGTTGGTAATTGCATTTGATTTGTTAAACGTGCCCTCAAACAACTGTTAGATTCATAAAGAATCTTCAATTAAATTCATCTCCAAGATTTTGCAAGAGAAATTATTGCGAGAGATGTGAACTCTCCCATCATTTGAAATTATGACGGTGCTCTTGTGGAGATTATTGGTGATGCTAAGTGAAGCAAGCTGTAAACATGGGCTTGCACTGTAACAATGTCCATCTTGTTGAACTGGCATCTACTTGATAAGAAGGAATCAGGTTTTATTTTCAGTTTCTAATGTGTTTTTTTTTCTAATTGTTTGTGAGCTTGACTAACTGAAATCAGATGTATAGCATGCAACACTGCTTATATCTACTGATGGGGTAATGACATTGAACTGTTTTTCAGGATGCCTGTACATCTCTGGAGTGAAAAGCTGGAGGATGTGGAGGAGAATGGGAAAAGAGTGTTTTGAGGAAAAGGAAAGATGCTTGCCCAGCAGAATATGTGAGAAAAAGGGCTTATAATCAATACCAATGCTTGGATACAATGAGAAGAGCATCTCTTGATATTTTCTCTAACCTTTGTCATTTCATATGATCCTTTGGTCTGGATAAATTGTATTATCTTGTGCCTATATAAGGTCTGCCATTTGAGATTAAATTACCTGTACCAGAACATGTATGCAAGCTTATATATGTCCTTGTGGAAGTTGTGTCATTTATAGTGACATATTTCTAATGCTGCTTCACATCCATTCGCTCGTTGGGATATTGTTTAGATTTATTTTGATTTGAATTTGTTTGTGTTTAGTTTGACATAATTCGTTAAAATTTATATATGCAGTAGTCAAATTACAATTTATTATAAGGGATGAGGCTGAGATTGTGCCCCGGGTAAATTTGGCGGAGCGAAAACCCCTCAGTCCCTGGCAGCTAATCCTAATAATTCTCTGCACCTAATCTGTGCAAGCTTCAGATTCAATCAATTTTTTTTTGTACAATTATTATTATATTGTAGTTGGCACACATGTTTGGTGCTTGAAAAACTTGAACAATGAGATTTATAATTAAAGATTTAAGATTTTTGCAGTCCATTGTATGAGTAAATATATTTTTGGAAGAAACCGTGTAAATTTAACTGATTGACATTTCGGATCACGTCTTGTGATCCATCAACTTTTGTCCAGACATCATTTTACGAAGGTAAAGTCTGCTGTTTTTTTGCCAATTTAATTCTGAGCTTCTCCAGAAGCTTTGCTTTCACATAAAGATCCCTCCCATGAAGGGTGTAAATTATAGATTTAAGATTTTCAGAGTCCATAGTATGAGTAAGTATATTCTTGGAAGAAACTGCATGTGCTTTAACTAATCGATGTTTCGGATAACCTCCCGTGACCCATATATATTGTTTTGGTAAAAGAGAATAGAATTATATATATGTAGAAGTAAAGTGACAAGTTATCTTACATTATAATATGGTGCTCAAAATTGTGAATGATGAGGATTATGTTGATATTAAGAGGAAGATTGGTAGGTGACCCCGAGAGAGCTAAATAGGCTATGGCCCTCCTTGACCAGCCTAATCGAGCCATGAACTTAAAGAGAAGTACATTATTTGTAGGTAAGAGTAAATTGGAAATGAAAAGAAGTATTTGTTATGCAATAGGTTTAAATGGGAAGAATTCAGGTGATTTGTACCACAAGAACTTATAAGGAAAAACATGGTGGAAGACCTTACTGGGATATAGAGGGACATTGCTGTTATTGATCATAACTCGAGATGCAAACCCAACAAATGCTAGTTAACACTGAATTCTACATGGCAAAATGTATATTTGCAACTATTTTCATGAGTTACATGCCTAGCAAATGCTAGTTAAGACTTAATTCCTTGTGACTAAACTAAAGTTTGTTTAAAAACCCCAACCTCAACTACATTAAGCTTGAATTTAATGTGTTTCATGGCACAATTTTGTAATAAAGGATGCAACTCGTAATGTTCAACCCTTTTGAGTCATGGCTAACTTTTTTGCTTGGCTGAATAGGGAAATGGGAAATATTGAAATATTTAGATGTTATCATACATTTGTCTATAGCCAAGATTAAAAAAGAAAGGATGGTTTTTGTAAAGAAGTTAGAGTGACAACTTTAATTTTTTATCCAATGTAAATGCATTGCATACTTTTTTATTTAGAAGAAAATATGGAATTGTAGTGATTCTTTATATTAAGTGAATTCAAATTTTTACATTTCAAAAAGAGTTTTTGTGAAGTACCTATGAGTTCTATGATCACTTTGTGACTAAGAGTAACAAAATCACACTTTGGTTGATTAAGAGTAACAATATCATACCTTAGGTCCCAAGGTGCACATAGAAAAATTATAAATAATTTTTTCAACTATGCTATGTGATTCGAGATCCCATGAGTATGCATACGTGGAAGCAATATGAAACAATATCTAAAGAATTTGAATAGAGAAAATACTAGAAAATTGGAACTTTTATTAATTCATGTGTTCTATTCATGGCATTCCCTCGAATATGTATGGTTGTTTATTTTCCACCATTTGATTGCTATCTAATGCCAAATATATGTGTCCATTTATTGCAAAGTCATGAAGTCTTCCAACACCGTTATGGAAGTTGGAATAGTTGAGCTTCCATGTGTGACTCTCTGTCTTCCGATGGTGGAGTTGAAAGACATCAAAATTCAACTATCAAAATTTGGCCCAAGAGGCACTACCTTGCAACCCACGGGGACATTGTCCCTCAACTCCACAAAGGGAACCCCTTTACTTAAATTGGGGGCTACCCTCAATTGTAATGACATAAACAATGTTATTTTCTCCTAAAAGTACCATGTAATGTGAATTGACATTAGCAGAGTGACTTGTGTGACCCTAAGAAATCCATCAATGAACAATGCACAAGGGTTGGCATGTACATGGGTGGCATTGTTACTGATATTCCCAAATAGTGTTACATCGCTACAAAAGTGTATAATTTGGTAAAGATGGATTCGTAATCTTGGAGGTGCCAAAAATTTGAATGTGGTTCTCGAGTATTTGTATTGTTAAATATGATACACAATTAGCACACGTTATGAGAATGGGCTTGGCAATGTCACTAGATTTGTCAATACAAAATCCTCTTGAATCGGTTGTTCCACCTTGATAAGCAATCATCGCAATTATGTTTAGTTTGAGAAGCAAGTGTGGAGCCTTATCGTCTAATTGAACCCTAGCAAACTATTTCCCTTTCTCGGGGAGTTTGCATGCTATGAATACTTTCTATATCAATATAAAACTATTTTGCGTGTGTGTGGTTTCTAAAATATGATATGCCTTACTAGTTGAGGTTGTGCTTTTGTAGGCTCAAGTGAAATTCTTAATGTTGGATATGCGATTTGTATGACACAATCTTCTTAGGAGTTTGTGTGTCATGTTTGAGACACGAGAGGGTTCACTTAGTAAAAGTATGGTATATCACGTTCATTCAAAGGGTATTAAAGAATACCCTTAATGCTAGTTTTTACCTCTAATTATTCAATTGATAATACCCCTATTGTTATATTATTAGAATGAAAATACCCCATTTTATTCTCCATGTACCTTACTTAACCATTTTTCCATTACAATTTTATTTATCCCTTTTTATCTCTACCCTAATATATCAAACAAAAAATATATCATGTTTCTCACTCAATTATTATTTTCTTAATACACCTTTGCTCTAGAAAGAGATTTTGAATTCATTCCATACATATTGCCAATTACTATAATGTTAGGCTTTAATCATTTATCAACAGCTTCTTCAAATAATTAAAATGGTGAAATAATATCATTTATGTTGAAAAGCATACTTAATCCTAGTTTTCTACAATCTTATTATTTTTTGGTTAAGAATCTCCTAATTGAGATTTCCTTATTCAAAAAAAAGATTAGAATTTATCTTTATGACCACGTCTTTTCACAATTTTAAGGTATTTAGTTTTTTAAAATAGGGTTCAAATATTTTAGTTTTATATTAAAACCAACCCCACCTCTTCTCTCACCCAGTTCTCTAACCTACCCCTAATATATAATTCAAAATATTAATAAATTAAACCCTTTCACCCCTAATGTCTACCGGTATATTGACTTTTCTTTTATCAATTTTAATTACCTCAATATGAATGAACGTGCCATGATATTGCCACTAATGAACCCCTTGTGGTTTAGAGCATGGACTCGTTTCAAAAATATAATATCTTTTGCCCACGTATATAGTGATACTCTAATGATTGGTTACCAACACACCTCAATGACTATGCATGTATGCATATCCAAGGATTACATCAAAAACATCAATTGGGACTACATCACAAACTAGTTCCTTTCTAAAAGGATGGATGGACCCTAAGAAATCCATCAATGAAGAATGTATAAGATTTGGCACGTGCATGAGTGGCATCATAACCGATATTACCAAATAGTATTGCATCACTACAAAAGTGTATAGAATTTGGTAAATATGGAGTAGTAATCTTGGAGGTACCACAAACTTCGGATGTGGTTCTTGAGTACTTGTATTGTTAAATATGTTACACAATTACCACATGCTATGAGAATGGGCTTGGAAATGTCACTAGATATGTCGATAGAGAATCCTCTTGGATCAATTATCCCACCTTGATAAACAATCATCCCGATTTATGTTTAGTTTGAGAAGTAAATGTGGAACCTTTTCTTCTAATTGAACCCTAATACACCATTTCCTTTGATGAGTTTGCATGCTCTGAAAACTCTCCATGTGGAAATAAGGGATAAAATATGTGGAACAATCCCTCACGAATCGCAACAATATGAACTAATATGCGTAAAATATTACAAATCTGAAATAAAAGTGCGTAATAAAAATAACACAACGCAAAAAGATAGTATTTAACGTGGTTCACCCAATTTGGGCTACATCCACCAAGAATCACTTGCTCAGATTTTATTACGTGCCATCGCTCTCTCAATACAATACCCGGATCTATTTGGAGCTATACTCAACAAACTCTAAAGAATTCACACTCGAATTTAGACACATTTGCAATGTTACATTATTTACCTACCATATGCGTAAAACCACATAAGTAGTCAACTTCTTAAGTAGTTTTACAAAAAACCGTGGGTATTAAAACCATGGGCCAAAATCATCCCACAAACCTATGGGTCAAAAATCTCGCCCATATGAGAAAAACATGTTTCCTGGTATATCGGGCACGTTTTAAGGCCAAAAAAAATTAGGGGGCAAACCCCTGCTCGGGGCCCACCATTCGAACACGGGTGAGACAACTATGGAAAGTGTACAATACTCTTAGTGTACAGTCTTCAACACTTTCACACATGAAAACAGGCTCCACAACCTAACAAAAAGTGTATAGAATTTGGTAAATATAGAGTAGTAATCTTGGAGGTACCACAAACTTTTGGATGTGGTTCTAGTACTCAGTATTGTTAAATATGTTACACAATTACCACATGCTATGAGAATGGGATTGGAAATGTCACAGAGATATGTCCATAGAGAATCCTCTTGGATCAATTATCCCACCTTGATAAGCAATCATCCCAATTATGTTTAGTTTGAGAAGAAAATGTGGAACCTTTTCTTCTAATTGAACCCTAATACACCATTTTCCTTGATGAGTTTGCATATCTGAAAACTCTCTATATCAATATAAAATTGTTGTGTCGATGTGGTTTATAAAATATGATCTATCTTTATTAGTTGAGGTTGTGCGTTTGTAGGAGGTGAAATTTTGAATGTTGGATATGCAATTTATATGACACAATATTCTTAGGAGTTAGTGTGGCATGTTTAGAGCATGGATTCACTTCAAAAATACAATATATTTTTTTCCCATTGATATAGTGATACTCCGATGATTGGCTACAGATGCACTTCAATGACTATGCATGTATGCATGCCTAAGGATTGCATCACAAACACCAATTGGGGATACACCACAAACTAGTTACTCTTTGAAAGGATGGATAACATATGAGATACTTATGACATTGGTGAGTGGAATGTGTACCTTTGGTGTTGCAAGAATTGAAACATTTCAATTTTTAAGGTTGTGGATGAGGCATGGTTGGAATGTGTGGTGGTTTCTTCAGAGATGATATTCTTCATTTCACCACCATCGGGAAGAGAACATGATTATGCCTTAACACCCACATCTACATATTGAATAAGCATTATGTTTCAATTTTTTCATTATTGATGTAACTTATGTGGTGGCTATTACAATATTTAGCTCATAGTCAATGATTCCAACACGATTCTATTAGAGGGTTTGAAATGAGGATTCTTTATTTCTACCCAAGTAAGAAATTTCTTCTAAGCATGGCTCTTCGAGTTCGAGTGGTAGTTGTCTTTGTGATTGTCACACCATTTACGTATCTTAAAATGTAGTGGCTTACTATCTACAAAAGGTGATTTTGTGGTGCGTATAATGTTTTCTAGTTTTCCTTCATATTAGAATCTTCCTCAATAGATTTCAAATAATGATATGATTCATATCGCAACTTGACCTTAGCTAGCTTTAGTTTGGACTAAATAAATGGTTGTAGCATGCTATGATAGTTAACAACTCTACGATTATTTGACTCAAATTAGCCCAACTTCACATACAAGTTATGCAAGGCATCAATGTATGTATGGTTTGATTCATCGTGCCTTTCTCGTAGTTGTTTGAGTAATGAAATTACTTGCATATATAATAAAAACCACAAAAATGAATAAAATATAAATATCAATAGAAAAAAAATAGAGATTGACAATAATAAGGACAAGGTAGAGTATACCCATACAATATAAATTAAAGCAAAGCATATCTTTGGAAATATTTGAGTGAGCCACTTTGAAGGGGAAACCACCAAACCCTTACAATATGAACAAGATAAATAATATAATGAATCATTTCTATCCACTACCTCATATATATACCCTTTTAATTTGTGGATGCTTCATAGTAGGGTGACCCTATTTCCAATATGAAGCTATATAAATTACGATAGGACTAAGTAAAAGGTTATGCTAAGGAAAAGAAGGCTACTCATATGCCAATACATGTTATAGGTTAAGGGAATGAACATTCCCTTTAGATCAACATCATCTTCAACATTGATGATCATTATATGTTTATGTAGGAATGCTTCATCATCCCATGCCACGTCCTCATTGTACATATTCTCCCACCTATGAGTTACTCTATAATAACCCTCATCCTCAACCTCTTAGTTCATTTCTAGAGGATTCCATTAGGTTTTAAAATAAATTTTTCCTCCTCATCAAGCTTCAATAACTCTATGTGGGTTAAAAATCTTTGTCCAAAGACCTCCAAACAAGAAATGTGGAAGATCAGATTTATTTTCATTGAATGAGGTAGCTCTAGTTTATATGCTACAATTCTAATATTTGAGAAGACCTAATAAGCCTAAAAATAATTATAGGCAAGCTCGATATCCTTCTTATATTGTTTCAAGGAAATTTTCTTATATGATTGCAAGCACTCAAAACCAAATCTCTTACTTCAAAATATCTTTCATTGTGGTACTTGAAAAGCTTGTTGCTCCATTTGATTATGACCTATTTCCAAGTTCTCTATGAGACTAAAAATTACATCCTACTAGTGTTCATTGTGTTCTTTGATGGCTAAAACTTTTGGTTGAGCCCTTAAAGATGAGGTGATGGATGGTGAATGGTACCATTTTCTACCAAAAAGAGAGACATGTTGGACAAGGTCCAGTATGGAAAGAAGTGCTATACAACCATTCTAAACATGTGTCTTGTGTTTATTCAAATAAAAATAAAGTAGATAACCCTCCAAACACTTGTCGACCACCTTAATTTTTCCATATGATTGAGGTTGATATGGTGAGCTAAGAGCTAGATGAGTATCAAAACATGAGAATAACTCAATCTAATAATTACGGTAATATAAGATCATGATCATTTACTATGACCTAAATTGCAGCTATTTTAATTTCTATGAAAGGATGTGATAACACAAAAATGGACATATATGGTGAGCATATCCAAAAAATCATGATGACAATGTTATCATCATATTTTGGAAATCATATGATGAAATCCATAGAAACTTCCTCCCACATCTAACTAGGGATAGATAAAAATTTGAAAAGCCTCAAGGTATTAGTTGTCTCACCCTTGTCTTTCTAAAATACCATGTATTCTACCACAAATTCATGGAATTCCCATTTGATCCCTTCCCAAAAGAAGTCTACTTGATCTTGTAATTATTTTTAAAGAAGGTGGAGTGCCCACCAAATGGAGAATCATGGACTTGGTATTGATCAAAAGTTTAGATCATATGATTTTAAAATTAACCCCAAGGATTTAGGGTAGAACGATTAATGCATTTCTCAAAAGTTTATATCTTATGATTGGAACAACTAATTCATAAAAATTTAGGGTGGAACCATATATGATATGGCAATGAGAAAAAAATTAGACCACATGTCTGTCCTAGATGTTGGGGCTCCTTTCTTATAGGTGAGATGTTGGTTCAAGCTTACTATAAATGTTTGGGGCTCCCAATTATAAAACAATCCTCCATATATATATATATATATAGTGTAGGTGTGAGGGCCTTGCCATAACCTTATATCTAAGGATTGAGTTATGCACATGTATAAACTATCCTTTTACCATATGTCATATTATTTCCACAATTTTTCCCGACACGCTCGGATGTTGTTGGAGGTTATGAATGAGATTACGTGTATCTATTTTATTCTCCTATTTTGTTCCTATCTCATCCACCTAGTCTACTTGGAATATGGGCATGGTGCACAATAATGCCTCTAAGAACTCAACCCTCTTAGATAGTGCATTAACCATACAAATTTCCTTTCATTTATTGCGAGATAAACTCAAATTCATATCTGAACATATTTGTGACTCATTTTTATTATGATTCTAGTGAGAACCTATATTCTAATAATTATTTTAAACTATCATGATTTGTTTTCATCTTAAAGTTTCTTCCCATTAGACATAGTTTCCATTTTTACCACATAAAGAATGACCATAATTTCCTCATCATACATTTATTTCAAAAACATTTATGTATGAATTGATGAATCTCAAATGTAATAGGTTATCTCTCTTACATGAGTATCTCCCCACATGATATCCTAAAGCATCAAAATAACAAATGAAGGTTTTGGAAAAATATGGGGTAGTTATAACATGGGTGGTGCACACAATATCCTTAAACTAATTAAATACTTTTGTTCCTACCTCATTCCAATATAAGTATTCCCTTAATAAAATTGTGATTGTTTTTGTTATACTACCTTAATTTTATATAAAATGATGATAATAAATCCTTTCCCTAAAAATCCCCATAGGTTTTTGAGAGGTCTAAGTACTTTCCATTCTACCATGTCATTCATCTTGTGAAGACCATCCTTAATGCCATTAAGAAAAACATTGTGGCCCAAATACTCCACCTCCTTGACTCTAACAACATAATCGTAAGACGCTAAGCTATGATATTGTTTAAGAGTATTTAAAACCAACTCACATGATGTGAGTGTTCCTACCATGTTTCTTTTTGTATTTTAAAACATGATCGAAAACACTTAGATAAATTTATGCAGAAATGGTTAAAAGATAGAGTTCATCAAAATTTGAAATGTAGATGGTGCATTTGTTAGGCCAAAAGGCATCACTATAAATTAATAGTGGCCCTCACGGGTTCTAAAATTTTTATTATGCATACCATCATCCCTTATTCTAATTTGATGATAACCAAATCATAGTTCAAGTTTCATATAATTCACAACACCATGTAACTCATCCAACAAATCATCAATAAGTGGAATAAGGAAGTTAACTCGATTTAAACTATTAAGTTCTCTATAGTTTGGACACATGTACCATGTGTCATACTTCTTAAGCAATATACCACTATTAAGGAATAAGCACATTGACTATGTATAATAATACTCATCTCCAACATCACTTGTACCATCTTATTATTCTCACTTTTTGTACTTCTTGGTACATATAATGTCAAATGTTGGGTGATTGGATTTGTGGTACTAGTTGAATGACATGATCATGTTCCTTCTTGGGTGACATTCCCCTCAACACATCTATAAAAATACCAAGTTTTGATCCATAATTTCTTGTAGATTTAGTTATGTAGGGACCTTTTCTAGTTGTTCTTCTATTAAATATACTCATGCCACAAATCCATATGACCCCATTTTTAAAATCTTACGCATTTGACGAGAACTCACCGCTTTGGGAAATTTTCATGCAACTTTGATTTATCAAAATTTAAATCTTAGTTAGATAATCGGTGATCAATTGGATATATTACAAACACGTAAGTACAAACATGCAATGATTAGCAAGCACAAGTAATAAGAGGATGAAAGTGACTTAGTTGATATCTTGATATCTATATTAATCTAGACTAGGATGATGATAAAACATGCTCAATTTGGATGGTGCATGCTTCATCTGGAAGAAATTGATCGACATGTGTACTAGACAAAAGTTCCTCTAAGGGGACATAACTACCCACAGGTGCGAAGTGTAAAAATGGGAACTTTTTTTACGGTAATGTGTGTGGATTTGATTCTTTCAAGGTATGATAGATGTGTCACCTTCACTCGCTCGTGTCACACCTACTTCACTTTAGGGTTTTCTTGTCGCACCTATACCTACAAAGAAATCCCTAACTACATGTACTGAGGATCAAACACATATTAAATGGAATACAACATGTATATTCGTGATTTAGACTAACCTCGGTGGTAACCCCAATGTGATTACCACTAAACATTGACCGCATTTTAGACTCAATGTAGTTCGGTGTGTGTGTTATAGAATCATGTCTCTTGAAGCTAGTTTTACCTTGTGTAAGTTGCACCAAAAAAATGGGCTACAAATACTTTTCCCACAAGATAATGTGTGTCATGGAATTCATAATTTTCCCTTCCTATGTAGTGAATAATGCAACCCAAATGTAGTCCTTAAGTTGCTCTTTTTTTTCTAAGTAGTAGATAGAAAGTAATAGCCTAATTTACCCTTAGAGTAGTTAGTAGGTTGTGTATATATATGACTCCTTTGTTTGAATTTTGAAACTTAGTGACACTAAAGGTAGGCCCCGAACACGAAATAAGAATCGAAAAGACCCAAAATAAGGGATGAAGTGATAATTTGAAATATAAGCAAGATTGGACAAAAGCATCAAGAAGGGACACTAACACCCGGAAATGGTGTCCTTCTTGGGTGCCACTATCCCGAGGATAGGAAACATAAACTAGAACACGAGAAAAAGATATGGATCCTTGTGACATGACCATAAAGCATAAATCTAGAAAGTATAAGACAATTTCACAATCAAAATTAATAGAAGGACTAGGAGAGGTGTCACCAATGTCTAATTTTATCACTTAGGAATCATGCATATAATGACATACTAGAGGCATAATGTAATAGTAATAAGTGCATAATTTTGTATCTACATTTTCTCCCTCTTTTATGTTGGTGAATGAATATTTGGTAGCATAAAGTAGATAGGAAGAACATACTTTGTGGAGAGCAAAAGGAGGTTATAACCAATAACATGCCAAATGGAACTTGTAGGACATGTTTATGGAGTCTAAAATGGGAGAATAACCCTATGGATGACTTGTGTGTGTAGTGAAAAGGATACATGTTTTTGTAATCAAATATTTCCTTTGCTTGAGTGTTTTTGTGCTTGAGATTTTCCTTGTTCCATTTGTGTTTCCTTTTGTCGGGATAAGGAAAAACCTGTAAAAGAAGAAAAGTGTAGTCAATTTTCATGGTATATGAAATTGAACTTTAAATCAGAAAAATCAGAATAGAAATGTGTAAGAAAAATAAGTGAATCAAGGATAGAGTACACCTGAATGATGAGATAGAAAGGATAGAATGTTCATGTGTATCGTTGACTTGGAAAAATTATTCTAGGAAATGGTTGGAGGGGTCAAGAGTGATCAATTCCTAAATTGATGTGAATACTTTGAGGATTTAGGTGTCTTTCTGTTAGAAGAAGAGTGTTGGGATATTGGTGACTTTTCTCTCCATGCATGAAGCTTACCCATGGATAAGTACCACTGCAAATGGTCACAAACCCAATAGTAACTAGCCATGGATGACACTTTTTTCTAGGAATATCATTTTCCTTGCATATGCCATGTGTGCCACTCTTTATTAGAAATCGGTAGGAAAAATGTGAACCAAATAGTTAACTCCCTTTCCCAAAGTATGAAACATGCCACTAATTTTGTTCCTTTTTACTAGATATTAAATTGAATATAAATACCTATTGCTAAATTTTATAAAAACTTGTCATTGAGAAAATATGCCATTTGCTAAACTACTTATTTACCCCTAGGAAAAAACCACCTAGGTGAGACACTAACACCCACTGTTATTTTTACGATATAGGTGCTTTGATCCCTCTATTATTTTGTCCCATGTCCGATTCGAACCATTTTCCAAGTCCCTATTTTGTCTAATTCTTCTTTGTACCATTTTATTCCCGGCTTCTAAACTAATAAGATGGTGGAATAATGACCCCATGGTTTCCCCCTCATTTTGGGTATGTGAGATGGATCAAACATGAGCGTGGTGCAAAAGAGAGGTCCTAAATCTGATGTGCACATTGGAAGAAGGTTTCCTACATGGGGAATAGGGTATGTGCATGGTAACAACCATGGCACATGTAAAAAAATGGAAAGAAAGATAACAAGCATCGTTAGTGAGAGACAATCATAGAATAATTTAGTAGAAACAAGTAAAACACACAATAATAAAACAAATAGGACAATGTAGTAGCTAGTGGAAAACATGTGACACCACTAAGGATGTCACGAGAAATTGATGCCTTCAAAGCCTTACAAGAAAGCAAACAATCATAGGGCATAACCCAAAAATAATGGCAAACAAGTCACAATCATAGAATATAAAATACAAGTAAATAGTATAAGTAGATAACCATGGTTAGAAAAGTAAGATTGTAAGACAAATGATACACATGAAACACCCATTAGCATGTTAGGATAATGAATACTATGTCACAATAAGTATAGCTAAATGAAATAAAAATGAAAGTAGTAGATATTGTAGTGATAACACCTGCATGTGGAAAAAAAGTAGGGAAAGTAGATGCTCCAAGGATCCTTTCCAGGAATGGTAGAGAAAAGTTTCAAGCATCATGCATCGTGTAATAACATGTGTATATCCTATATTCACTTCAAAGTACCATGTGAACGTACAGTGTATATGTAAAAGGATAGAACATAATATGAATCAAGATAACATGATATGAAAAATGCAACATAAAATAGTATAAACAAGAAAATATACATCCAAAAAAGTTCTAAGCTAATGTTTTTGTATTTTTACAAATATCCGAATGTTTTTGTATTAATAGAATATGAGATGGGAAGGAAGCAAGATTTCCCCATAGTGTGTATGTGTGTAAAGAGAGGTTCATGTAGGTAAGCATGCCGTCAACACTCATGTTTGAACCTAGACCAAGATTATGACATTAGGTAGAAAGGAGGAGTTAGATGCCCCCAAGTGTGTGTGGTGTAGTGATTTATCTAATGAGGATAGAGGGTGAGGTCCCAATATATATTAATGTGAAAGAGGAACACATGTGAACATGATCCAAGGACCTAGTTTCATGTGAAAGTGCATGTGTCGTGACATGTGAAGTAAGATCATTTTGTGTATTTCGAGAATGAGACCATGAATTGGGCCTATATGTACCATGTATCCTTTGTAGGGACCTAGTCCTATGAGGTGGGATATGGGACTGATAAAGACGTTGTGGTTTGAAAGTAGAAATCAAGGTGACAAATATCTACGTGAAGATGTGGAACTATCACTAGGAGTGATAGGAGATGTAGATCTTAGATTATTATAAGTCAAAGCTATGGGACCATAATTAGGAGGTTGAAGTAGGGGTGCTAGTAGTAGTAAAGAATGAATATGTGTGATGATAGATGCCAAAGATAAAGGGGTCTGTGGTGGGATTCCTCAAATAGTGACAACATGATGCTTATATATGAACTTAAGACATAAATGAACTATAGATGATAAAAATTTAATACCCTTAATCCAAGGGAGTCCTAAGACCATATCATAATGTGTAACATTGGATCCAATAGACAAAGACATAGAGATAGTAAGATGTCTAACAATGATTGGGAGAACCACATGCCCATAAGAAGTAAGTGATCTAAGTGTCATATGGGATAATGGAAATCCAATAGCTCATAGGAAAGATAATGAACATGCATTATGTTTGAAATTAGGATGCACCATAACATTTTTAACATCATGTGTACTAACAAAAGCATCAATGTGTAGTCTATGTGATGAAAAAGAAGCATGAAAATCTGCATAAGTGAAAGTAACACTAAATAGGGGAATTTCAGAAGTACCAACAAGAAATCCAAGAGTATGATCATATGATGAAGGTGGAACCACATAATGAGCATGATTAGAAGAAGACTCATGAACCAATTTTTCATGTATAGGTAATGGATCATTACAAATTATTAAGTTTTTCATTGTCATTTGTAGATTGAAAAATGTTAGGCTCAAGCAATTCGAGTGCATTAGTATCGGTAAAGTATTAAATCAAATTTATAAGCTTAAAGCATATTTCAGTAGAATGACCATTGCATCTATGTTAATCACAATGTGCATCTTCATAAAAATTATTTCCATGAGGATGATTAGGATCCAAACAAGAGGGGATGGAAGAGAAATCAAATTTATTTCAATGAGCTTACGTAACAAGATATGAGGGGATATGGAAATCTAGTAAAAGTGCACCATGTAGGTTGGATTTGGAGATTTTTTGGGTGAGATACAACATTAACAGTAGGATTGGGATCATTATGTTTTCCATTAAAGATATATTTTCTTTGGAATTTGTTACTAGATTGATGGGAAGTATTATCACCATGCTTAAGCTTTGCATAGAAAGTAACTTGATTTCACGTTCTTTAAGAGTATGGAATAAGCGATCAAAATAATGAAAATAATCAAAGAGCACACATTCTTGTAGAGGAGGTAATAGAATTTGATGAATAGATATTGTAATTCATATTCAACCAAGACATTGTTAATTTTAGCAAGATTACTCTTATAACACAAAACATAGTCACTAATATGTTCATTAGATCCGTGCATCATTTTATTTGTTTGTGCATATGATATTTTAGTTCCACTGTTCATAGAAAAATGTGCCAAGAATAGATTTTCTAAAGAAGTGAAAGATCTAACATAGTGTAAAATTAAATCATACAACCATCGTAAAACACATTCTTGTAAGCTCCTAGGAAATAACTTTGTCAATAATGTATCATCAGAAGCACGGTCCAAACATCCATATATAAGATGATATTTTGGGTCTCCACAACCATTAAAAAGAGGAAACTTGGGTGAATCAAAATTGGGAGGAAGTTGGTAAGAAGAAACTTTGGGTGCAAGAGGACTATGTAGGAGAAGTGAAGAATCGAGAGAGGGAGATGAAGAAGAAAATGTGTGTCATAATCGACAAATTTGAGTCTATAAAACATGGTACATGGAATCAAGGAATGAGTTCCGAATAGGAACTAGGTTGGATATGAGAAATTATAGGAGAATAAAAGTGAGTGTTAGGTGTGGGAATAGGAATATGGATGGTGGATTCCCCCATATTGGTGGGAGGAGAAGAGAGTGGAATAGAAGGGGTAGAAAAAATAGCGAGCTCTAAGGTGCAAACCATACCGACATGGGAAGCATTGTTATGAGCATGCTTGGTAGCTAATAAAACATCTAGAACATGTGGGATATGAGTGGGATTTTCATGTAATGTGGAATGGAAATTAGTGAGAGCATCAAGTTTATCCTAATCAACATAAGTTTCTTCATCATAAAAATGGTCACTATCAAAAACTTCAATTTTATTAAGGGGTACACAAGTAGAATTAAGGAAAGGGTTAGCATGTGTAGATTCAACCATAATTTTGGGATGATTATGAGTAGGTGGGAGGATCCTAGTGTGTTGTGGAGGACCAAATTAACCACTATGGGTAATGGGTATAAAAGATAAAACATGCAAAACATATATTATAATTTAGAAAAGAATAGATCCAATAAATAATATTCAAGATTCGGGTTCACCAAATGATTAAAAAAATTAAATCTTAGTAAAAACCAATGATCAATAATATATCGAAACATGCAAGTAAAAACATATAATGATGAGCGAGTATAAGTAACAAGAGGATGAGAGTGAATTAGCTGATATATAGTTATTTGTACTAAAACTAGGCGGGGATGATGATGTAATATGCTCAATATGGAATCTACATGCTTCATCCTGGAAGATATTGATCTATAATTGTACTATATAGAAGCTCCTAAGGGGATAGAATCACCATGGATTCTAGTGTCCGAATTGGGCACTAGTTTCCTTGTAATGTGTGTGGATCTTATTCGTTCAAGGTATGATAGTGTCACCTTTAGTCTCCTCCATGTCATATCCACTTCGCTTTAGGGATCTCCAGTCACACCTATACCTATAAAACAAGCCCGAATTACTTGTGCAAGGATCAAGCACATATTAGATGGAATTAAATATGCATATGCTTGAGTTGGAATGACCTCGGTAGTCATCCCAATGTGATTTTAATGAGCGCTGCACTCCATTTTAGAATTAATGTAATTTTGTGTGTGTGTATGTGTGTGTGTGTGTGTGTGTGTGTGTGTGTGTGTGTGTGTGTGTGTGTGTGTGAGAGAGAGTGAGAGAGTGAGAGAGAGAGTGAGATAGAATTTGTGTTATGGAATTTAGAATTTTCCCTTCCTATGCAATGAATAATGCATCCCAAATGTAGTCCTTAAGTTGCTCTTTTTCCCAAGTAGTAGATAGAAAGTAATATCCCAATTTCCCCTTAGAGTAGTTAGTAGCTTGCGTATATATATATGACTTCTTTTTTGAATTTAGACACTTAGTGACACCAAAGGCCAACCCTAAACATGAAATAAGAATTATAAAAGACCTAAAATCAGGTGTCAAATGATAATTTAAAATATAATCAATATTGGACAATAGGAAGGGACACTAGAGCCTATGCGTTAGTGCTCTTACTAGGAACTACTATCCCTAGGACAAGAAACTTAAACTAGACCATGAACAGAGACAAGGATCCCTATGACATGACCAGAAAGCATAAATCCAGAAAGTATGAGGCAAACTCATAATCAAAATCAATAGGACTAGGAGAGGTGTCATTAGTGTCTAATTTTATCACTTAGGAATCATACATATAACAACATACTAAAGGCATAATGTAATAGTAATAAATGCATAATTTTTTTGTGTACACGACCCATGTATTTTAAATGTTAGACCATTTGAATTAAAACATGTGAACAAATCTATAAATTAATCTTGATCATTCCCAAGGTAGTGATCTATGGAATTTGAAAAAATGTCTTATCTTCCTGGGAATGGAAAAATATAAAAATCTAGACAATAGTCTCCCATGGTGAGTTTAATGCTAGGAAATTTTTCTATATGCCATAATGTATCACCACAATCATGAATTTGAAATTTGGAGCTGGCTAAACAAAAAAATTATACACACAACAAATTTATTGTTGATGAAGTTGTGATTACTCCTCGAGTTGATCAAGAATAACACCCCATGTTTTTCTAGGAAACCCACTATCTTGAGGGTTTATGGGGTGTTAATCCCATAAATCTCATGTTGAGAAATGGTTGGGCATCTTTTGATTCCTCCTCAAACTCATCAACAACATGTAATTATTTTCTTCGACCTTTTCTTCTTCATTGGAACCTTCAATTTAGAATGATTTTATTTCCAAAATTTTATCCTTGAATGTATTTTCTATCATAATTAAGACATTTCCATTTTTACATTTCTTGTTCAATATGTTATCCTTACGGAATTATGGTGTTGGAATGCTATAATCTCTTATACTCTTACGAATGCATGCTTTTGTTGGCCAATGTCCTTTCATCTTCCCTACATGCCATAATTATGTAATAAAATATTATATTCAAATTTAATAGACATAAATCATATTGGATGTGATCCTCGATTCTGTCAAAAAAATCATTCAAGTTTTCATTTTTGATCATGATGACTCGTAAGGATAGGTTATATAATTTTGAATATAATCCTTGAATGATCATTTTTTTCTTATTTTATTTCTAACTCATTCAACAAGGAATTATCCATGATAATGTGCCTCAATTAAAAATGAGAGTAAGCATGTTGAACTACCCACTCAAGGGTCTATAATAACTTGTTGGGATACCCATAGAACTAATAATATAGAGTAGCAAGAATCAATTGGAATTTTGTGTGCAAGTTTTCATTGTCTTCCAAAATCAAAAAAACTTGGCCCAAGTTTAGTATAATAAAATTTCCAAAAATTCATATACATGCTTGTGTAGATGCGTGGAAGGAGAAAAATTGAGCCTTATTCTAAGAAATTCTCACCTCATTTCCTAAAGATTGGTATATACATCAAGAAATAACGGGAACACATACTTGGGCATATATGCAACACGATTCCATAGAAAATTTCACATTTGAATTTGAGAATGAAATGGTATTGATTAACTAAAAATGGACTAACTAAGTAGTATATAGATAGTTAATCTAAGCTATGAAAAATTGTAAATAAAGTAAATAAATGCAAGAAAGAAGTATATAAATGATCCAAAACTATGCAAAAGGAAATGCTAACCCTAATATGCAAAAGAGAGTGAGGAAAGAACTTAGTTGATAATAGATGCTTGTCAGAGAGTGTCACATAGGTAACTGGAAAAATTAGAAGCAACAATGACTTTGTAGAATTCCTGAAAATGATGGATCTAGAGGATCTAGCTAGACTGGGGCACCTAGAGGAGGACTGGGGCACCTGAGGGAACTCTGGTCTACAATCTGGGTGCCCTGGTTTGTGTAAAAGCTCTAAAACTAGTTTTTATAGGGTCGGAAGGTGGTTTGAAACCCTTGTTGTGTGTCGCATCAACTTTGCTGTCCCACGCTAAATTCGCCAATACTCCAAGATGAATGAAAGACCTGCAAGACCCCAAAACAAACATCAAACCCTAAAAATGAATAATGCATATGAAGGGTTCACACTATCCTCAAAGTGACCACAATGGTGGACTTACTAACTGAGTGTTACACTACATCTCGAGACCGATGTAGTTCTATGTGTAAGTGTGTGTGAACATGCCCTAGGTTGCTCTTGTGCAGTCACACTTTGTGAAGTAAATGAGCAATAACTATGTGTAGAAAATGTAATAGAATGTGTGCATGGAATAGAATAGAATCCCCCCCTATGAAGTGTGATGCATATGTCCTAGCCTTGATGATGGAGCTATGTGGATGCAAGTGATCTCCAATGCAATAGATGGATGCAACTCTAGATGGAGTGATAGTAGTAAGTGATGCTAGGTCCCTCATTATGGTCTCATAACTTTATATTTATAGGGTTCTCTTGATCTAATTTCATAATTAACCCCAAAAAGGCCTGACCAAAAAAATAAAGATGCCAAATGACTAGAAAGATCCCAAAAAGTGGTGGGAAAGTGCAAAAAGGATGGGGCGCCCCAAGTGGGTGGGCCCAAAGTACACCCCATTCGAGGCTAAAATGATGGGAAATGGCTGAAACAACTGGCATGTGGTTAAAAAGGGGTGGTAATGATGAAATAAAATAAAACAAGATGGCCAAAAGATGGGGTTAATTAGTACTTTCTTCACTCAAGAACCTTCTAAATAGTAGTATGAAACCTAGGATAAATAAATGTCTAAAGTGCATGATTTTGTGACTATATTTTTCCCCCACTTTATGTTGGTGAGCTGAAATATCAATAACATAAAGTAGATAGAGATGTGTACCTGATGTCCATGAAGAGTGTAGTAGAAATGCACTTGAAGGACTAGAAAAAGTGTGGAATGAAAAAATGATGGAGTGTGGAAACTAAAGATGAAAAATGCACAAAGAAAAAGTGATGAGAGTGAACCTAGGGTGGAACACATGTGTAGTGTTGCTATGGTGTGTAATGTACCTGTATGGTTAGTAAAGTGTGTGTTGTCGCAAAGTTTTGTTGTTGACATTGTTGTTTTGTTGCCCCAAATTTGATTTCTTGTTTCTCATATGACCAGACCTACAAGGAGAAAAATGATCAAGTAGTCAAATATGTATGTATGTATGTGTAAAAATGTATGTAAAAAGCATGTATATGAAAGCATGTAAATGTAAAATACACAAATGTAAATGGAACATGTGCACTGATCCATGTCGAGAAAGAGAGTGTAGAAGGATATCTTGTACTGTGATTTTTTTGGGAATCTCATGCCACCCTGGCCGAAGAAGTGTAGGGAGGAAATGCTTTGTGTCCTCCAAGCTCTAACTGCTTCCCTGAATGTGTGTGAAGAGATCTTTGTATCATCCTTGTTTTTGGGCGATCTGATGCCACTAGCCAAAGTAGTGTAGAGAGGCACACCCACTGTAACCTCCAAGCTTGTAACTACTTCCTAGAATGCTAAGGACACCATGTCCTGTAAAATCCATTGTGTATGGGGTTCGTAGACTGGTATGAACCCACTCATTTTATGTAACTGAACCAAACCAGTGTAGAATCTCTGTGTTAGTATGTAAAAACCTAAATGATGCCCCCTCTTTGGGGGTGCATGCGATGTTGCTAATAGGAGAATGTGGCCCCAAAAGAGGACCAACCGCATGTACTCTGTAACTCTACCCTGTAGGGGAAGGGAATGTGCTTGGTAGAAACCAAGGCAGTGCACAAACAAGGATGGCTAGCCAAAACAAGTGTTAGTATGAAAACACATGCATGTAGAAAACAAGTGTAAAGTATACAAACAATGTAAAAACTACCAAGCAAAGTAGTGTAAACACATAAGAAGACAAGTAAGTCATACAAATTGGGTCGCAAACATGGGACATCACTCATGATGTCACAAGACATGCAAGGCCATCATGGCTGCAAAAACAAACAAGTGTGCACACCAAACATAGGGAAAGGCCCGCATATAAAAGAAAACAATGACAAACAATGTAAAAACAAGTAAAAAGAAGTAGTCATGGAAACATGTAATCCTGCAAAACAAGTGTTACACATGGAACACCCATTAGCATGTTAGAGAAATAACCAATATGTCAAAGCATGAATAACCAAGTAATGTAAAGTGCTAAGTACAAAATGAAACAATAACACCTGTGAGAGACAAATGTGGATGCCCTAGTGACCAATGTAGGAAGGGTAGAAGGAAAACATCCATGTTGTGTGTAAAATATTTGTATCTACATGATCACAACTAAACAAAGATGTGAACACACATGTGTGGATGGTATAGATAATGACATATAAGAAATCAATCTAACATGTGTAGTAAAGTGATCATGTAAAACACTAGTAAACAAGAGTAAATTCCCCTAAGACAATGCAATATGTTGTGGATGGATGGAATGGAATGCAAGATGGAATGATAGGAGCCACATGCCCCCAAGTGAATGGAAGTGTATGTAATGAGGTTCATTTTGTTTTCCCCCTTAGTAGTCAAGAATGAACCATAAAAATGAGAGTGCATCATCGGGAAATGGTCGAAGAGTAGTGTGTGTTGTGTCTAACACATTGTGATGAATGTGTAGTGTAGTGATGAGATGCGACCTAGAAATGATGTGTGTGTGAACCCTATATCTGAAGCATATATCATGACTAGATGAACATATAAGTGATGATTTAGCCTAAGCGTATATCACTATAAGATGAATGGATAAGTGATGATTTAGCCCTAAATGTATATCACTATAAGATGAAAGGAAAGAGTGATGATTTATCCCTAAGTGTATATCACTACAAGATGAAAGGAGGGAGTGGTGATGTAACCTAAGGTGTATACCACTACAAAATGATAAAATAGGTGATGATTTATCCTAAAGTGTATGTCACTATAAGATGAAAGGAGGGAGTGGTGATGTAACCTAAGGTGTATACCACTACAAAATGATAGAATAGGTGACGATTTAGCCTAAAGTGTATGTCACTAACCTAGGATTGTCACATGTGTGATGAGTGTAAGGTCCATTTGATTTGGTAAACCCTGGCAATCGAGTATGGACCGAGGAACTAAAGTGCATCATAGGGTGGTGAGTGCAATGCATAGAAGACAATGTAGTATAGGTGATGACCATGTGATGAGTAGAATATGTAAATACGTATGTGTAGAATGCAATGCTAGATGTATGTAGAATGTATAAAATGTAATGTATAACACATAGTGTAATACATGTAGATAGATGAGTAATGTAGTATGTAGGGATGAATGTAATGCTAGACTCATATGTGATGAAGACTAGTATAGTATATAGAAAATGTATGACATGAAGACACACAATGTATGATGTATGGTATATGACTATGTATAGGATGTGAGGAAATATGCATAAATATCCTAATAGTGTATGATGTAAAATGCGTAAGGTGAGGACTAGTATAATGTATGATGTATGAATGTGGAAATGGCATAATGTTGTAGACAAACGTGGAGAATGTATGGATGATGGTGTATGATGTTTGAATGTGATGTGTGATGAAAAAATTTGTAATGCCTATAGTACAAAGTGTAGTGTGGGGTTCAGTGTAGTAGTAATCCCTCAACATTCAAGTGTGAATTGAAGCACAAGAGTGCATCATCGGGTAGTGATCGATGCTAAAACGTGTGATGAAAAAAATTGCCTAGTTGAAAATGTAAAGATGATAGATGTTATGACAAAATGAGGGGGATTAGGTGTTATGATCCCCAAGCATATAGAAATGAGTGAACTAACCAATGATAGTGAAGGATGAAGGTCCTCCACCCGATGTCTATGAGGATGAAAGCATAGGACCATGATCTAATAATGGTGGTATGGTAGAAAAATGTTATGTTGGTGAATGAAGTCTATGCGCATGTGATGGATGAATATATAGGATGAAGGTTGTGGTCATAGTAAAATGTGTCGGTGATGGAGATATACGTGATGTTGAATGCAAAGGTGATGAGAAACCACGTGGAATAAATTGAGGCAGCGATCGATGTCGAGATACAATGATTGTCCTAGGAATAGGCCTATGCCGATGTGTAGGACTAGTGGAATGATGTAGTCGTGTAGATGGTACTCGAGTAGGTGAACTAGGAGTAGAATGCTTTGAGAAACATAGAATGAGACATGTTAGAAGAATTAGATGACACATGAGTGATTGTATGAGGAGATGATGACAATGGAGGAGATGGAGGGACACCATCAATAGAAATGACTTGTGTATTGTAAATGAACTTGAGTCGCAAATGATTCATAGAAATGATAGATTGAGAGCGACGAATCCAATTGAGACCAAGAAGAATGTCGCATCCCTCAACTATGTTTCCAATGAGGAAAGGGACAAACATAGTAAGAGGGCCAATTGTGACATGCAGTTGAACAACACCAAAGGGATTGTGGAAGGGATACTTAATTTGTGATGTAGGATAACCGATGGCCTTAAGGAGGGACATAGAACATGCACTAATAGGCCATGAGGGGTCAACCTTAGTATTGTTGATGGTGGTTGAGCCAATAGATGCATGGATGTGTAAATGATTAGATGTAAATGTAGTGTGATAATCAGCGTTGGAAAAAGAAATGATTGGTGGTGAAGCTTCAGTGTTAGAAACTAAGAAGTCGAGAGGTCCTAGGGAAGAATGTACTATGTGATATACATAATTAGCAGGGAGAATAGTTCATTTTTGTATCATGTTTTGGAAAGGGTTGTTAAAAATATTTAGTTTATGATTTTCATTAGTAGGTGTGGATGTTGTAGATTCTAGAAGCTCAATTTGACCATTGTCAAGCAAATATTGGATGAGATGTCATAACTGAAAACAATGATAAGTGGAATGTCCAATACATTGATGATAATCAAAATAAGAGTTTTCATCAAAATTACACCCTTTGGGTGAGATGGATCAAGTTGTAGTGGCGATGGTAAGGTAATAAGATTACTATTGATGAGTTGTGGTAGTAAAAACGCTTGGTGGTGTACTAATCTTAGTAAAAGTATGTCTATATGGTTGTGGTCGAAGCTCCCTAGGGGTAGAGACTATGTTTATAGTGGGTTTTCTATCCATGGGTTTAGTTGTAGAATATTTGGATGGTGGTTTACTTTGAAAGTGTGTGGATGATGATGCTTGTTCTTGATATTTAAGCTTTCCTATGGCTAATAGTTTAGTCTCACGAAGCTTGAGAGTATGAAAAATTGATCAAATGAAGGAGAAGTCTCAAAGAGAACACTCTCTTGTAGGGGTGGTAATAGACTCTAGATGAATAAATCCTGAAGCTCGGGATCCACAAGGACATTAGACATCTTGGCTAAGTGGTTTTTGTAACATAAGACATAATCAGATAAGTGTTCGTTAGGCCCTTTATTTGAGCTATGCTAGTTGAGAATAAGATATCTTAGAGCCAATATTGATAAAGAAATGTGTGAGAAAGGCATCGGTAATTGTGTGAAAGAGACCATCAAATTACAAGTAGGTCATAGAACCAACGCATCACATAATTTTGTAAACTACGAGGAAAAATATTTGCTAAGAGAATATGATCGTCCGCATAGTCAAGGAATGCTACATGGAATGTGTGGAGATGCTCTTGTGGGTCACCATGGCCTTTGAATATAGGTATATTAGGAGAGACAAAATTTGGTGGGAATGTATAAGTAGATATGGCAAGTGTCAAAAGGAGTATGTAGAAATGAGGTAGAATCTAGAGATGGTGATGCATGTGAAGTAGCTAGCTGAAGTTGTCAAATCTGGGTCTATAAGTCCTAGTATAAAGAGGTAAAATCTAGGGAGTTTGAAGAGGAACTGAGATGCAAAGGAGGAGTACCAGAGTGAACAATGAGAGCCGTGGTGGTAGGAATGGGAGCAAAAACATAAGTGGGTGGAGTGGAGACCATGGGAGAAGAGGAAACAACTATGACAATTGAAGTGTCACAAGAACGTTGAGTGGTGATTAGAGCATGCAAGACATGAGGGAAATGAGTAGGGTTTTCACGTAATGCTTGGAGAAATTCAGTAATAGTGTTGAGTTGGTCTTGATCAACATTGGTGTCTTCATCGTAGGAATTTTCACTATCAGATGCCTCAATTTCGTGAAGAGGCACATTATTGGAACCATCTAAGGGATTACTAGTAGGAGCAACAAAAGTAGATGTATTGTCTATTGTTTTGGAAACCCTATGGGTGACAGAGGGAAGCTCACAATATTAAAGAGATCTAAAACAACCTCTACGGGTAAAAGCATAAAATGGAAGAAGGAAGACAAATTTGTAAGACGACTTCACCAAAATGATTAACTAAAAATGGACTAACTAAGTAGTATATAAATAGTTAATCTAAGCTATGAACAACTGTAAATAAAGTAAAAAATTATAGTAAATAATTATATAAAAGATGATCCAAGTGACTATGAAAATGGATATGCTAACCCTAATATGCAAAGGAGAGTGAGGAAAGAATGTAGTTGATAACATATGCACTGCGGAGAGTGTCGCAGAGATAATGGAAAAATCAGAAGTAGGAGAGCGTGTAGAAGTCCCGAAAAGGATGGATCTAGAGGATCTAGTTGGACTAGGGAGTTTGGAGGATGGAACTGGGGTGCCCGAGGGTGCCTGCAGTGCTGTGTAAAAGCTCTAAACTAGGAGTTTTTGTGGGGTTAGAAAGTGGTCATAAATCCTCGATGTGTGTCGCATCAACTTCGCTTTCCTGCGTTGAATGTTACCAATACTCCAAGATGAATAAAAGACCTACAAGACCCCAAAACAAGCATCAAAACCTAAAAAAGAATAATGCATATGAAGGGATCATACTATCCTCAGTGGCCGCAATGGTGGACTTATTAACTGAGTTGCACTACATCTCAGACCCGATGTAGTTCTATGTGTAGATGTGTTTAAACATGCCCTAGATTTCTCTTGTGCCAGTCACACTTTGTGAAGTAAAAAACAATAACTAGTTGTAAAAAATGTAGTAGAATGTATAAAATGAATATAATATAATCCCTCCCCTATGAAGTGTGATGCGAGATGTCCTAGCCTTGATGATGAAGCTATGTGGATGCAAGTGATATTAAATGCAATAGATGGATGCAACTCTAGATTGAGTGATAGTAGTAAGTGATGTTAGTGTTGTCACCAAATCACTACACCCTCCGAATGGCCAAAATGTGAACAGGACATTTGGTGTGATTGGGACACATGGGATCACCTCTCAAGTTGTGGGACTTGGGCTCGAGGTGAACCTCTAGAGAAGGCCAACTTCCTCTTCCTAAACTGAATGCTTTACTACTCCTAGTGTAATAAAATGACCATCTAATCCTAAGCTAACATCTTCATGAGTTTTAAGGAAAGAGATTTTGCAGAACTGAAACTATACTAAGGGTGGTGATGCACCAAATTAAGGGATGTTTAATATCTAGAAGGGTTAATGTGGGAGGGATGCTTGCATCATTGACCACCTTCACCTATCGCAACTTGAAAGGGTACAAAATACCACAAACTAGGGGCATACATTCCTTCGTTAAACTTGAGCATACATAAGGATAGATTGAATTGGATTCAACACACAATTAATTTATCATGAGGAAACCACACATGCATATGTCAAACATCTATTTCTGCAACTAGGGATAATGATGACATAACTTAATACAAAAGGAAAATAAGGTTTTCACAACTGACATAAAAGATAATCACATTATTCCTTCACACTAAGGAATCATAAATTCACAAAGTAAACATTGATTAACCATTCAACACAATAAATCAGATTTTCAATAGCAGGGTGTAACTCTGAATATAATTAAAAGGTTTTTAGAAATCTTTGAAGCACTCTTCCAAGCTTGAAGAGAAACTCCTCCCAAAAATAATCTATATCTACTAACTTGAAGCATTCAACTATTTATAAGTTCTTAGGCTGAGCCATTACAGCTGGGCCCTTAACTAACATTTTTCTAAAAATAGAAATGTCATTAAATTAAGGGAACATGCTCCCATGAAAATAGCTAATTTGTTACAAGGGTTTGACTCAGTCAACCCTGTAACTTCGATCGATCCGAGCTTGGATCTGACCCTCCATGGCCACTCAGCTTTGGCTTTGTTCAACTACACCTTCCTCTCCTACAATTTTCTATTGTTCCCCTTCCCATATAGCCATTCGATGCTTATACTCAATGAAGCACTTGATGATTCCCTGAATCTCTTCATCTCCTAGGCCCACATGCATAGTGATTCACTACATCTTCCATCTCAATCTCCTTTGTGATCTTGGCTGGCACTCTTTGAAGTTTATTCATAACTTTCTTTAGTCTCCCTATGAAATTTTGGCACAAGACCAATCGGTCAATGGAGTCACTATTGAAAGTTTTGGTGACCTCATCATCATGCTTCACCAAATCCTTGAAATTTCCCTTAATTTGATCTTCAAGAAGAGCATCGATGTTTTCATTGAAGAATTTTCAATTGGCAATATCAAATTCTTCTAAGATGTCATTTAGGGCATCCATGATTTCCACTCGTTTCTCCTCCAATTTCTTGATCAAATCCTGTAATACTTGGCACCGGAATTCCATGGCCTTTTGGTATTCAAATAATTTTGAGGCATCATCGATCACCTCTTCCTGAAGAAGCAAGTTGGGGTCTTCTTCTCTGATCTCACTCCATGTTGCCAAATTTAAATTTAGATTATTATTATCTTTTGGAAAAGGCCTCATCCATTTTAGAAATAGTGGTTTTTGAAACTGTAGATCATTATATATTTTGACAGCCTCCTTGATTAAGGGATTAGCTTCCTGCAAAATTCTCTCCATCCATCCACTCATTGATCTCCCTTTCGACCTAGCTTCTTGAGCTCATGATAAGAAATATCATCGATTGTAGATGAAATCGTCATAGTAGTAGTTGAGACTTCAATAGATGGATTGGGTTGGGTTACTTTTGCAACAATGATGCGGTGATCTGCTTGACCTTGCTTTGAGTTCATCTTTGGTGGCCTTATCTTTGTCATATTTTTCCAAAAGAGCCCCAAGAGCAAGTGTGCACATCTTGCTTGGCTCCTTCATGAGTAGCCTTTCCCAATGAGAATTTTGAGATCCGATAATCCATGCACTGTGATTGTTTCTTTATTTTTCCCTCAATAGGGGTGGCAACTTCTATCACCCGTTCTCCAGATGGGTTAACTGTCAAACTTGACACGGTTCTTGGTCTCTTGGCTTGTCTCTTGGGCATATGCTCCAATATGCTGAGATCTATAACATCTCCCAAAGGCACCTTCTTCTTTTGCTTGGGATTTTTCCTAAACAACCATTCGGTATGGCTAAAGCTGATGAAGATGGAACAATGGATCCAATACCTAAAACATTGGTTAAAACAAGATCACTAGAAACACTAGCTGGTATTTGAGAAGAAGTAGCAATGATGGATGGCGTGGATGTAAGGACAACCATAGGAGTTGATAGAACAATGCTAGGGGGTATGATTGAAGAAAATGGAAGTGTTAAGGGAAGTGAAGAGGAAATGGGTGACCCAATATTTTCCCCAACTGATAGAACTGGAAGTGATGAGAATACTTGGGCCATAGAAGGGGATGGGAAGGAAGAAATGATTGTGGAAGTGGAAGGAACTGATATTGGAAGTGACAATGGAGGAGGAAGAAGATGTGATGGATCTTGGGAGATACTAGGGGAGTCACTGACTTCAACCACTTCTGTCATAGGAGGCTGCAGGAGACATGGTCTTAGAAGTAGGAGCCTTGGAGAGAGATGAGCCACCAACAACAAATGAAATCTTTCTTAGAGTCATATGGGTTTTTTGGGTCGACCTTTTCCCTTTGTGGGTGTTGATTGGCTCATAGTTGGTGGGGCCTTGGTATTTGTAGGTTGTTCTGCTCCTTTGGGTGAAATTCCCAAGGTAACCAACCAACTGTAAGTTCTCTATAGAATGGGCCCCGCCCTCTCCTTTGTATTGTAACATTCCTCTACATACCAATCAATCCATGATAATGGTTGATTGGAAATATTATCATTTTTGTATGCCACATCTAAAACCTCATCATTATCTTGAACCTCCATTGGGACATCGAAAAATCCAAATTGCCGAACCTTGTCCAAGGTCTACCTCTCATAATCTCTTTGTTGCACAATGTATTCATCTCGAAAATGAATCTAAATATCTTCTAATAATTGGGGCACGTTGGGCACTTTGGACCGACTGTTTCACCAAAATTACCCCAATAATTGAAATTAGTTCATGAATGAAAGGTTCACAAAGTCACTTCGGCCAATTTTGTATTCACATTTTTGGCCCTATGGATATTTGGGTAGGTGTATCTACCAATTGAAATAGGGAAATGCATTCCCAATTTGTGGCGCTTGTTTTGAATTCGATGATAATCTAACAATTGTCAGACCAATTCCAGTAGAACCCATTTATCAGTGGGGCACCTTGGCAATTTGTTAGGGGAACCTATAAATCCTGGAACCGAATGTAAGTGAATGTAGGGAACTGCAAATAGATGGCTCCCCACTCACACACATCTTGAAGGCTTCATCAGAAATCCTTCGGTTGTATAACTCTTTGTCAAAATGGTAGAGGATAACTGTGAAGAATGCGTCACTGATTCTATAGAAATGTTTGCTTCCCTCATCCATAGTGAGTTGGGGATAAAAGTCATATATTTGGGAAGTGTTGAACACCTATGGTATTCAAACTAGCAAAATCTCCCATAGTAGCAGCAACATACACTAGGAAGGATGTCATGTAGAAAGTCTTCGTAGCTGACACCTTGCTCAATTGATAGCAAATGGAGCTACTAATATGCTCCCCCATCGGATAAACTCATTATTCTTCTTGATGGTAGCGATGTACAAAAACATCCATTCCTGGAATTCCTTTATAGAAGGAGACTTGAAACTCTGCTTAGTAGCACAATAAGATCATTGACCTCCTGAATAAAATCCGACCGATGCATGGTTTTGGGTAATTTGGCAAAGCTCTTGGCTAGATAAGTTTTCATCATGATTTTTAGCATATGTCCTCTTCCTTGCCCCAATGTTTCACTGCTAACTTTGGCAAAATTTTGGCGTAATCTTGAACATCGGGAAGTTTGATAAGATCTTCGAAGAAGTCTAGGTCCAAACAGATTACTACCTTATCATCATTATCTTTGACTGACATGGAGTCTTTGTCAAAGTGGGTTGTTGTGGCTAAAATGAACTCTGGGCAATGCATGGATGTGGGAAAACCAGTAGCAAGGGCAAACCCACTGTCATAGATGGCTTACATCCATGATTTCTTGTTTGGAGCCTTTAATCTTTCCTAGAAATCTGGAAAATTAATTTTCCCTAGGTCGGTGTCCCCTATATTCCCTAAGTCGAAAGACAGGAAGGAGTGAGGAGCAACCCCAAGAAATGAGTACTTCATCTTTTCTTTCCCTTTGAAGTGGAAGAAGACATCAAGCCATGTGTTTCAGGAAGCCGAAGTTGGAGAAATTTTCGAAAATAAAATCTCCAAAACCCTAAAAAAACCTCCAAAGTCCCAAATTGAAAATTTCGAAAAATTTCTCCAAAAGAAATCTCCAAAGTCAAAAGTTTCGAAAAGAAAACTCAAAAATTTCTTTGAAAGAAATCTCCGAAGTCAAAAGTTCCGAAAAGAAATCTCCAAAGCCAAAAGTTCCAAAAATAAATCTCCAAAAATTCTGTGAAGCCAAAAGTTCAAAAGAAATCTCCAAAGCCAAAGTTACGAATAAAAATCTCTAAAAAATTTCTTTGAAAGAAATCTTTGAAAAGAGAGGAACATAATTTTTGCCGAATAATACTAATTCCCAAACCCTAAAAAATGAGAATTGTTGAGAAGAAGTATGGGAAACTTGAGAGGATCCTTCGAACAACTCTGAATACCTGAAGAAACTTGAAATGCAAAACATGGTGAACAAAGGGTTTGACATTTCAAAAAAATACATAGAGGAGACCAAAGAGAAAACAAAATGAGAAGGAAACAAAATAAAAGACCTTAAACCAAAAAGAAAATAAACAAATCACCATACCTTGAAAAGGACGTCGCAAAGTACAAGAAACAAAATGTCAGAGTAAAAAGTCAAGTGAAAATGACAAAAAAATGTGAGTTTAAATAGAAAACCCGATATTAATGGCAAAAACCTCGATCCGTATGGAGGTAGGTGAAGAATTAATTGCAGAGGACTTTGAAATTCCAAAACCTGAAACCCAAAAGTCCAAAATTTAGACTTT
Source organism: Taxus wallichiana var. yunnanensis (assembly GCA_018340775.1). Classification (NCBI taxonomy): domain Eukaryota; kingdom Viridiplantae; phylum Streptophyta; class Pinopsida; order Cupressales; family Taxaceae; genus Taxus; species Taxus wallichiana. The sequence goes on from CM031244.1 coordinate 742,751,959, forward strand.
TGGGGTTTCAGACTTTAGAGATTTGGAGATGAAGATGTGAATTGGTAGCCAAAATTTTGAAACCCGAAAGCCCGAAAGTCTGAAAATTCAAACTTTCGGACTTCGGAAGTTCGAAAGTAAAAATCCTAAAATGACTCAAAGAATTTCAAACCCAAAAGCTCGAAAGTCTAAAATTTTAGATTTTAGAATTTCAAACTTTGGAAGTCTGAAAGGATTTAAACAAAATGGGGCCAAAAGTTTGAAACCTGAAAGCCCGAAAGTCTGAATTTGGAATTTCAGGATTTCGGACTTCGGAACTCCAAGTTAAGAAATGCCAATTTGTTGAATAAAAATTTCCGAACCCGAAAGCCCAAAAGTCTGAAAATTCGGACTTTTGGTATTTTAGGCTTCAGAGATTTGGAAGTGAATTTCAAACCCAAGCCATTTCAACTCTGAAATAGAAAAATCTTTGAAATCGAAAGCCGAAATTTTTAGGAATTTTGGGACTTGGAGAATTTTTGAAACATTATGCAGAATTCCTCCATACAAAGGATTAAAAAAATTCGACTACTTTCGACCTCTACTTCTCAAGGTGGAAAAAATGTTAACATTTTTGGTGACCTCTAGGGAAAGCTTTCCTGCTAAGCTTTGAGACCAGTAGCCTTAAGCAAATCATTGGGCAAGGAGTCCTAAAAAGAAAAAACCAAAACAGAAAACAAACAAAAATGGAAAAAGAAAATGAAACGATGTGCAAAGCACTTGGAGGAAAAGAAAAGAACATTGTATAGGGTGGAACAATCTCAAAATCAAGCTTTGAGATGTATCCCATTCACATGAATGGGCAATTCTTCTTTGTTGAGTTTGGATAGACGAAATGAATTCACCTCTTTGCAACTTGTGATGATGTATGGCCCGCTCCAGAGAGCGTCAAATTTGGCATGATTTCCTGGCTTGGCCCTATCTTCATCCCATTTGAGGACTAGATCTCCCTCTTGAAAATGCCTTTCATCACCTTCTTGTCAAAAGATTTCTTAACCTGAGCCTGATGTTGTGTTAATGTGTGCATGGCTGAGTTTCGAATTTCCTCCAGCTCCATGAGTTCAACAAGCCTCACTGTTAAGGCATCATTCTCCATAACTTCAAGCCGATAAGCCAAGTCCAAGGAAGGTATTTCCAAAGAAAGTGGGAGTTTTATCCCCTTCCATATACAAGCATGAAAGGTGAAACCCCGATGGCCTTTTTAGGTGTTATTCGATCCACCCATAGGGATATCTTAAGTCTGTGTATGCCAGGTCCTTTTGTTGGCTTCCATTGTACGCTTGATGATCCTTATGAGATTCTTATTACTAGATTCAGCCAACCCGTTTCCCTGTGGGTAGTAGTTAGATGAAGTCTTGAGGTAGACCCCATTCTTAACAACCCATTCACTTATCTTCATCCCAGGAAATCCAAGGAACACCGAACCTTTTCATCAAATTTTCTAGAAAATACAGAATAGCATTTTTGTTACTTTCCTTTAGGGCCACTGCCTCTGTCCAGTGAGTGAAATAATTTGTTGTAGTAAGGACCCATTTATGTCCCTCGCTGGATGGAGGATTGATCATCCTAATGAAATCTAATCCCCACTGAACAAAGGGTTGATCCACCTGAACGAGATGTAATGGGAGAGATGCCAGCCTTTGTTTTCCTTCGAAAAGATACATCTCCTCACCTAGATATGAGAGTCTTTGAACAAGCTTGGCCAGTAATAACCGGCTCACATGATCTTAGTAGTGGTTGTTTGTGTAGAATAATGTCCTCCAGACAGGCCATTTTGAAATTCCTCTAATATCTTGTTCACCTACTCTGGCTTGATGCAGCATAGAAGAACACCATTTAAATACTTTCAGAAGAGAACATTATCTATCATGGCATATGGAATAGAATGGAGACAGAAATTATGTCTTTGGAATTTATCCATGTTTGGAGGATATATCCCCAAGAGAAGGAAATTCTACATCTTAGTTGACCAATCAATCTAATCATTGCCTTCATCAAAGCATTTAGAAGTATGATATCTTCACGTATCTTTGGTTTACATGTTCGCAACTAGTGTTAACATAATCCTTTTCCCCTGACAAGCTTAGTGGATTTGATGTGTACGTCATACTCCATTACTTTCATAATCCACCTAGCACATTTCTCATTCATCTCTTTATTCAACAAAAACTCTTTGATACCAGGATGAGAAACCATTAAGTGGACTTTGTTGTTAGACAACATATGCCTAAAATTCTTTAGGGATTGAATGACTACAAAGACCTACTTTTTGATGAAGGAATATTTGAGTTCATATTCCTTAAGAGACTGATTGAAAAAGGCAATGGGCTGCTCCATCAGATCATCATTATGTTGAGTGAGGATTCCTAAAATACTTTCCGACCTATAAAAGCATAGAGAATGAAATCCTTGTCAAACCAGGATTCACCAAAGATGGGAGCTTGGGAGATAGTTGTCTTGATGGCTTCAAAGCTTTCTCTTCCCTCCTTCATCCATGAAAATGGAATATTATTTTTAAGCATGACCGTTAGCAGTTTTTCCAATGTTGCAAACTGAGGAATGAATCTCGCACAAAATTTATAGTTCCCAAAAACTCTAGAGACCTTTTTATGACTTGGGAGGGATAAGGACATAATTGACTGAATCCTAGCTGGGTCGATAGATAACCCCTCTGCTGAAACAATATGCCCCAACAAATTTCCTTCTGCACTGCAAAAATGCACTTCTTAGGGTTCAGTGAGACACCAAATTCTCTACACCTTGAAAGACTTTTCTTAGATGAGTGATATGATCCTCAAAGCATGCTTGGAGTAGATAGTGATATCATCAAGGTAAACCAAGATCATATCATTGATGAGTCCTCTAAATGCCATATCCATGGCTCTCTAAAAGGTAGCCCTTGCATTGGATAACCCAAAGGGAATCTTGCTATAAGTGTATGTACCCCACTTGGTGATGAAATCCGTTTTGAATTGATCAGATTCTTGAACCAAAATTTGATTATATCCTGAATATCCATCAAGAAAAGAAAACCTTTGAGCCCCTGCCAATGTTTGGAGGATTTTCTCCATTGACGGGAGAGGGTAGTGATCCTTCAACGAGGCATGGTTCAGATCCTTGAAATCTACGCACAACCAAATTTCACCATTCTTTTTCCTTACAGCACCAAATTGGCTACCCACGAAGAATGCTTGATGGGAAAAATTATGCAGGCCTCGATAAGCTTGGTTAGATCTTTCCTCATCAATGGCTCAATTTTGGGATTGATTGGCCTCTGTTTTTGATGAATTGGCTTGGAGTTCGGATCCAGTTCAATAGTATGTTGAGCTAAGCCAGGATCAAAACCACGCAAGTCTTTGTAGCTCCATGTGAAAATATCATGGTATTCTTGACATAATTTAATGAAATCTTTCTTCTCTCGAATGGTGCATACTTTACCAATTTTTAAGTATTTCTCGCTTGCCACCTCGACTTATTTGAAATATTCTTCCTTGACTACCATATTGGTGCTTTTCGTTTGGTTTGGTCATCCGAATTGAAGATGGATTCAAGTGTAACCAGAACTTTTGGTAGTTTGTTTCCTTTCATCTATATAATCTAATCGTTGTAATATTTTGAAGTTTATCTTGATGTTTGGCAACGAACTCTGCTTCTTGTTGTAGGAAGAGAATAATTTATTGATCACTATCGAACACCTACTAGCTACTTACGTTATCTGGTACTATGGGATAGACCACCATTTTGATCTGTTGCTCTTCTTTCATGATGTCCGTAGGTACATCGTATTAGGAGCCAATAGTAGCTAACTGTCAGCATCTTGATTTTTCTTCCTGGGAATTGCATGAATTCCAAAAGCTTCAAATCTTCTATCAGATCCCAAACCCAATTTTTATATGACCTCAGTAGATCATTTTTTGATGCACTACGGGTTGTAACTTGGTGCACAACCAATTCACTATCACCAAAGACAATCAAGGTTTGGATTCCTCTTCTTTGGGCCAGCTGAATTCCTTGTATAAGAGCTTCATATTCAGCAACATTATTAGTGCAGCTGAACTGCAACCGAAAGGAAGAGAAATATTTGTCTCCTTCTGGAGAAATCAACATAACCCCTACACCAGATCCATTTTTACTTCATGAGCCATCAAAGAAAATTTTCCCATAGTCCCTTTGTATTGCTTGATGTCTTAACAAGTTGAGGTATGATGGTATTTTTGTCATGAATGTTGTATGTACCCAACCCTATTTCTTCCGAAGCGGCCAAACTTGATTCTTCATCTGCTAATAAATCAAAGCATAAGGATCATATTGGTGATTGATACTTACTTCATCAAGCATTGTGTCAAGAACCTCCTCCATGAGAGTAGTTGGCACATGATCTACATCTTCTTCATTTGGGTCATTAATGGCATAATTTCCATTTATGGGTTTGGGGTGTATGGTTTCACATGATTATGACAAATAGGTTCAACTCTTATAGTCACCTTTGTCCCGTACCTAGTTCTAAGGATCATATGCAACCAAAGATGATGACAAATATCCACCCATCTTGGTAGTGAAATTTCGCGATAAGAAAATGGAAAAAAGGGAGGTAGATCAATAAAAAATATTTCTTGCGTGGATGTCAAGCTAGGACATGCATGAATAAAAGTTGAAGTCCCTTAATGACCCCTACGTTTGATCAGATTGTAGTACCATCTAGTTAAACAACTCCTCTTGAAATTGGATTATATGGAATCAGTAATATATCTCGCAACTGCTTAGGAATTATAGAACTACTAGCTCCAGAATCAATCATACGATTGTATACCAAATGATCACCAATAATCAATGAGATATATAATGGTGGGGGCTTGTTGGGCTTAGCATATGCTTTTGTTTTAGGTTGGCATAAACTAGTTTCCACTTCGACTCCTTGACTTGATGATCCGTTGGTAGTGCAATCTGTTCAAAGCCTCCCATAGCAAGTTCCTCTAGGAATGAATCGAGAGTGCATGTTTATAAGTTCTTAGACTGAGCCATTACAGCTAGGCCCTTAACTAACATTTTTCTAAAAATAGAAATGCCATTAAATTAAGGGAACATGCTCCCATGAAAATAGCTAATTTGTTACAAAGGTTTGACTCAGTCAATCCTGCAACTTTGACTAATCCAGAACTTGGATCTAACCCTCCATGGCCGCTAAGCTTTGGCTTTATTCAGCTACACATTCCTCTCCTTCAAGTTTTGTTGTTCCCCTTCCCATACAACCATTCGATGCTTATACTCAATGAAGCACTTGATGATTCCCTGAATATTTTCATCTCCAGGCCCACATGCATAGTGATTCACTACATCTACCATCTCAATATCCTTTGTGATCCTAGTTGGCACTCTTCGAAGTTTATTCATAACTTTCTTTAGTCTCCCTATGAAATTTTGGCACAAGACCAATCGGTCAATGGAGTCACTATTGAAAGTTTTGGTGACCTCATCGTCACACTTCACCAAATCCTTGAAATTTCCCTTAATTTGATCTTTAGGAAGAGCATCGATGTTTTCATTGAAGAATTTGTAATTGGCAATATCAAATTCTTCTAAGATGTCATTCAGGGCATCCGTGATTTCCACTCATTTCTCCTCCAACTTCTTGATCAAATCCTATAATACTTGGCACCGGAATTCCATGGCCTTTTGGTATTCAAATAATTTTGAGGCATCATCGATCACCTCTTCCTGAAGAAGAAAGTCGGGGTCTTCTTCTCTGATCTCACTCCATGTTGCCAAATTTAAATTTAGATTATTATTATCTTCAGAAAAGGCCTCATCCATTTTGGAAATAGTGGTTTTCACAACTTGCAGATCATTATATATTTTGTGACCTCCTTGATTAAGGGATTAATTTTTGCATAATTCTCTCCATCCATCCACTCATTGATCTCCCTTTCTAGCCTAGCTTCTTGAGCTCATGATAATAAATATCATCGATTGTAGATGAAATCATCATAGCCGTAGTAGTTGAGACTTCAGTAGATGGAGTGGGTTAGGTTACTTTACATAGCAGTGCAGTGAGCTGCTCGACCTTGACTTTGAGTTCATCTTTGGTGGCCTTATCCTTGTCATATTTTTCCAAAAGAGCCCCAAGATCAGTGTGCAAATCTTGCTTTCCTCCTTCATGAGTAGCCTTTCCCAATGAGAATTTTTAGATCTGATAATCTACAGCTGTGATTGTTTCTTTAGATTTCCCATCAACTGGGGTGGAAAATTCTATTACCCATTCTCCAGATGGGTTAACTGTCAGACTTGACATTGTTCTTAGTCTCTTGGCCTGTCTCTTGGGCATATGCTCCAATATGATGAGATCTATAACATCTCTGGGCAATATGATGAGATCTATAACATCTCCCAGAGGCACCTTCTTCTTTGGCTGGGGAGTTTTTCTAAACAACCATTCCGGTATGGCTAAAGCTGATGAAGTTGGAACGATGGATCCAATACCTAAAACATTGGTTAAAATAAGATCAATAGAATAACTCGCTGGTATTTGAGCATAAGTAGCAATGATGGATGGTGTGGATGTAAGGACAACCATAGGAGTTGATAGAACAATGCTAGGGGGTATGATTGAAGAAAATGGAAGTGTTAAGGGAAGTGAAGAGGAAATGGGTGACCCAATATTTTCCCCAGTTGATAGAACTGGAAGTGATGAGAATACTTGGGCCATAAAAGGGGATGGGAAGGAAGAAATGATTGTGGAAGTGGAAGGAAATGATATTGGAAGTGACAATGGAGGAGGAAGAAGATGTGATGGATCTTGGGAGATACTAGGGGAGTCACTAAATTCAACCACTTCTATCACAAGCACTGCAAGAGACATGGTCTTGAAAGAGATGAGCCACCAACAACAAATGAAATCTTTCTTGGAGTCATATGGGTTTTTTGGGTTGACCTTTTCCCCTTTATGGGTGTTGATTGGCTCATAGTTGGTGGGGCCTTGGTATTTGTAGGTTGTTCTACTCCTTTGGGTGAAATTCCCAAGGTAACCAACCAACTGTAAGTTCTCTATAGAATGGGCCCCGCCCTCTCCTTTGTATTGTAACATTCCTCTACATACCAATCAATCCATGACAATGGTTGATTGGCAATATTATCATTTTTGTATGCCACATCTAAAACCTCATCATTATCTTGCACCTCCTTTGGGACATCGGCCAAGCCAAATTGTCGAACCTCATCCAAGGTCAACCTCTCATAATCTCTTTGTCGCATGATGTATTCATCCCAAAAATGAATCTAGATATCTTCCAATTGGGGCACGTGGGCACTGGACCGACCTATTTCACCAAACTTACCCCAATAATCAAAATTAGTTCATGGATGAAAGGTTCAAAAAGTCACTTGGCAATTCTACATCCACATTTTTGGCCCTATGGATATTCGGGCAAGTGTATCTACCAATTGAAATAGTGAAATGCATTCCTAATTTGTGGCACTTGTTTTGAATTCGATGATAATCTAACAATTGTCGGACCAATTCTAGTAGAACCCATTTATCAGTGGGGCACCTTGGAAATTTGTTAGGGGCACCTATAAATCCTAGAACCCAAATGTAAGTGAATGTAGGGAACTACAAATAGATGGCTCCCCACTCACGCACCTCCTTGAAGGCCTCATAAAAATTCCTTGATTGTATAACTCTTTATCAAAATGGTAGAGGATAACTATGAAGAAGACATCACTGATTCTATGGAAATGCATGATTCCCTCATCCAGAGTGAGTTGGGGATAAAATTCATATATTTGGGAAGTGCTACAAACACCTTTGGTATTCAAACCAGCAAAATCTCCCATAGCAGCAACAACATACACTAGGAAGGATGTCATGTAGAAAGTCTTCATAGTTGACACCTTGCTCAATTGATAGCAAATGGAGCTACTAATATGCTCCCCCATCGGATAAACTCATTGTTCTTCTTGATGGTAGTGATGTACAAAAACATCCATTCTTGGAATTCCTTTGCAGAAGGGAGACCTGAAACTCTACTTAGTAGCACAATAAGATCACTGACCTCCTGAATAAAATTTGACCGATGCATAGTTTTGGGTAATTTGGCGAAGCTCTTGGCCAGATAAGTTTTCATCATGATTTTTAGCATACTTCCTCTTCCTTGTCCCAATGTTCCACTGCTAACTCTGGTGAAATTGTGGCATAATCTTGAACATCGAGAAGTTTGAGTAGATCTTGAAGAAGTCTAGGTCCAAACGGATTACTACCTTATCATCATTATCTCTGATCGACATGGAGTCTTTGTCAAAGTGGGCTTGTTGTGGCTAAAATGAACTCTAGGCAATGCATGGATGTGGGAAAACCAGCAGCAAGGGCAAGCCCACTGTTGTAGATGGCCTGCATCCATGATTTCTTGTTTGGAGCCTTTACTCTTTCCCAGAAATATGGAAAATTGATTTTCCCTAGGTTAGTGTCCCCTATATTCCCTAAGTCGGAAGATAGGAAGGAGTGAGAAGCAACCCCAAGAAATGAGTACTTCATCTTTTCTTTTCCCTTTGAAGTGGAAGCAAACATCAAGATTTGTGTTTGAGGAAAAGTTTGAAGTTGGAGAAATTTTTGAAAATAAAATCTCCAAAAACCTAAAAATCTATAAATTCCCGAATGAAAAGTTTTGAAAAGAATCTCTGAAAAAATTCTCAAAAGAAATCTCGAAAAATTTCTTGAAAGAAATATCGGAAGCTAAAAGCTCTAAAAGCAAACTCAGAAAAATTCTCTCCGAGAGAAATTTACGAAGCTAAAAGTTCAAAAGAAATCTTGAAGCTAAAAGTTTTAAAAGAAATATTTGAAGCCAAAATTTCTGAAAAGAAATCTCGAAAAGCCAAAAGTTACGAAAAGAAATCTCGAAAAATTTCTCCAAAAGAAATCTCCGAAGCCAAAAGTTTCGAAAAGAAATCTCTCAAAAATTCTCCAAAAAGAGAGGAACAATTTTTTTCCAAACAATACTAATTCCCAAACTCTAAAAACTCGAGAGGATCCTTCGAAAAACTCGAATACAGAAGAAACTTGAAATGAAAAACATGGTGAACAAAGGGTTTGACTTTTCAAAAATACACAAAGGAGACTAAAGAGAATGAAAATGAGAAGGAAACAAAATAAAAGACCTTAAACCAAAGAAAATAAAAATACCATACCTTAAAAAGGACGTCCAAATTACAAGAAACAAAATGTCAGAGTAAAAAAGTTAGGTGAAAATGACGAGAAAAATTGAGTTTAAATAGAAAATCCAATATTAATGGCAAAAACCCAATCCGTACGGAGGTAGGTGAAGAATTAATTAGGCAGAGGACTCCAAAAGTCTGAAACTTGAAAGCCTGAAAGTCTAAAATTTAGACTTTTGGGGTTTTAGACTTTGGAGATTTGGAGACAAAGATGCAAATTGGCAACCAAAATTTTTGAAACCCGAAGTCCTAAGTCCGAAAATTCAGACTTTGGAAGTTTGAAAGTAAAAATCCTAAAAACGATTCAAAGAATTCGAAACCCAAAAGCCCGAAATTCCAAAATTTTGGACTTTTAGAATTTTAGACTTTGGAAGTCTAAAAGGGATTTAAACAAAATGGGGCCAAAAGTTCTAAAACCCAAAAGCCCAAAAGTCTGAATTTTGGAATTTCAGATTTCAGACTTCAGAACTCCGAGTTAAGAAATGCCAATTTGTTGAATGAAAATTTCTGAACCCGAAAGCCCTGAAAGTCAAAAAATTTAGACTTTGGGATTTTGGGCTTTGGATATTAGGAACCAAATTTCAAACCCAAGTCATTTAAACTCCGAAATAGAAAAATATCCAAAATCTAAAAGCTGAAATTTTTTCAATATTTCGAGACTTGGAGAATTTTTGAAACATTATGCAAAATTCCTCCATACAAAGGATTAAAAAAATTACCTAACTACTTTTGAACTCTACTTCTCAAGGTGGAAAAAACGTTACAGTTAGGTCCCTCATTATGGTCTCATAACTTTATATTTATAGGGTTCTATTGATCTAATTTCGTAATTAACCCCGGAAAGGCTGACCATAAGAAAAAATAAAGATGCCAAATGGCTAGAATGAGCCCAAAAAGTGGCAGAAAGTGCAAACAAGGGTGGGTGCTCCTGGTGGGAATAGGGCACCCACGATTGTCCCAATCTTGGCCCAGCACCCCAGGTTGAGGTTAAAATGATGGGAAATGGCCAAAGCAGTTGGGCATGTGGTGAAGAGAGGTAGTAATGATGAAATAAAATAAAACATGATGGCCAAAAGACCGGCATTAATTAGTACTTTCTTCACTCAATAACCTTCTAAATAGTAGTAGGAAACCGAGATAAATAAATGTCTAAAGTGCATGATATTGTGACTACAAGTATAAAACAATTCAAAAGATTAAAAAATTCTCTATTATGGGACAAATGACATAAAAGTTGGGCCAAAATTCAAGGATATAACCATAATGCAATGTACTAGATGTGTAACAATAACCCAAGGCCATGAGAAAGCATGCACAAGTAATCAATTATTGTTGAACCCTTGCTTAATGAGTATGAGATAATAAGGAGAATATTCATAAATAGAGAATGAAGAAGACATGTAACTATAGGGAATGTTTACACTAGAATACATAAATACCATCCCAGATAAAGAGAACATGAAAAGTGAAGAAGATTCTATGTTGTGTAACCTCAATATAGGAGAAAATAAGTGATCTAGGAAGTTAAGATGTCAATGAAAATGGGAAGAATAAATTATATGACCAAGATTAAGGAAAAAAGGATAGAATATGTAGGTACATCAAGAGTGTCCAAGATGGAAAATATACAAGAATACTAGACTTAATAGGAGATATAAAAACACCCCCATGAAAGTACAAAATGGTATTACCAAGGATAATTATGAACATTCACATCTTATATAGAATCTCTAATGAGATTGCGTGGGATTTGATGGATAAGAAAGATGGCACATGCGAGAGGATTAATTCTAATTACTACCATCAAATTTTGCATGCTCCTCGGACTTGCAATTGGATAATTAAAAAATGGTATAGGAAAAACAAAAACAACCTTTTCACGAGTGGTTTCAATAGGGTAATCATGAAAATAATAGAGGAAGAAATATGAGGGGAGCTCGTGTCGCTTAGAGCCCGGTTGTGATCTTGATCGAAAGGACAACACCGAGCTTTGGAATTATCTTCAAATGAGGGGTGTCTCCATCTTTATCAAGAAAATCCAAGGGGATGATCAACACATTTCAGTATGTTTTTCCACATATAGGAAGGACAGGAAGGTTAAATATGGAGGACAAAGAGTGTTGATGAATGAGGAGCTAATTGCAGAGGTTACAAGTTTAGCTTTAGATGGCATCCGGTTCTTCAGCAAAAGAGTTGGAAAAAATGCTGAAGCGAAGAAGTTTGTTGACGTAGGGGAGGAAATCATCTTTGTTATGGCTGGCATTTAGGTAAGTTCCATATCGGAACCCTTCGATGAAATTACTAAAATGATGGTGCGGTTTATCTCCCTTGAAGGTTGCTACATTACTGTCCCCACCAAGCACTTGGTATTCCTTAATCACTTCAGGAGAAATATTGTTGTTTTCTTCCTGCACTATCTCTTTAATTCTCTGGAACGCTCCATTCTTGACTTTCAAAAACATACTAGGGCCATCCCCCTCCACTAGGGGCTCATTTTTCTCCTTCACAAACATTACCTCATCAAATTTCCCACCATTTCTGTTTCCGATGCTCCACCCATTCCCTTTCACATTACTCCCACTACCAACCTGACTAAATCTTCTAGTATCATAAATGTCAAGGCTAAGAACCCTACTCCCCACAAAGTGACCCCACCTCCCTTTGGCCGTGTCCTTCAAAGCAATAAGGATATGGAGATGGTTCACAATATTTTACACATCAATAATGCAAGGCAAGACAATACTTCTACAGGAGAGGGAAAATATTATCCTCAAAATGGAAACACTAGTAAATGAGGTAGAAAGTATCAAGAAACAGATGCAACAATTATATAAACAAAAGGGGAAAAGGAAGATGATGAGGATGTGGGTTTTGGCACAGATCAGACTGAAGAAATTTACAAAAAATTGAACTCCCTGGATAATAGACTTGGGAGATCTAAGGATAGACACGACCACAATATGGCCATCTTAAAAGCTATAAGTGATTTCCTTGAACAACATGTCAGAAGCATCACAATGTTGAGTGGAGTCCCTGAGGATATTTGGGGTACAGAAAAGGAGAGAAATCATGTCATCTCACAGCTGAACGTTAATGATCCAACACATGTCACCACTCTGGCACTTTTTACCTCCCTACAGATGATCAAATCAAGGATTGAAAGGGCTTCAAAGAAATAATACCTCTTGGGCAGGCTGGAGGAGTTCAAGTTGTTGTTTTGTTTATGATAGTATGCTACTTTTTTATTGTTTAGTTGTAGTTATGTCTCTGTCTTACTTTTATTAGTAGCTTCTCTTTTGACTACGTTGGACTTAATAAAATATCTGGATTCAAATCCTATTTTGCTACTTTTTCTTTTGATCTGGCTATTGATCCTTTTTTGTAACAGGGTATAGTCCCTTCAAAACTATTTTCCTTTAATAAAAAAATAGTAGATATCAAAAATTAATAATTATTGTGAAATTATGAAGATCTGTTTCTTAACAAGCTCAATGAGATCAAGGGGTGGATCCATCATTGGGAAAAATGCACATTGAGCTAAAAGAAGGTGCACAACCCGTAAAAAATAACCTTACCATCGAATCCCAATATGAAAGAAAATATAAAGAATAAATTAGATAAGATGATAGAATCCAAACTTATATACCCTATAAAGAAATAAGATTGGGTGAGTCTAGTATTAACCTAATGTTAGTGTAGGTTATTATTTATCCTTTTATTTGTTTATTAGGATAATTCTTGCACTTATGTTAGCTCTACACTTGTTGTGTTAGCTTGCTTAGGTGTACCAATTGTGTTGAGTTAACTTACTAGTTGTGTGGAGTCAACTCTACTTCTAGTATCAGTTAGTGAGAGTTATTCACCACTAATCTAGGTGGTAGTTGCACTTTCCTCCTCCTATTTGTACACCAATTTCATCATTCTAATATGTAGCTTTGAGTTGATTTTCTATGCATTTTCATGGTTGCGATAATGTTTATTCTGCTGGAGTGATCCTGGAATGAGAAGAATTGGATTCTTTGATACCTAACCCAAAAAGATAGGCTAAATCCATATTTGCAGATGCTATAAGGTCTTGAACAATGCCTATAAGAATGATCCTTTTCTTTATGCCATTTACGTAAGAAATGATTAAAGAAATTATTAGTAATGAAGTATATTCATTTACATTGGAATTAATTTGATAATACCAAATCCAAAATGTAAAAGAAGATCAATCAAAGACAAATTTCACAATAGAATGGGAATCATTTACATATATGGTCATGTTGTTTAAGTTAAAAATTGCACCAATTGTGTTTTCATTATAAGTGTGTTGGTGAAATATTTTTTTGTAGTTACGATTATTGATTTTCACCAACATTCATGGGGCTAAGCCCCTCCTTCTTGGGTATGGGTAGGATCCCATTATTGAATGTAAACTAACTAAAATTTTGGTATGTCTATATGCCTAAAAATCAGCACGTGATTTCAGCGCACTCGACCTCCCGAGGTCATTCTCGGGATAGATGGAATGTGTAGGACTGAAGGGACTTTGATGAACAACTAGAGGATAATTAGGGACTAAGAACATGTAGCGTGAGTTCCTAATAGATAAGTTGGCAAAGAGGGAAATAAAGGCTATGAACGAGTAACATAAGTTCCCTATTTTCTGATTGTTTGATTTGATTTTAATGTTAAACTACGTTTAAAGTTAATTTTAAAATGAATAAGGAAATTAAATCTAGATTAAATAAAAGACAAGTGTGTTTAATATTTTAATTAACCAACTTCATCCTTGATTAATTAAATAAAGTGAAATGAACCATCTAATCTACTTGCATTGAGGAAGAAAACAAATTGAAATAATCTAACTAAAAAACACTAACATTTACCTTTTCTAAATTAATTAAAATAAAATAAATCTACTTCTACAAACATAGGAAATCAAAATGCTACTACTTCTAAGAAAATAAACTAAACAGGGAATAACCGGATGTAGCTATTCCACTATTGTAGGATTGTGTAATTAAATCTACTTTAAATAAAGAATGTACTCTATAGTTATTATGCAACAAATAAAATTTTTCTAATTTCCTTAGATTCACGGGAAAGGAAGAAATATTCTCATAAGGATTTCTTCATTTACCTAGAACTTCCCTAGAAAAATGAAAATGAAATGTATGGACGTTTTAAATAAAAGAAATGAAGAAATTCAGGCACAAAACCTTCTCCAATTTTTTTCCGTGTAGATTCACAAGGATAATACGGGAAGAAGAGATCAATGGAAGATTCGTATTGGTAATAAAAATTTATAAATTCTACCTCTTAAAATAAGTGTATTGATTCTTTTAATTTTAATGACAATATTCAAAACAAAAGCTTTAAAGAAATGAAATGCATCCCCTGACACAGTTACTATAGTAACATGAAAACTTCCCAAATGTGGTGATGATTCTATTGTCTCCTCAACTTCCTTTCTAGAGATGAAAATCCAAATGATCCAGGGTGCAGTGTTGGCTAGTTGTAAGAAGAAATCAAGAAGATCGTTGGAGTAGACTGGTTGTAGGAAAACTGATCACAAATGCAAGTGGGAAGAAATAGAGAAATGTATTATGTTTTCTATGTACTTCTCAGTAGGATTTTGGTAGAGTAATAATGTAATTCAAATAAAATCTCCAACCCATGATATGGGTAAAATTTTGGTTTTTATAGAAATATAGAAGAGAAGAAGTCTAACACACATGGCAATCAAGAAGTGCCAAATCATCCAAGAAAGGGGATTCAAACCTATAATAATAGTAAAACAAGAAGAGGATTTTAATACGTATCCAACAAGATAGTAATCACGTAAAATAGTCAAGAAACGTGTAATGCCCCGTTCTCCAACGACCATGTCGCTAAGCATTTAATGTTGTGGTGCTCCTGTTGATCTCTTGTTGGCTTCACCCTTGTCACAGAGAATGATTGGAATTCTCCCACTTCGTCATGTCTTCTCGTGTCGTGTTGATGTTTTATGTGGTTGGCCCCGCCTCGTCCATTACGTTTTCCTCCTATTAAAGGAAAACTGTGTGCTCGATTTATCAAGCTCGTAAGTTGGTTCTTGTTAATACGATTAATAAGTATTAATAAGTGGTAATAATAATAGTAATAATAATAATATTATTATTATTTTATTTATCGATCGACGTTAACCTCGTTATCTGATCGTCGATTTGTTATCAACCTTGTTGTTAATTTTTGATAAGTGATTTTATTGTTTTGGATTGGTCGCTTCGCATGGATCGAGCCTCGATTCGCGCAAGGGAAGCTTGTTTGGGTGGCGCCATCATCAAGGACGTAGTGTTCTTGTTTAAGGTTCATTTTTTTATCCTTGGTCATCTAGGCACCCTTGTATGCTTTGTAAATGTTTGGGTAAATGCCTTCAACCGTAATTTCTTCTTTTCCCCTTGTTAGAAAACTAGTCCATGTATGCCAAGTTAGATAATTATCAAGTTAGTGGTGAATTTGACCACCAGCCTGCCACTCTCTGTTGATTATTAATGACCAACCTAGCGTACATTCTGAAGGATTTCACATCAGTTTTGAAAATGGCCACATGAGGAATTAACAACCTATCATTTCTACACCTTCCTGTAATGGGAAAACATGTTGGATTTTACCTAGGATCTGGGGAAGCGTGGTTGAACTCTTATTGGGTTTTGCATGCTTTTGGGCTTCATGATTTGTAATGGCTTGCTAGCCATGTTTTGGGATCTGCATGCTTAACGTCTTGTGGGTCGCGTGCCTTCGTGGAAGCTCACATTTATGGGTTTATTACAGCATCACCTTTGCTGCATGGTTGATTTCGTTGAGTGCGCAGAACCTTTGGACGCCCTTTTTCCTGTTGGTCATGTGGAGATTTCTAGGTGTGGAGCCTTGTGTGGTTCGGTGGGTTGCAGATCATCTTGCTTTGCAGAAAGACAGAGAACCTTGGCAATAGTGAAGCCAGATGGGATGATGGGAAATCACAGTGAAGAAATCAACAAGATTATATTAGCAAAGGGATTTTTCAAAGTGACACGCAAACTTCTCCAGCTTGACCAAGCTGTTGCCAGAAATTTCTATGTAGAACATTCTCAAAGAGACTTCTTTCACAGTCTTATGAAATTTATGACCAACCATCTGGTTCTTGCAATGATATTGGAGAAAGAGGATGTTGTTGCTCAATGGCGTGCATTGTTTGGCCCCGCAAATGCAAGGACAACAAAGATTTCACACCCTCAAAGCATTAGAGCATTATGCGGGTTAGATTCAAAAAAAAAAATTACACCATGGTTTTGATTCATGCGAATCAGCTGCTAGGGAGATTTCCTTTTCTTTGGAGATGATAAATCAGATTGTAAGAAGAGGTGTCCAGTGGAGTTTGGGATTTAGAGGAATGTTGGCACCTTGCATGCTATGGACAAAGATTCAACTAGAGGGTTGTTGTTGTTGGACCTTGGGAGTTTGGATGCCTCGTCGAAGCTGGAGGAGTAGGCAAGATAACTCTACACTTTGCTACTATTGCTATTTTTTTATATATATCATGAAATCGAACCACTTTTTCCTTGTATTGATTTGTCAGTTGGACACCTTACTAGGAGACCTCTCCTTTCTGCTTGTTCTATTCTTGTTTTCACTTTTATCGCTATCAGTGTGTTAGTAGAAAGCACGCATGTGTCGTCGTCTCTGGGTGTTATGTTTTCCTTTCTCGGGTGATTGACCCTCATCTTTTCGTTTATGTATATCTTCTTCTCTATGATTGAGTTTCAAGTTATTATGTTGTCCCAGCTAGTATACTCGATTGTCGTTAAAGTAAGTTTGCGATAACTATGCAACTCCTTCCTATCATCGAATTTGTTTTATTTTTTCTCTGTATTCGTTGAATGTTGTTAAATATCTTCCTCAAACCCCTTGATAATCTTCTTGACATCGGGAAAGACAGGTTGTAGAATTGGAGTGATCAACGCTTGGGCTATCCGGGTTGGAGTTTCAGTAATAAAACTTTTAGAATGAAAATTTTTGTGTGCAATGCGTTTCAGATCTCACGTGTGTAGACTCCCGTATTATCTTTCATCTTGTTCCTAGGATTTTAAGGCCATCCTCAGGAAGTACCTTGACCATCCCTATCCACTTGAACCGTAACTAGCTTTTCGGATCAGCTAAGCTCGAGGTTTCTATCATGCGAATCCAGTACCTGTTAACACTAGAATAGTTTTGGTCTAATCCCCCTCTCAGAATTATTGTTGATGGCATTTTTTTCTATTTTCCTAACTTGCATTCTTTCTCTTTTATAATTTTAATGCTATTAATTAATATTGGTCGTTTTCTATGCACGTAATTACCTTAATATTTTGTGATGGAAATTGCCTTAAACATTATTAATCTTCGGGAAAACTCATCTTGCATTTGATAGTCTTATGGATTCATAGCGGAAGGTTTTGATTTGTTAATGTCACTTAGTAATTTATGTTTGTATCTATGTGTGACGGTTGGTTGTGTTATCAAGGGTTGCCTTAAATTATTGTTGATATGGAAAAGAGATATTTTCTTTTACCTTAACCGGATTTTAGAATTATTGTGGAGGTTGTAATTCCTTAGAGATATAAATTTGGATGATGTTTTGTATACTCTTGTTTGTGAGAAACCCCCATTCTTCTCTTGCATGTTTTCTTGGCCTATAAGGGTATTGACCCTTCTTGAATGATTGGGGAATCTTTGGGAGTTAAGGGTCAAGTCTAATATACCTTTCCTTCGCTTCGAAACTTAGGTTGTGTCGTGTCCGTGTATTTAATTTCACTCATATACTCTAAATGATTATAGGGTTGAAAATTTTAGCATGCTTGGCTTTTCATGTTGATCTTTGAACACCGTGTTTTCCTCGTTGGGCTGATCAATTCTTGTCTTTTAGAAATATAACATTAAAGCCTATGCTCTTGGTATCTTTTGATAATTCTAGATGGATGGCATGTATATTAAACTCCAATCTTGTAATTATTTAATTGTTTGATGGGAATCTTGTTTCTTATAGATTGTTATACTTTCATTGCTTTTGTTTATAACTAAAGTACAAGGTCTTTCTTCTTTGATTGACATGGTTGAGACTGTATTTTAAATTGAGGTGTTTTTTTAGTATTGAGAGAATTGACCCAATTCTTGTAATAAAGTTTTTCCTTTCATGGTATTGTTAGATAATAGTTATGGTGGCTTTGTGTAGCCTTATCTTGCTCAGTTCTCATGCGAAACTGACTCTTGTGGAAAATTTGTTGCAGATGGCTTATGCGAGTAGATGAGGGATAGACTTGTATATTTTGCATCAACCTCTGTTGAGAAGTTCTTTTGCTCGAATCCTTTTTATGTTGTTCAACTATTCATAAGGTCCAGTGGAAATTTTAGAAGAGGGTTAGTGTCTTAGTATAATGTATTGTGGTTTTGGTCATCTTAACTTTGGAAACCTTGGATTGTTTGACTATCATGGAAAATATAAGAAAATTGGTTTACCTCTTTGTTGAGAGACCTTAATGGATTATCGGTATTCTAAGAATAGTTTAGCATTCCTTGGTCAATGTTATTACTCTCTTGTTCCCTATGCATGGTTCCTTAGAGTTGGTATGTCCCTTTGGGTTGTGTATTGTGCTGGAAAGAATTGATGTAACCTGGTGTTGTTTTCGTAAATGAGAATTGTTAAACTTTACCCTTGAGAATAAATGTTGAGTTAAATCTTGCTATGACTTAGTAATAATGTGCTATAAGTAAAGTAAAATGGGTTGGTTAATCCCTATAGAAGTTAAACTAAAATTTATATGAAAATAAATTAATGTAGAGGTGACCTAATGGAGAACAGGTAATTCCATAAGTGATCTAAGATGAAACTATCCTTTGTAAAGAAAAAAAAATTATATAACTTGCTATCCCTAGCAAAACTAGTGAACACTATCCTTTTTATGGTGAATTCTTACATGAGCTTAAGGGAAAACAATGGTTTGTTCTGTAAGATAATAAGATTTAATAAGTAGGAGAAAACAATTTAGAAACCACACAATCTATCTCTCCACCATTTGGAAGGTAAATTGTTCTCTTTTGTAATACTCATTCAGTGAAGCCTAAGTAAAATCTTTGATAATTCTGGATAAATTCTCAAGCCTCAATTAAAGCCTGGTAATAACTAATGAGGTCTTAAAGATGAATTCAACTTGACCTTCATCCTAACTTTTTCCAAGGTGCTTTGTATCTCTTCTCTTAAGTGTGTCGAACGCGAACCCAGGTTGTCATAAGGGTATGAACGAGTTCTAGTAGCGTAAGTGTGAACAGATGGCCTTGTGGAAATAAATATCCCCTTTTTACTAAATAAACAAATTAAACAAATAAAGGTCATAATAGAGAAGACTTAAAGCAAAATTCTCTTCAGAGTAAAAGAAAGAAACTTAGCGTTGTAAGAGGAATTGTGTGAATCATATCCTGAGTCCTGGAAAACTTAAGTTAAGGATTGAAGGATGTTTTATCAAAATAAATAACCTTCAATAATTTCTCACTGTGGCTTGCCCTAACTGTAAGTGTGTTATGTGGTGGTTTCCTATGTTGTCTTGTCAAAAAGAAAAGTGAATTATCCTTGATGGGTGTGAACATTTCCGTGTTACCTTTGTGGTCATCCTTGTATCGAGTTGTTCACAGAGTTAGTTGTAACCTTGGTGGTGGCATGTTGTGTCGTGTTATGTGTCAATCAAGTAAAAAAAAAAAGTTATCCTATTTTTTTTTTGTGTTGTTAGCGTGTGTGAAATTATTGGGTCGCTACAAAACAGGTGAGAAAAACACTCACAAACTTGAGACATACATTCAGAAAACACAGTTTGGATTCTTAGCTAAATGTGTAGGGAACCACTGGTCTACATAGACCAATAATTATGCAACCGCCGCGGCTGTGGTAGTCTAGGCATACTAGTGGTTGCGTAACCTCAATGGCGGTACGATGACTTAAGGAAAGAATAATGCATAAAAAGGAGGAAAGTAAAATGTGAAAGTTCAAAAAGCTAAAAGAATTAGAAGCAAGGATAAGCAAGTTAAATAAACATGTTGAAAGGAAATGAGAAAGGATCTGGATCTCATCATTATTCTAGAAAAGAAATATTTCATCATTGGATATTTGACCATACCGCCAATATAACACCTATGTAATTTTGGGTGCATACATATTGCCCTCCTCGAGAGAATCATTTTATCCATGAATGGGTAAAAAAACATGGATTTCAGTATGGCACTCCCAAATGGGAGAGTTAGAAATTATACCTTAACCATCAGTGTGTTGAAACCATGCCAATTTAACCCTCCGCCACATGTAAAAGAGAAACATGAATCAAGTGCAAATATAAAACAAGATTAACAAAATATTTTGAAATAAAACAACAAGATTACTTACCATATCCACGGGGATGAGAAATAGACCTACTCTATCACGTTGATACTGTATACACTCACTCAAAATGACATTAGAAAACCAAAATTGAGCTCTATATATATATATATATATATATATATATATATATATTACTTTTACCATTTTTAGAAATCATTTTTACACTCACTTAGCTAAATTTTGGAGCTTTGGATTACTTATGACCATTTTGTTTACAAATACAAATCAAATGGAAGAACAATTAATGAAAATGGTAGTGCAACTAAGCGGCGACAATAGATGGTCACGAACAAGTTATATACATTTGTTTATTTTTTCCCTAAAATGTAGAACTTGCTTGGAACTAGCTATATGAGGGGAGATTTTTGGTAATTTGATATTCAAAATGATCATGGGGGAGGGCACATTTTAGCTAAATTTTCCATATTTTTATATATTTTTTCATTCGAGGGTATGACCGAATTCAACAGACATGAATACCATGGAAGTTACTGAAACCGCCGCTATGTGTAGAGAGCGACAATTGTGTAACCACCATGGTGGATGTGCACACGTTGCGACAATTACGTAATCGTGACTTTAGCAGAGTGAAATTGTGTAACTATCATGACGGTTATGTAGCCATCATGACATTTTTCATTTAAAAATCTAAGTATAAAATTTCTTTTTGTTTTACTTGTATTTTTATTATTTTTTGTGGGCTTACTATGCACTTATCAAGTTCTAACTTGCTCTTTTCTTGTTGCTTATGGATGCATTGGAGCTATATAAGATAGAGAAGAGCCTGAGAGTAGGAGTGGTTTCCTCAAATCTTGTAATTATTGACTTAGGGATTATTAGAGAGGACCTGAGATATAGAGGATTGCTTAGACATCAATTTTTACCCCCACAAGATGCCTTCTTTGTATCTTATTCAGTTATTGGGATGTGGACCAGAACAATTTCTAGTTTCTTAGAGTTATATGTGAGTGGAATATCACACTAGAGGATGTTTATAGGATCCTTGGAGTTCCTATCACTAACGAGGAAGTTATCATTGAAAATCACCGGTTCAAAGCTTGAGTGAGAGGCTACATGCAGATGGGCCACTTACCTTGGTGATACACAAACACCTGATATGGGTGCCAAACAGGGGGATAGACTTGTTTTAGTGGACATTGCTCCTATCCCCACTCTGTATAAGGCTATCATTGGTATACTAGCTTCAAGTTTGATTGGGAATAATGGTGGGGATATGTTCTTGTTCATTGGGCTTCAATTATCGAGAGCATTGAGTAATATAGCATGGTGTATGCAATGGGAGTTGACATCTTTGACACCAAATACCATGATATTTAATGGGTTGGTAGATGTGGGTCTAGATATCTTATCCATCCTACATTGGTCCTATCATGGGTTTATGAGCGAGATGATCCCCTACTAAAGGGGAGTTGGGATACTAGATCCCACTACGATCGAGCATCTCGATTGGTAGATATGACTCCACGTATGGGCCCATCATAATTAGTATCTACCTTGACCATAATAGACATGATTGCATATACGTATTAGGAAATGGTTGGTAGATGGGGAGAGGAGAGGATCACATTGACTACATGTCGCACTACGGTTTAGTTTATTAAACAGAGTATCAAAGTCAAGACTCATCTAGTGTTTTGGGTGCCCTAGAAGTTTGGACTACCATATTCGGATGCTCTTCCCAAGCGGTGGTGGAAATTTATAGGGGGATCCAAGAGGCTAGAGCTTTACTGAAGGGAAGAATCCAATGGACGATTCTGATGCTCCAGGGGTTCTTATTGGTACACTGTGGGCCACACCGAGATCTAACTATTGGCATTGCAACTAGATCGAGACATGTTTTATAGATTGGTGTAGGCCTAACACGAGGTTGAGGAGGAGGAGGAGGTTGAGATAGAATCGGGATTGGTGGAGGAGATAGACCCTAAGTGGAAAGGTACTGAAGGGCCTTAGCGGCTACTATAGCTGATGTGAAGGCATAGGAGGAGTCGGTATATCTAGAGGATATGGAGGATGCCTATGTGCACCCAAAGACATTGGAGGAGGAGAGGTCCAAGGAGGATGAGGTTGTACTAACTCCTATAGTAGCACCCATTGTTGATATGAGTTGGGCCCCTGAAGACCTATGTGAGTATAACCCACTTCTCCTATCCTTACTTCCTATATTAGATGTTAGTAGGATATTTATTCTTTTTGGTTTTATATTTTCTTTCTAAATTTCCATTTATTTTTGCTAGCCAGCCAAGCGATGGATGACATGATCTTATTTGGGATACACTCCTAGATTTGTTCGTGATTCATATTGGGATTACTTGAGGGCATTGCTTATAGACCGTGGACTCCTCGACATGATTTTCTCATCACAATGACATATTTTCACCAGCATGGCATGCTCCAATAGTGATGACTCGGTTGAGAACTAACATTTTTATACATGAGGATCGAGAGAGGTGACGAGGATGCTCACATAGTAGATCTACTACTACGGTCACTCACATGGACACTCTCATTGATTATCACACAAAGGCTCATACCACACTACACCAAATCAACCCCATCGCAAGATTCGTAGTAGGATCCCCTATCTTACCCCTTCTCAAGGGTTTAAGAGGGATGGATAGGCCTAGGGCCTTTATTACTTCTTTGCAGACAATTTTTATGTGTATTGTTTTTTTGTATTTTGAGCTCATAGTGAGTATTTTGACCACACTTGTCCTATGGTGTGACAAC